>WAAF01012636.1:46123-234357 GCA_013400475.1 Tricholaema leucomelas
TCCTATCCTTCCCCCCTCTTTCCTTTTCCCCCCTCTCCTTTTCTTTTGCCCCCCCTTCCTTCCTTTTTTTCCCCTTTCCCTTTTCTTTTCTTTTCTTTTTGAAAATAGAGGAAATAGATATACCAACACCTCCCAAAGGGGACTGCACAAATCTGACAGCCCATGGTGGGTGGGGACTCGTAGTTCAGCTGTGTTTAGGAAGTAGTCATGGGGAGGGAAGAGTCTGGGGATATAGGTGGGGGGCCTGGGGTGTCTGCCTAGAGCTGCAGGCAGGGAGGTTGATGTGCTACTGTGCTGTATTTGTTGATCCTAGGCTGTAAAGCTGTCTAAAAAAAACAATAGGCACTTGTGATGAGTTAATCTTACCTGGGGTTGGAATAGAGGATCAGCAGAAAACCCTTGTTTGCGTTTAGATGATGAGCTTGAGGGTAAGGAAGGAGATCTCAGACTTATGTGACCTGGTTCCTTAGCTACACCAGATCTCTGCTAACAAGCATAACAACATTCCAGAAGCCTCCTGACCATGATGGGTTGGTATTGGGTTTATCATAGAATCAAGAGACCTCCAAGATCATCCAGTCCAACCTAGCACCCAGCCCTAGCCAATCAACTAGACCATGGCACTAAGTGCCTCATCCAGGCTTTTCTTCAACACCCCCAGGGACGGTGACTCCACCACCTCCCTGTGCAGCCCATTCCAATGGCAAATCACTCTCTCTGTGAAGAACCTCGTCCTAACATCCATTTGTTTGTTGCATTTCCTCCATCTCAGCAGAGAAAGGAAGATGGGAAGCAAATGGAGGAATCACGGAGTCTTCTCACTTCTTTATGTGTGTTTCTCCCTTCTCAGTCCTATAGGTGTGCCTGCACTCCAGCTGGGTTGGGCTGACGTTATGGCAAGACTTCCTCTCACAGGCATCAGTTTCACATGCTGTCACACTGCAGCAGTGGTTTGATAGTGCTCAGGCAGCTTTGCTGTTTCCCTTCCTGACTGCCTTGTGCTGAGGATGACCAGCACTGCTTTCCAAGCAGTGGTGTCTCAAACTGGTGGTTGAGTGGCAGTAGTAGGAAACACAGGTTCTATATGACCATCTTATCTTGGTTAGGTATTTGGATACTGCTTCTGAACTAATGCTCAAAGGACTAGATAAAGACTCCACAGTTTAAGTTTCTTTAGGAGATGGTTACAGTAAAAATAAAGTCTTGAGTGGTGGACACATAAGGTCAATGAAAATTAGAATCATTGAACCATAAACTAATTGAATTTGGAAAACACATTCAACTGTTAACCCAGCACTGCCATGTACACCACACCTACATATCTTTTAAATACCTCCAGGAACGGTCACTCCACTTCCCTAGGCAGTCTGTTACAGGGCTTGACACCCCTTTCAGTGAAAATGTTTTTCCTAGTGTCCAATCTAAAACTTCCCTGGTGCAATGTGGGGCTGTTTTTCTTGCCCTATGTGATGGTTTGGGTGTCCCCTGCCCCCCCCCCCCCACTTTTAGAAATCACCCAGACTAGACTCAGTCGGCTCTGGAAATTTGAATGAAGCTTATATTTACAGCTGGCACAATGTACAAGCAGATATTTACAGTATATACAGTTATAGACAGAAATATCCAAGGTAAAAAGGTAATACAAACACAACTCCCCTCCCAGAAACCTGAGTCCCCAGGAGGGGCTCTCAACTACCCCTCACCTTCCCCCTACCCCAATCCCAAGGAATAATGGAGGTTCGGTCAGAGGGATTAAAAAGCAAGGTGAAATCAGCCAAGCAAAGGAAGGGTGAGGTTAGAAAGCAAGATGGAGTCCAGCCAGCAGCCTCAGCGTCTCCCCAGCAGGCAAAGCTCCCCAGCGAAGAGAAGAAGCAAGTGAAGTAATCTTTGTTTTGCCTTTCTTCTTTACACATCCCAGCAAGACTGTGAGGGAAGTAGACCTCACCATTGTTTTCATTTCTCAGCCTATCATCTAGTTCTTCTCGCCAAAACATGCTAGCTAGGCTCAAACTAGCACACCCTACTACTTGTTACTTGGGAGAAGAGACTAAAATCCACCTTCACTACCACTTCCATTCAGCTACCTGTAGAAGGGTTATGTCTTGAAGCAGCTCAAAGCAACTTTAAAGCTTCCTGTTTTGTGGAGCTGCGACATGTCTAAATCAAAGTTACTGTGCATTTATCAATCAGGCTGTGCTGTTTGCACAGAGCTTATTGAAGCCTTTATTTGCCTTTATGGTGGCTGGGGCTGGTATAAGTAACCTGTACTCATCTTTTGAGTGTAGTAGGAGGCAAATCATCCCTGAAAGATCAGAGGAGACTGTACTCAGAGGAGGACTAGGGCTGAAGGTGAAGATAATGTTAGTTTTGATGGTGTATTTGAGGTGGATTTACATCCTCACTCTTTTAGCCAAACAGATGCTTGCCATGATTCTCGTTTCAGCTGAGTAGTGTGGTGGGAACAGAAGGGAAGACGTTAGGAAGGCAAGAAATTAATTTATGATCTCAAGCCAGCACTGCTTCACTTAGAAGAGCATTGGTGGAGCCTCACTGGTGGTTTCCAGCACAAGGACAGATCTACTGAGCCTGGGCATTCCTATAGGGGCTGAAGGAAGATGTGGTGCCTGATGGTGAGGCATAGCCTTGGTGGAGAGGGGATCTCACTTCCCATCCTCCACACAGCTCTGGAGTGAGAATCTTATCTGAATTCAGTTGTTCAGGCTTCCTCGCCTCCTGTCTGGGATTTGCCATGTATTTGAGCTTTTAATATCACTTCATTCCCCTCCCTATGTCCCACACCCTTGTTTCATATGTATTTGTTTTAGTGTCTTTAACTTACCTTTTCCTGTACATGACAGCTCCTTGAGGTTTTGGTAGCTGTTTTTTGTCCTTTCACAGTTGTCACTGACATGTAGCACTTTCCCTGCAAAGTGGCCTGCAAGCCTACTGTGTTTCTTTCCCTACTCTGCAGAACTATTTTAACGTGCTGGAAGGAAATGACTTCCATGTGAGTCTTGCTGCACACACTCAATTGATTATTAGGTGTGATTCCTGCTGGTATCTACAAGGATTTTGAGTCAGGAAGCTGAAGTGGTGTAGGATGATGGTTTAGGTCAGATAGATTTATCTTCACCAGTGACAAGACTGATAACTCTGGAGTGGCATGGCTACAGGTGTTATCATTTGAGTGTCTCCTCAAGAGTGAAGGTTAATGTCTTGCCACTACTGATCCATCACGGTGTTATCTGCAGGATTTATAGGTCTTCCTGTGTCTTTCCAGCAACAGCAGGTTCACTTTTCCAGAGCTTAGAGCAACGTACCTGCACACTGGTTGCAGCAGCCGTATCAGTCACATCAGCAACCACTGCTCTCCCGTGTTCATTTGCTTTTAAACATGATGTTAGTACTAATCACTGCTTGTTATTGTGTAGTTTTGCCCTTCCCCAGTGGATGGAGGTGGGATGGATAGGGACAAGCCCAGTGTTTAAGTCCTTTCCCAAGGGAAGGCATCAGACAGATGAAGTCATGACAAACTCTGATCCTGCCATTCCATATATCACACTGAAAAATGTGGGCAGGATGATGGCAGGGAGCAAGCAGGGACTCAGATCTAAGAATATAATCTCTTAAATAAAAAAAAAAAAACACAACAAAAACCAATAAATCCCACAAATTAAAATAAAAAGGCATCTAATATGAGTGGCACTTGTACAGTATCAGACGACACTGCCTCCTGAATTCCAGTGGGACAGGGAATATGAAGCAAAAATCACTCAGGTGTTTCTAGATAATGATAAGGAAAGCAATTCCCATTTACTGGCAGAAATAAAATAAGAGGTACTGATAAACACTCCATGACTAGACTGGATTAGGGCTCTAGCTGTGAAAATTCATTATGGGCATGCAAAAGAATGCATATCTCACTGAGCTCAACTGACTATAAACAACGTTTATCTGGAAAAGAGCTGATACACTCAGAATAAATAGATTTCCTTCAAAGGGAAAAGGGGGAAATCTGTAAGAAATCTGTATCCCTGCCTTGTCATTTATTATGCAAACAAGTCTCACACCTTTCTAGACCTTGAAGGATGAGTTTGTGTTGGAGGAATGAGCTTCAGCTGTTAGTGACTCGAGGGCCAGAAGCTGCTGATTTCAGGAGGGCCTCAGCTGGCAAGAGGTGCCAGTCTTCATCACTGAAGGTAATGCAGTTTGGTATGATGTTTTCAGAGATACCATAATAAAACTATTGCTTCATTTTAATTTAATGTTATTTTATTTTATTTTATTTTATTTTATTTTATTTTATTTTNNNTTTATTTTATTTTATTTTATTTTATTTTCCTGTTCTCCATAGGAATGATTTTGTATCTGGGTTATGAGGTTCCTTCCAACCTAAACCACTGTATGATTCAATGTGCAAAAGGGAGCCCATGCCTTATTCTGCTCTGTCCTTGTGTTCAGCTCTCTTCTTTCTGGTATGAGCACTGGTTAAAGCTGCATTGCTTTGCTAGGTAAGGCTTAGTGAAACAGGATGCATTTAAGCTTCAGTCCATAGTTATCTCTGAGCTGGTTGTAGGCGCTTGCAGAAGCACGTAGTGTGGTGTGAAAGGACCAAAACATAATCTTAGACCTTTTGTTCTAGCAAGTAAGTATCTCAGGATGCTCTTTGTAGAAACAGAATTGAGCTGGTAAGAGCCACAAATGGTGGATGAAGTCTTGGAAAAAGCACTGAGACGGTCTGAGTGAAATAAGACACTCAAAAAACAAACAGGAAGAGATCTCTAGAAGGTTTTTCTTCACAAACAGGCTTTAGATTTTGGTCCTACATTTTTGAAAGGCCCGTGATAAAGTATGTGGCTCCATTCAGTATAACAAGACTCCAGAGGTGGAAGCCTTACCCAAACCTAACCAAGCTCCTGTCTCTGAGGCAGATCCTGTGCACAGCTGGGACAAGTGGATCTCCTCTCCAAGACAATACAAAATCAGAGGAATGCTCAGAGAGTAGAGGGATCAAGGTGGGACATTTTATGTGTTTCATAAACAGGTTGTGGAACACACAGGATCACAGGATGTTCGTGGTTGGAAGGGACCCAAGGAGATCATCAAGTCCAACCCCCCTGCCAGAGCAGGACAATACTGTCTAACACAGAGCACAGAGAAACACATCCAGACAGGCCTTGAAAGTCTCCAGAGAAGGAGACACCACAGCCTCTCTGGGAAGCCTATTCCAGTGCTCTGTGACCCTTACGGTAAAGAAGTTCCCCCTTGTGTTGAGGTGGAACCTCTTTTGCTGCGGTTTACACCCATTGCTCCTTGTCCTGTCACGGGGAGCAACTGAGAAGAGCCTGGCCCCATGCTCCTGGCAGCCTTCAGATACTTATAAACATTTATCAAATCCCCTCTCAGTCTTCTCTTCTCCAGACTAAAAAGCCCCAGGTCCCTCAGCCTCTCCTCATAAGCCATGCCCTCCAGTCTCCTAATCATCCTCGTAGCCCTCCTCTGGACCCCCTCTGGCAGATCCCTGTCCCTCTTAAACTGGGGAGCCCAAAACTGAACACAGTATTCAAGATGAGGTCTCACCAGGGCAGAGTAGAGGGGGAGGAGAACCTCCCTTGATCTGCTGGACACATTCTTCCTAAAACACCCCAGGATCCCACTGGCCTTGGCCACAAGAGCACATTGCAGTCCCATGGATAACTTGTTATCCACCAGGACCCCCAGGTCCCTCTCCACAGGGCTGCTCTCCAGCAGATCACCTCCCAACCTGTACTGGTGCAGTTTATTACTCCTCCCCAGATGCAGGACTCTGCACTTGGCCTTGTTGAACTTCATCTGGTCCCTCTGTGCCCAGCTCTCCACAAGAACATGGTTTATAAAAAAAAAGACATTGACAGGACCTTCCCAAGTGCTTGAACCCAGATTTCTCAGGAACTTTCTCCATCACAGTTAGGAGGGGTACTTGCACTGACTTATTTTTCTAGTGATCTTAGGAGAACACTTCAGTAGATGGCATCTGGTGCAAGGAGAGTGACAGGTCCTCTGATGAGCAAGAGAGACCAACTCACCTTACATGTCCTGTGTCTGAGGGGGAAGGTAATGCCTCTTGATGTTGCCATTGCAAGTATCCCTCGCTTCTTTAGGCTCATTTTGCACTTGTATATTGCCCTCAGCATTTCAGCAGTGCTGGGCTGGCTGGGCTCTTGCAGTACTCTGGAGGGATTCTGCTAATGGGATGTGACCTGATGGCTTTGCATGTTTCAAGTAAATTAAACACAGCTGCTAGGAAAATCCAGTAACCTTAACAGCACCATGGCTCCGTTGTCTGCATTGTAATTACAGCAGCAACCGCCTGCAAGTTCTACTTTCTGGTTTATTTTAAAATAACTTCTGAGCTACTCTTTTATCAACTGCTTCATCCCTGAGTCCTGCCTGTCCTTTGCCTTGTTCTGGGTTTAACCCTTGCTGCTTCTTCAGACATCCATCTCATTGTAATTTCAGGCAGTCATAAATGCAAGAAGCTAATTGCAGAAATGACACTCTCCTATGAATACATCCTCCAATTCTGAGCTGAAGGTGAATCTGGGGAGGGGTTTAAGCCAGAGATATGGGGTGCATGAAAACCACAGGCATTGAGAGAAGCGTTTTATGGATGATGGGGATGTATATCTTGAAATATGCAGCTTTATCTGTTAAATGCAAACGAAATCCTTTGTACCCCTTCAGAGAGATGGGCTTTCTGTCACAGTGACAACACTTTAATCAGAAATGAAAGGAGGCTTGTGTAGAAGCAAAACTAGGAGCCTAATTAGTTTTGCCTTGCCAACCCTTGAGTGAAACCCATGCCTGTAAAAGTGAATGATCAATTCCCAACACTAGTGTAGTTGCACACTCCATCGCTTCACTAAAAACATACCAACTTCACTGCAAGATATACATGGGCTTAAATTTCTGCAGGAAACCCAAGCTCAAGGAAACTACTTAGAGTTTTGCATCAGAGCCTGAGAAATAGGATTCAAAACCCAGGAGAATTTTAAGCATGTCCCAGTGCAAGTAAGGAAGTTGGCTCAGTGTCATGGGGTGCTGATCCCACCTCAAAGGAAGCTCCCCATCTGTACTCTGGGTCACATTTGATTATAGAATCCTAGAGCCATAGAATGGTTTGAGATGGAAGGGACCTTTACAGGTCAGCTAGTCCAACACCCATCATGCAATGATCAGGGACATCTTCAACTAAAACATGTCTCCAAGCCTCATCCAACCTGAGATATATGTTTCTCAAGGATGGGGCTTCTACCAGCTCCCTGGGAAACTTATCCCAGTGTTTCACCACTCTCATTGTAAGTCAAGTTTCTGGCTACACTTTACACTTCTGGTGTGTGAGGTGAGCTCTCTTTGGAGAGTTGAGAGTATTTCCAACAAAGCCCTTTGCCAGATTATTTTCCAGCCTGACTTCTTTTTGACCAGGCTGGCCAGGACAGACAGATATATGCTGTGATGTCTTGGTCTGCTCTCCCATCTGCTCTCCACAGCATGTTGTTGTACATCCACACTGAAGAATGAAGTGGGTGCCTATGAGTTTGATTTGGACAGAAGCACAGTAGGACTATGATTGGGATTGTTTGTGAGATTCTGTGTTTTAGGGTAAATATTAAATTGACTTTGCAATCAGGGGACATTAGAGTTTGTAAAGGAACATCAGGGTCATGTGTTGCAGAATACATTGTGGCAATTTCCCTCTTCTGTTGATGCTATCAACAGTAAAGAATGAAGCAGCTGCTTCTTAGAGGATTGTTTTATAATGCATTCAATTTATGTAATTTCTAGACTATTATTTATAATGTGAGGGTTTTTCTTCTTTGATGGCTTTCCTTCTCCCTCCATTACTGGAAGAATGCTGCACCATCTTATCTACCACTTCTCATCTGTCGATTTCAAAGCCCTGTCCAACCACAGCTGACATAATTGTTTCCATTTTCACACAGGAAGGAGGAAATTGAGGGCTGGAGATGGGAAAGGATGTAAATCCAAAGATGCATCCAAGACCACTTCTCCTCCTAAGCACAGAATCATAGAATTGTTTTGGTTGGAAAAGACCTTCAAGATCCTCAAGTCCAACTGTTACCTAACTCTACCAAGTCTGGTGCTAAACCTTGTCCCTTAGCACCACAGCTGTGCATCTTTTAAGCACTCCAGGGATGAGGATTCAGCCACCTCCTAGGGCAAGCCTATTCCAGTGTCTTCAAACTGTTTCAGTGAAGAAATTCCTTCTAATATCCAATCTAAACCTCCTCTTGTGCAGCTAAATGTAATTTCAACCCATCCATCATGAGCATTCATTTCTTCACATGTGGGAGGAATAAGCTGCCTGAAGGTATTTTTGGCTGGAGATCACAGTACCTGGCAACCCAGGTCCAATGAGCAAAGCACTGTGTCAACACTTTGCCCATGTACTGCCCTGTCATCTACTGTGGGTGCTGCTAGCCACATGTCCACCATCAGAATTCTCTGAGTCAAAGCAGTTTCATCCATACACAAAAATGAGTTGCCATTAAAGATAGCAATAATCACCACAAACACTCTCATAGGTGATGAACATCCACATGTGAAGTTTTTTTTCAGAGTATCCTTGCCAGGTGGAGTTTTCTTCAGGGCCATGGGTGACTTGATCCTCTTGACTCCAATGGGCTTCTCCAGGACATTGCCTGTCCAAGACAATATAGACTTTCAGGCTCTGCAGTTGCTTTGTTAGTTGACAGAAATGGTATTTTCAGTTGATTAGAGTGTTTTCTGGTGGGAATCATTTGTTCACATTTAGCTACCTGGATGGTAGCCAGCTCTTCCCTAGTGGCCCAGGCTGCCTTCACCATTGATGAAGAGCAGTAAGCAGGATTTCAGTGAGGTGTTTTCTCTTCCTAAAGTAGGTACCTAGCTGAGATTACCTGGATCTTGCTGTAGCTTCTCTCCTTTGTTCATGAACTCTAGATAACTAGCTCAGTCTACCTAACTAGCATTTTTCTGCAGGTGCACAACAGGTGACTCTGGCTGTCTACTTTGTACCATGCATCTTAACATAAAACTGACTGGATGGAAGAATTATCCCCAAAGGCAGCATGGCTGGGGTTTTGCATCCTGATGGTGTGTGCAATGGTGTTTCACCATGGCTAGACTCTGTTATTGCACTGGAAGTCTAGATGCATCCTGATCATACATCTTATCTGCCTCTGCAAACCTCCAGAAGGGATGGGGACACCCTGGCCTGCTCATCTGCCTGGGAAGCATTACTAAAGGAAGCAGTATCTTTACTTCTTAGATGGCAAAGGGGCTAGTCTGTATTTTGTCTTTGGAAACACCTTAGATGCTCAGGTTTGGATGGGAAGGCAGCACTTGTTCTCTTCTGATCTCCGCTGAAGCTGAGATTCACCCTCATTTCTGTCTGACAACATGGCAGTATTTGCCTGCAGTTCTATAGCTTGATTTCCATTATTAATCCTGCTAGAAAATCATTCTGGCTCTTTCCTGATTCACTAATATGCCTGGTGAGGCCAAAGGCTCTCGAGATCATGTGAAGAAAATGGGCAGAGTCCTGTAGGAGGAGCCTGAGGTCACCCAGACATGAAGGGAGATGTGAGATACACTCTTCCCCAGGCTTAGGCTTGTTCATTAAAGCTGAATCACAGCAAAGGTTTTTCATGATGTTTGGTTTTCAGATACATCAAGATGAAAAAAACTGCAGAAGTCTTGGGCATCTTAAAGGAGTATTTGATGGGGATTTATTGAAGAAGCTGTAATACAGCCTGTAGCAGCATCTGCTTTCCAGATTAACAGAGGGCTTGCAAATGGCACTGTGGAAGCAACCTCCAAGATGATTTGAAAACCAGAGAGAAAAGTCCATTTGGTGAATGATTCAGGGCATGGGTTTTCGAGTCACTTGTCCCTTCTCCTTTCTTTGTCAAATTTATTCTCTTCAGTGATATTACACAGGAGGCACACAAACATTGGAACCATCCTGGAAGTGTTTGTGTGCCAGGACTGTGCCACTCATCACAGCAGGGGCCTGAGAGTGCAGAGCTGGAGGGCATCCTCATCTGAAGCAAATGATTTTTATTTTGGAGCTGTTGAAACTTGGATGAGCAGCTGGGGGTGGGCTGCAGTGGAAGATGAAAATATGAACTTGATGCCAAATCTTCTGTTGTAGTTGCTGGCTGTTTGTTCAGTGGAACCTGGAGGATGTTTCACAACCTGAAATAGGTGCTGATCTTTGAGTAACTAAATGGCTTTCTAAACACCCCAAATCATGATGACTGTGTCCTCATGTACTGCAAGAAGAATTGGGACAACCACCATACCTGTAGGTCATGATTCAGATCATAGACAGTGTCTAGTTTTGCCCTAAGTCATATTGCTTAGTCCTCAGCTGTCAGTCAAGAGGAATGCATGTGCAGAGTCCTATCTAGCAAAAACACACACAAGTCGAATAGCTTAGGGATCTAACATGATGATAGGAACCTGTGTGTAGGCAACTAAACTCAGGATTTACAACTAAGATGCCTTAATCTGAAGCTGAATCCTACCCAGCATGCCAGGGACTGGTACAGGTTTATCAGGCTGTCCCAGGATCACCACATAGTCTGCACCTAGGAAATGGCATGCTCCATGCTGCTGGATTTCAGACCAAAAATTTCACAGCTAAATTTAAGCTCCTGGCTGGTCATGGCTAGAACATGGATGGACTCTGAGATAAGGTGAGTGCTTTTCTGTTGAGAATAGGGCTACCCCCAAGGTAGATTCCCTGGATGAGGGCTGTTTCTTTATATGGGTTTGACCTCAAGAGCAGCATAAGCATGCCTCTTCACCTGGCAGCTTGGTAATAGTCCTTCCTGTCTCTGCAGCTCATCCCAGCCAGGGGATGGGGTTGTTGCTGTAGTAAAGAAAGGCAGAAGCTTCCCTCATAGACACATGCTGTGGGAGGAATAGACTTAGAAGTGAGGTGATGTGGCAGGTTAGTGATGTATTCAAGGATGGCAATTAGAAACCTTAACGTCATATCCAGAAGGGTGTGTTCGATTCATCTAGAAACCACCCCAAGAAGCTAAATGGGACCTTGTGGCTGAGGGGAAAGCCACAGGCAAGCCTCTTTGCTTTATAGCTTTTCATCCCACATGTGTTTGGGAATAGGAGAACGAAGCCTGGGCTACGCTCAGCTATGCCCACCCTATTTTAGTGAATGCTATGAGGAGACCAAGGCATCTTCCCTAGCTAGCAGTTAGCTGGCTTAGAGGGTGGACCATGAGTGTGGTTGTTCACAGACTTTATTCTTCAGGCCTCTTTTCATGGCAATGGGTTAACAAAACTGTAACTCAAATGCATCCTGGCTTAGCCCAGAAACTCCCACTCGTAGACTTATCCCATGAGGATTCTCCTGAGCCTCAAACAGTGATTTCTTTTTTTAAGTGTTGCATCGCACATTGTTGTGTCCCTGAGTTCCCTTTGCCATGAGGAGAAAACGCAGGACTCTGCCTGTAGACAGGAGGAGGCAGCTTTAAGTAGAAGTTAGAGCTGAAGCCCAGCATTGCTCAAGGGAAATACTGCCCTGATGCCAGGAGGAGGTTATGCATTGACCTTAGCAGAGCTGTTGAGCTCTGGAATGAAGCCAGGACACTGCAGGACTTTTTGCAGCATTCCCTGGGAATTTTGCCCATAATCAAGACGATGGTGCTGCCCCACGTGGGCATATTGACAGTGGGCTGCATTAAGCTCTTTGCCCCCTTGCTGATCGTTTTTGGCTTTGAGTGGCAAACGAGCCATTAGTCCTTGGTGGTAGTGGTTTCTCATCAGCTAATGATTTGAACTGGGGCTGGGGCTAAGGATGGAGGTCGCACTTCAATGCACAAGGTCAGAGCAGCTGGCTGCTCTTGAAAGCTGATGGACTCATTAGTTGCAGAGAAGTCTCCTTGGAGTTCATCATGGCTCCAGAGCTTGCCTAGCCTGTAGAGTTGCAGTCACTGGCCTGGTCTGCAGCCATTGTGTGCTTTACAAGTCACCTGTGTTCTGTGCATTTCTTGTTAGCTAAATCTGCTCATACTGATGGTTGTAGAAGCATTTAAAAAAAAAATTACAGGCCATCACAAAGGTTACCCTTTGTGTTTTGCCTCTGTTCCCTGAGTGTGTACATACACCAATTACATTACCAGTTAAATAAAATGGGCCAGGTGGTCAGAGACCCTTGATTTCTTGGTCCCAAGACAGTCATCCAAGTGTCAGCCTGTCTTGAAAAATGTTGCTGGCACTTTCTCATGAGATAGAATCCCATAAATCATAGAATTGTAGAATGTTTTGTGTTGGAAGTGCCCTTTAAAAGCCATCTAGTCCAATCTCCAAGAAGATTGGTGCCTCCATCTAAATGCAGGAAGAGGGTTCCCAGTTGCTTGCCTGTGTATAGGTAGTAGGAGCTGGAACTGGTGGACCTTGCTCCAGTAAATCCGTGTCAAGACTATCTGGAGAAGGAAAGGAAGAGATGTTTAGGTGGTTGTTTCAGCTGGGAACTACTTGTAGGGGAAGGCAGTGTCTCCATTTTTAGGTGACTCATAATACAAGTGTCTCCTTGCCTTGCTTTCAGTCTCAGTAAAATGTAGTAAATTGGCTCTGCTCATGTCAGATATGGCAAGTTCAGAGACTGCATGCAATAAACAGTCCATTTCCTCACTAGCTGACCGCACATTATTGGTAGAGAGATCCCTTTTCTCTCGCAGCTTCCAGTAGTTGGAGGGAACTCCTTGACCCTGGCCAAAACTCCTATATAAAGGATAAGCATGAGCTGGTAGTGCCATTTTGGGGAAAATACTCATCACTTCTTTTGCATACAAATACTGCTTCTCCAGCTGACTGCTGAACCACAGGAGCAGTTTCTAGGTATGAACTCCCATAGCATGTGTGTCAAGGTGCTCTGGTCATGTAGCAGCCATGGTTGTGGTGGTCTTCCTCTCTGTCCTTACCAAAGTGGTACTAGGAAGGCTCTGAACCCTATTAATATGACAGCTGCCTGTGGGTGGGAGTCTCACACATTAAGGTTGTACTGCAGCAAGGCTGGGTACCCCAAAGCATTCTCATACTAAACTCCTTGATCATCCCACTGAGTCCTGCCCACTTCCAGCCCAGCTGCTGGCCACTTAGGCCCTAGCCATGTCAGTTGCCACCAGCATGTTTCATGATTTCCTCTGGCACTTATTGCCAGCAGTCCTATTCATCTAACACACCCTGTGTGGAGCCATCAGATCCCTGTTCAGAAATGCCAGACCACTGTCCCCATCATTTGCAACTGCAGAATGATGACCAGGAGTTTTTATAGAGCTTCTTTTTTCCAAAGTATCTCCATAATCACAGATTCACAGATTATATTCAGTTGAAAGACACCCTCAAAGGCTGCCTTGTCCAGCTCCCCTGCTCTGAGCAGGGCCACCTTCAACTAGGTCAGGCTGCCCAGGACCACATCCCATCTAATATTAAACGTTTCCAAGGACAGCCTATTCCAGTGTTTTGCCACTCTTGTTGTAAAGCACTTTTCTCTTATGTCCAACCTAAATCTACCCTGCTCCAGTTTAGAAACCACTGCCCTTCATCCTTATTGCTACAAACCCTTCTAAATAGTCTTTGCCCAGCTTTCCTGTAGGTTCACTTCAAATATTGAAATGTAGCTGTAAGGTCTCCTTGGAGCCTTCTTCAGGATGAACAGCCCCAACTGTTTCAGCCTGTCTTCATAGGAGAGATGCTCCAGATCATCTTTGTGGCCCTCCTCTGTACCCAGTTCTAGCAATTCCATGTCTCTCATGTGCTTGGGGCTCCAGATCTGGACTCAGTAGTCCAGGTGTGGTCTGTACCAGAGCAAAGTGGCAGGATCACCTCTCCTGACTTGCTGGCCGTGCTTCTTTTGATGCAGTTCAGGATGCAATTTGCCTTCTGGGCTGCATATGCACATTGTTGGCTCACGTTCATCTTCATGTCCACCAGTCCTTTTCTGCAGGGCTACTCTCAGTTTCTTTAGCATGTATTGATATCGAGGGTGGCCCCAACATGGGTGTAGGACCTTACACTTTGCCTTGAACACCATGAGATTCTTGTCAGCCCATCAACTAAATGGTATGCTTTTCCCCTCTGCACCACACCTGCAGGACAAGGGTTTGCTGTGTGTACTGCTGCAGGTACCACAAAGGTAGCACTGCCAACAGAGCTGTGGGTGTAGGAAGACCTGGGAAGTTGATAATCCGAAAGGGATCAAGCCATGATGCTACCTGGGAGGGAGGGGAGAAGGGTTGGGATAAGTGAATCAGCTGACACTGCTTTGATGGGATCCATTTCCAGACTGTTTTATCTCCCAGCTGTCACAGGAGATGTGATACAGCAGGACAGGCTGGGTTTGTACCTCCATGGCACAGTGTTGCTAGGTGATTTTGTGATACAGGCATGAGGGGAAGGTGGTGAGAAGAGAGACAGCTAAACTGACCATGGAAACACAGGTGGTATGAGAGCATAAGCAGGCCTGGTTTGTTGGTTTCTTATCATCCTGGCAGAAGGTTTCTCTGGAGCCAGCCCTTCTTAACTAGCAGCTCAATCCTGGACCTGATTAAGGTTTTTGTCACTTTTTCTTTTTCCTACTCATTAATCCTTAGGAATTGGTTGAAGGAGCAAAGGGAGTGCCACCAGAGATTTGAAATGAAAACAAGGGGTACCAGTGAGTATACATTTCAGTGTGCTGAGTGGGTGGCTGTGGGGAGAGCTGGTGGCCCCTCACAAGCAGGACACGAGTTGGGGAGTATCGTTTTCTTGGGGCCTTAAGGGTTTTATCTTGCCTTTCAGTTACCTCCTCTCCTGCAAGAGAGGAGGTAGTTTGTCATGTTGGTAGATCAGCACAAATCAGTTTTACCACCATCACAATTCTCTGCTATTGTCAACAAGCAAATCGCTATTTGCTCTTTCTGTAAATCCATAGAAGAAGCTGTCATAAATATGTGTGTTCTCTGTGCTGCAGTGCTGGAAAGAGCAGGCAGCAGATATGCTGGCAGCTGCAGAGGAGTGCATTGAGCAGCAGTATTTGTTAATGCTTGGAGTGCTTTTGGCTCTTGCTGTGCTTGGCCCCATTGCAGACCCAGTCATGGGGCTGTGGTCTGGGTGACATTTCAAAGTCCTTTCTAGACCTGTTTTCTGCAGCTATCATGCAGGAAGCTGTGCCTTACAGATCTTGAATAGGAAGAAAGAAACATCTCTTTTTTTTTTTAAGCTGGAAACATCCCTTTTTTAAATCTGGTTCAGATACACCAGAGTCAGAGCCTGGGTTAATGTTGCTGAACTGAGGTGTCTTGCATTGCACTGGAAGCTGGTGTTTTTATACCATCATTTTGTGTGCAGCTGCCCAGTTTGCACTGACCAAAGCCTTGGCAGAGCCATGTTGTGAATCCCCACAGGTCCCCATCTGTCAGGGACCAAATTCCCATCTGCCCCCTGGTCTCCATGCAGTACATACATTAAGGATGCTGAGATGCACATCAGTGCTGGATTATTGTAGAGTCATGGAATCATAGGAAAGTTTGGGTTGGAAGGGATTTTAAAGGTCATCTAGTGCAAATCCCATCATGCAGGGACATCTGCATCAAGAATGGTGTGGCCAGCAGGAGCAGGGAGGTCATTCTGGCCCTGTACTCTGCACTGGTTAGGCCACACCTTGAGTACTGTGTCCAGTTCTGGGCCCCTCAATTTAAGAGGGACATTGAGATGCTTGAACGTGTCCAGAGAAGGGCGACGAGGCTGGTGAGAGGCCTTGAGCACAAGCCCTACGAGGAGAGGCTGAGGGAGCTGGGATTGTTTAGCCTGGAGAAGAGGAGGCTCAGGGGAGACCTTATTGCTGTCTACAACTACCTGAGGGGTGGTTGTGGCCAGGAGGAGGTTGTTCTCTTCTCTCAGGCAGCCAGCACCAGAACGAGAGGACACAGCCTCAAGCTACACCAGGGGAAGTTTAGGCTTGAGGTGAGGAGGAAGCTCTTCACTGAGAGAGTCATTGGCTACTGGAATGGGCTGCCCAGGGAGGTGGTGGAGTCGCCGTCCCTGGAGCTGTTCAAGGCAAGTTTGGACGTGGCACTTGGTGCCATGGTCTAGCCTTGAGCTCTGTGGTGAAGGGTTGGACTTGATGATCTGTGAGGTCCCTTCCAACCTTGGTGATACTGTGATACCATGATACTCTGAATGAGAGGGTTCTATCCCATTTTACAGCTGATCCTGGTATGAGCTAAATGCCTTTCCCTCTTCTCTGACTGCAAGAACAGCTCAGGTTGAGGGACAATGTGTCTGCAGGGTCACCTGCCAGAAAGGTGGGCAGGGAGGGTGCTGAGACCCAGCTTCTTCCCACCACCCTTCCAAGCAGAAGAGCCAGAGAAGTGATGCTGTTTCCGGGGATTATCGCTGTCTTCAAAGCAGGGGGTGATCAGGTCTCACTTAATCTCTGCTGCCTCTCTGCAATCAGGGAGAAAGCAAACAGCCTGTATTTCTGGGAGCAGCAACTCCCTTGCCTTTATAGAAGGCAGCCTGGAAGGTCTCTGGCCACACTGCTGAGTGTAATGACCAGCCTGGAGGTGTGGGGCCATTCTCCTCTGCCACCAAGGGAGCTCTCATACATATCTACTCTCTAAATCCAGCTGCATTTCCCCTCCATATGCTGCAGGCCCTGCACACCTGGCAAAGCCAGTGATGATTATGGAGACCAGCAGGTAGCCCAAGGACTGGGTATTTGCACCCAATTTGCACCGGGAGGCAGGGGGACCCTTGAGCTCCCACAGTTCTGGAGTGATTCTGCTTATTAAACATCCATTTGCATTGTCTCTGGTATTAAATAATTGGCTTCTCAGCATATTTGAGTTGGAAGGTAGCTAATAATTATGTGAATTATCCATCAGGCTCCATCATCATCTCCACACTCCTGCACTGGCTGCCATAGTTGGCTGTGCCTGGGATTTACAAATAGATTTAGTTTCTCTTGTAGGTTTTTCATCCTTTTTCTTCTTCCCTCTCTCAGAGGAGCAGTTTTGGATTCCTTACAATTTGTACAGATTTTCCTGTTGGCTGCAACAGCATCTTTCTCTTGACTTGTGAGTGATGTGTCCCATCCTTGTCCTGCCTCTGCTTTTGCCAGTGTCCCTGTATGAAGCAAAACCTCTCATTTGCCACAAAGAAATAGAATCGTTCTCTTGATTGAAATAATCTCCTTTTCCAGCCTATAACCTGATAAATCATCACATTGTTGGGAGCTTCTTTATCAGCTCAGAAAATGTGTAGGATACACGACAATGAACTGTCAGCCTCCTTCCGCAGACCAGCACTGCACCACTCACATACAGGGCAAAAACTCCTCCTGCCTGCATGGTGGTTTAGGACAAATTTTTTAGAGGGTTCATACAAAGCCTCCTAACCAGGTGGTTAATGTGAGAGCTGGGACTTTTCCACATTATTTTTGGTACCTGGTGCTGCTACCACTGTACCAGTGATAGGAGAGATGCACAGCATCTCTGGAAATCAGGCTTGTTCCTTGTAGCATCCTGGAGGAAGCAAAAGGGGTGGACGATCATATCCTTGGGTATGAGATTTGCTCATACAGCTAATCCTGCTGAAATCATGCACACTGGAGCCAAGGGCTGCAGTTGCACACATACCCTTCTTTACAGGCTCTGGAGATTTGCTCATGTCAGGAAAGACTTACCTATGTTTATGTCATGCAGAATTGGTTTATTACTTTTTATATAGCTTAAGAAGTGGCCTTCTTAGTGAAATATTTTGATTATTAAGGCTCTGATATATGTTTTCGGCACTTCTCCTGTGAGGACAGGCTACAAGAGTTGAGACTTTTCAGTCTGGAGAAGGGAAGGCTTCGAGAAGACCTTGTAATGGCCTGCCAGTATCTGAAGGGCACCTACAGCAAGGTGGGGAGGGACTATTTACAAGGTCTTGTAATGATAGAATGAGGAGTAATGGGTTTAAACTGGCAGAGGGGAGATTTAGATTAGATGTTAGGAAGAAGTTCTTTACAGTGAGGGTGGTGAGACACTGGCACAGGTTGTCCAGGGAGATTGTGGATGCTCCCTCCCTGGAGGTGTTCAAGGCCGGGTTGGATGAGGCCTTGAGCAACCTGTTCTAGTGGGAGGTGTCCCTGCCTATGGCTGGGAGTTGCAACTAGAGGTCATGTCCAACCTAAGCCATTCCGTGATTCTATGATTGCAGGCATACCAGGGGCAGGCAAGGGGAGTCATAAGAAAAGGAGCCATCTCTCTCACAAACATCTCCCAGAATAGTCTGAACATTCCTTTTCTGACTTGTCCTAGAGACGTCTTTTGCTCCCAGGTTATAAGATGTGCAAGGCAAATTCAAGCATCTTCAACCCATTTGTGAGCTCTTCAGCCCTTACACAAAATTTTACCCCTGAATTTCTGAATCACCTGTTACATAATCTCTCCTATCTCTGACCTGTCAAGAGGAGATTGATGAGAGGAGATTAATATCCTAAAATAACATCCTGGTAGTTCTGTGAAAACATGTTTGTGCCATTGTCTGAAGTATGAACCCTCTTTATTTGGTACCAAAATGTGTTTGCTTTTTCAAGGCTACATTTTGCTTTATGTTTTTGTCCTAGTTCTTATATATTGGGCGGAAGCCATCTCTCAGCTGGTGAACTTTAAGTGTAAACAGGAAAAAAATAAAATTGGTGAATTAATGTAGAGCAAGAGCTATTAATCCTGGTTAACATGTGGAGGAGACTGATACTGGATGGCATGAAGTGGTCCACCAAAGCCCACGTACCTTGAGCAGAGGCAGAGACCTGGTTATCTGAGTTGCCTGCAGCATCTTAAAGGCTACAAATTTGATGCTTCCAGAAGATGTGACAGTGCTTCCTTGTAACCATAAGACAAAAACCTCACTGATTTCTGTGCCTGTGCCCTAATGTCATTACTTTCCCTCTTTTGCAGATACACATAATGACATTCATGGTCACATACACACAAAAAAATACTTTATATAAAGAAAATGAATCTGGCTTTAACCGGCTCTCGCCTCCTGCTGCGGTTACCTCCAGACCCTGGCTCGCCCAGGGTGAAATGAAAAGGGGAGTTAATGTAGCAGGGTCATTTCTCACTGCTGAATTGGTCAGCTATCTACAGAGCCAATTTCTGCAGCTTTTCAGTGGCGTGACAGACCCCTGGGTAATATTTGCCTGAATAGAGCCCTAAGTGTTTAAGCTGTATTGCTAGAAATGGCTGTTTTATCCTATGCATCTGAGATTTCAACCCATCAGACATGAAGCAGGTCAAGACTCTCGCACCATTGTGTGGATTATAGCGAACAGAACAGAATATGCTTGATAAAAGAGTGGACTTAAAAGAAATGCTTCTTTACACCTGCAACTTTCAAGTCCCACAATGCATCAAAGACCCCTCATACAGACTTTGAAAGGGGCTAAAAGCATTACCTAATATTTGGAGAAAATTAATAATAAAGCGTCCCAAGTGCCTGGAAACTAATTTAGGAGTGCACATTGCACTGTACCGCCTCCGCGGGGCTCGCTCCCCAGAAGAGTTGCTAACAAAAGGACTTTAAAAAAAAATAAATTACGTTTGGAGACCAACTTTTCTGCCTTGAAATGCCCCCTTTTTGTCACGCTTCCTGGTAAGAGTGACTTATGAAAAGATGAAATGCACCCCACGCTGCAAACACCAGGTCGCAAATGAAGCTCAGGAGCCTGTAAGGTTTCCTACCATTCCCTTCCCCAGTGCAGTCTTCCGTTCCTTGGTGTTAAAACTGTTGCTTGCAGGATGCTGAGGCACTACCTACTTGTGGGATCTCGTGATGCCTAATGGAAGAAAAGAAAACAGGTTTGTGTGGCCCTTGCTTTTGTTCCAGCTAAACCACCTATGCGCAGAGTCAACACCACTCTCTTGATATCTGTTGCTCCTTGCAGCAGCAGCTTGGAGCCTGATAGTATGCTATTTATCACTGGTACCAACATGGATGTTGAAAGTGCTGTTAGGAGTTGAGATACTTTTTGATGGAGTGATCCACCACACTCCTCATACACTAGCCTCCACAGCTGTCAAGGTTCCCATGAGATCTGGGAGAGTTTGGGGGCTCAACTTCTGCCGCCTTGTATTACAAGACGCAGTGTCAGGTCAAAGTTTGGCTTAGTGAAGGCCCACCCTGTTTGGACTGCTGGGATTGGAGTGACCTGGTATGGCTCTGGGAGCACAGAACTCATCAGAGGGGAGGTTTACCTTGCTGGCATAGCCTGCTGCAGAGCAGTCATTTCCCTAAGACTCAAACCTCGTGGTGTGCTAGGTATCTCCGTGTTTCATGAAGCAATGGGAGACCAGGGCAGCTGGGCATCCATGAGGAAGTTTGGGCAAGAAGGGCTTTGTTGTTCTCTCTACCATGCCTATGCCCACCTCTGCAGCCTGCGCTTCTCACAAGCTTCATTTTTACCGTCCGTGGAGATAAGCTACGTCTGAGTTCTTTTTTACCTGCTTCTCCTCCAGGCCACAATTAACTGAGGCCAGAAGGGCAGACGGGAGTGCTCAGGCAGTATTTACAAGAAGAAGAGGGTGTTAATAGATCACCAAGGCTGGAAAGTGATGAGGATGGAGATGATTTGAGGTAGGGAGGCTGTGTATCCCCCCTGGCCCTGGGGAGGGATTAAAATCTCAATTCAGAGTCCAAATGAATCAAAACTGTCCTCCTCTCCATTACACTCCTAGTGCTGAGGCTGCTGTTGCAGTGGGATCTGTTAGGCTGGGAGTGTGGTGCAGTACTAGGATGCAAGAGGCTGTCTTTGAACTAATGGTCTCTGCAGGGCTGGGGGATAAAGAGTTTTATAGGGAAAGGTGTTTCCTCTTATGAGAGCTTATCCCTGCAGCCCTGCTAGGCTGGGCTTAGTTATGTCAGCTACCAGATTCATCAGAGAAATGGGAGATGTCCCCTCCCTGGAGAAATTCTGGATCAGGTTGAACAGAGCAACCTGTTCTAGTTGAAGATGTTCTTGTTTACTGTAGGGCAGTTAGACTAGGTGACCTCTAAAGGTTCCTTCCAACACAAACCATTCTATGATGCTGTTATTCTCTTCAGTATTTCTCCACCGCATCCTTCATAGATACAGTGTGCTCAGTCATAGATACAGCTCAGGATTCTGATGGTCTTAGCCACAAAGCTTTAAGAGATGATGCACAAGATGTGGTGTACAGAGAACGACACACCAGTTCCCAGCTTTTCCACAGCCTTTTTGTCTAACACCGGGAAACATCACCTGTGGAAGAGCTAGGAGATTAGAACAATCATAAAAGAGGACAATTTCACATGGAAAAGGTATTTGACAGCACTGCCTTAATGATACATCAGCATCCGTGGACTTTTTAGTCTCATGCTTGGGCGTTACGATCCATGTTACTTTTTTATAATTATTTTTTATTGCATCATTGAAGTGTTTGATAAAGTGCTGGAAGCACCTCCGTGAGCAGAGACATCTTCACCAGCACTAGCTTGTCACCATGTGGCATGACCTATTTTGAAAAGAGGGGCAGACAGGAGCAGGACATGGCCTCACCAGCCTTCTAGTATGGTGATAACCCTGCCTGCTTCAGTGTCAGTGCAGGCAACCTTTGGCTGCCTGGCCACTGCTGTGAGCTAAGAATTTGACCTTGCTTATCTCCAGTGTCAAGATAGTGGTGCCAAGGGTAGCTGCCCCTGGTTTGGTGACCTCCTGAGCAAGCTCTTAAACTTGAGTTTGGTCAGAGGGTCATCCTGAAAGCTTTGCAGCATACAGACATAGAAGGAGGTCTGGGTCTCCTCTTGAAGTGAGGTTACACAAAACTGGTGACTGTTGGTTTCATGGTGCCCTGGGCTGTGCAGCTGCTCTCTCCTGGTCTTCAAGCAGAGCCTGGCAGGACATAATCTTTTCCTCTTCAGGATATCTCACGCAAGAGATCTCTGGTCCATTTTTTGGGTTCCTAGGACCTCACTGAGATGGTAAGTAGGCAAGGATTGCTGCTGGCTGGCTCTGTTTTCTTTTTCCTGCCAGAAGATCAGATTGTGTTTGCTTCTCTTCTGTGGGTGTCACTTTGGCTGTAATCCAGTTAGTGGTTCACTTCTTATTGTAGAGAAAAATAAAATCACTTCTAGTGTCACCCTGACCTATAAAGGTAGCAAAATGTGGAAAACTGTGGGAAAATTTAATATCTCAGAAATACAGGGGATCATCCACATTCTCCTGAGATGGAGCCCTAAAGCCCAGTCCCCATGGGTCTGCTGGTCTCTCATAATAGCTCTAGAATAAGTTGTGCTGTCAAGGAAAGCAAAGAGAAGGGATTTACTTAGCTTGACTGGGAAGCTGGCACTTTCCAAGCTGTATGGCCATGAGGTGACTTCTATTATGGAGAGCTTGGCACATTGGTGTGAAGGGACACCTGTCCTAGATATCTCCTGAGGCTTCACACCAGCTGATAACCTGTGTCATTTAGGAGAGGTTTTGCTCCTTGCTGCACTGCATTTCTGCTTGATGCTCTGGGAGGGATACAAACCCCACTGGCATCAGAGCTTTTTTTCCCTGACTTCAACTGACTCTGTCCTCCCAGAAAGATGTGACAGAACTTCCATGTAATGGTTTATTCCTGGTGACAAGTGTACATTCTCTGATGACCTTTCACACTACCGAATGGAGAGAACGGGATGCTGATCCCCTCCCAGGCAGCCCAAGAGCAGGGCTGTCAAAGTCAAGGAGCTAGCACGCCATCAAGAGAAACCCTGCCCATGGTACCCAGGGGACCTGAGTGCTGGTTCAAAAGGTTGTGAAGCACTGTCAGCTCCTGTTTGGGGCTGCTGCACTGAAGGGACATCCTGCCAAGAAGGTCATAGGCCGAAGCAGGCTGAATTGGAAGTGATTGTGGTTTGAAATGATCTTTCAGGTTTGTCAGCCCTGTTAGAATTCAACTTGTGTAAGGACAGCTGGAGCCTGGGGTGCATCGGCTTGGACAACCAGCCAGCCAAGAAGGGGTGTCCTTTCAGGTGACACAGCTGGACTCCATGCTTTCTCCAGCAAGGTGGTGCTCCACTTCATCTACAGGAAGGGAAATAGTGCAAGTGGCCACAGAGAAGGAATGAACAAAGATTATCTGCTTTAGCATTGTGTTTGCTACAGTTATGTTTGCCACAGTGCATGCTGAGGCCCTTCTGATGGCAGCAGACTTTCTGCCAGGGAAGGCAGGTTATCCGCTTTGACTAAAGAGGCAGCTTTGGGAGGGATGTATATGGAGTGGTGAAGGAGGAGTGGGACAACCATCTATCCAGCCAGATCAGCTCAGATCCATCCATCCATCCACTCAGTTTCCAGACCATGGGGGTATTCTTCCATGTATGTGTGGCTGTGTCTCTTTCCACTCATCTTTGGAGTTGTTTAGCCTGGAAGAAAAGAAAGCCTGGAGGAGGCCTCATAGTAGCCTTACAGCTGTCTCTTGGTACTTAAAGGGGGCCTACAGGAAAGACGGGGACAGACTTTTTAGCAGGGCGGGTAGCAACAGGACAAGGTGGGATTGATTTTAAATGAAAAGAGGAAAGATTTAGACTAGACAGAGGAGAAGCAGAAAACATTTTTTGCTGAGGATGGTGAGACACTTGCACAGGTTTTCCAGAAGTGGCAGGTGCTCCATTCTGAGAAACATTCCAAGTCAGGTGGAATGAGGCTTACTGCAGGGAGAGGTGGACTAGATGACCTTTAAAGGTCCCTTCCAACTCAGAGTGTTGTATGATGCTATGATTTTATGATTCCATGATTCTATGATCTAACATTTGCTCTTGTCAGTGGTGGAGACTTCCACAGCACTGGGTGAAGCTTGCTGTCCTTGTCTTCTATCAGCATTTCTTTTAAAACAAAACTAGCTCATGAACGCTGTTGTTCCATGTCTCTCCGTCAAAATACCTTGTAAATGTGCTTAGAGTAGGATTTACCAAAATCAGCAGACACTGGGAAAAAAAGAAAAGCAAAAAAAAAACCCCAAAAACAAAAAAGAGATTGTTTCTTGCTATGGAAAAATATTGCCAACCAACCAAAAGCCCAATTCATTCTGGTAAAGCAGAGACAATCCAACAACATCCCTTTTGTTTTGCAGTTCTCAGATACTGTTTTATTCACACCAGAGGTATTTTACTGAAAATCTGGCATCATTTGTTCCCTTTTTGCCCAGGGAACTGGTAGATTTGAAGTGGCTTCATCCTTTCTGGTTCAGCAAGAACTGATTACCACAGAAAAGATATCATCAGTGGGTTGGGAACTGCAGCCTGCATTTCATCACCTACCAGAGGTCCCATCCATCAATGGGAGCTGAATAGTTCTCTGCTAACAAAATTATTTATTTTGACCTGTCATTAAGGATATTCATGCAGCAGGGTGAAAGGTGGGAATGATCTATGCTTTGTGAGTTTTACAAGCCCATTTTGTATTTGTCTCGGTAGTAGAGAAGTGGTAAAGAGCTCTGTGCTCGTGCCTGTTATGATAAGTGAGTTTTGGAAGAGGTTTTCTGTCTGATAGTCCATCTAAAACTGTGGGGAAATGCCATTCTAAAGGCTGTTAAAACACAATTGCTCACTGATTTACGCAGTCAAGGAGTGCCTCTTTAGTAGGAGATGTATGCCGAATAAAAGCGGTTCAAGTGGTGCTTTTAATAAATAGATAATGGAATGACATTTTATCTTCTGCTTTAATCCATTATGTTAGCGTTCGCTAGCGTATCCCTCTGAAAGATTTCGAGATAGCAGAAACTGAAAGTCAAACCACTTTCTTTGTATCTCTCTGAAGCCAAATTGCACGCTGGTGAAAGGCACTGGGTTTGCAGTGCTTGTGAGCTGGGATGTTTTTTCTTTGCTGTTGGGCAATGATGGATGGCTAGCTGGGACCCACTGGGCTGGTGTGCAGTGCACCGATCAGAGAGTCATAGAACATGTCAAGACCACTATAAGGTCTCCTTGAAGCCTTTTCTCTTCAGCCTGGAGAAGAGAAGGCTTCGAGGAGACCACCTATAGTGGCTTTCCAGTACCTGAAGGGAGCCTACAGGAAGGCTGGGGAGGGACTATTTACATGGTCTAGTAATGTCAGGATGAGGGGGAATGGGTTTAAGCTGGAAGAGGGGAGATTTAGACTGGATGTTAGGAGGAAGTTCTTTCCAGTGAGGGTGGTGAGGCACTGGAACGGGTTGCCCAGGGAGGTTGTGGATACTTCCTCCCTGGAGGTGTTTAAAGCCAGGCTGGATGAGGCCTTGAGCAACCTGCTCTAGTGGGAGGTGTCCCTGCCTATGGCAGGTGGTTGGAGCTGGATGATCCTTGAGGTCCCTTCCAACCTAAACCATTCTATGATTCTAAGTTATTGCTCCCTAAACCTGCCTGAATGGAGATGGTAGCAAGGTAGGGGTTGGTCACTGCTCCCAGGTACAAGTGATAGGGCAGGAGGAAATAGAATAGAACAGAATAGAATCAGCTAGGTTGGAAGAGACCTCCAAGATCATTCAGTCCAACCTGTCACCCAGCCCTATCCAGTCAACTAGACCATGGCACTAAGTGCCTCATCCAGTCTTTTCTTGAACACCTCCAGGGACGACGACTCCACCACCTCCCCGGGCAGCCCATTCCAATGGCAAATAGCCTTATGCTGTGCTAGGGCAAGTTTAGGTTGGACGTTAGAGAAAAAATTCTTTTCCAGGAGATTTCTTGAGGCCTGGAACAGGCTGCTCAGGGAAATACTGGAGTCACCATTCCTGAAGATATTTACAAGACATGGGAGTATGGTGCTGAGGAACATGGTTTAGTGGTGACTTGGCAGTCGCAAAATCCCAGAAGCAGTAGGGGTTGGAAGGGGCCTCTGAGGATCCTATAGTCCAACTGCCCTGCTAAAGCAGGTTTGCCAAGAACAGTTGTGGAGGAACTCATGCAGCTGGATTTTGAACGTCCCAAGAGAAGGAGGCTCCACAACCAATCTGAGCAGGCTGTTCCAGTGCTCCAGCACCCTCTACAGAATTTGTTTTCCTTACGTTTAGGTGGAACTTTCTGTATTCTAGTTTGTGTCTGTTGGCCCTTGTCCTGTGACTGTGTACTACTGGAAAGAGTCTGGCCACATCCTCTTGGCCCTCTCCTTTAGATACTGATAAGCATTGATAAGATGCCCTCTCACTCCTCTGTTCTCCAGGCTAAACAGCCCCAGCTCTTTCAGTGCCTCCTTATCAGAGAGATGTTCTTCTTCCCTCATCATCTTTAAAACCCATTGCTGGACTCTCTCCAGTAGTTCCTTGTCACTCTTGATTCCAGAACTGGACACAGTACTCCAGACGTGGCCTCAGTAGGGCAGAGTAGAGAGGGAGAAGAAATTCCATGGACTTGCTGGTCACACTTTTCTTAATGTGTCCCAGGAGACCTTGGCACTTTGCTGGTTCGTGGTGAACTTGTTGTCTATCAGGACCCCCTTGCCCTTCCCTGTGGAGCTGCTCCCAAGGTACTGGTGCATGGGGTTATTTTGCCGCTGGGCAGGATTTTACACTTGCTCTCATTGAACTTCATTAGATTCCCCTCTACCCCACTCTCCAGCCTTTCCAGGTCTCACTGAATGGCAGCACAGCCTTCTGGTGAGTCAGCCACTCCTCCCAGTTTTGTATCAGTAGCAGACTCACTGAGACTACAGTCCATTCATAGATTCATATTCATAGAATGGTTTGGATTGAAAGAGACCTTAAAGTTTGTCTAGTTCCAAATCCCATGCAATGGGTAGGGATACCCTCCAGTAGATCAGATTGCTCAAGGCCTCATCCAACCTGACTTTGAGCACCTCCAGGGAGGGGGCATCTACACTGTCCCTGGGCAACTTGTTACAATGTCTCCCCACCCTTACTGTAAAGAATTTCTTTCTAATATCCATTCTCAATATACTGCTTATAGATTTGAATTTTTTGCCCAGGAGAACCTTGTTCATCCACAACAGCCTTCTGGCACTCTTGCCTGCCTTCTTTGTCCTTGAATATTTACCAGCTTTCTTGGGCTTCTCTTCCCTCTAAAGCTTTATCCCATGACACTCTTGCAAAGAAGATCCTTGAAGAGGATGAAGTCTGCTCTCTTGAAATCCAGAGTAGTGAGTTTGTGTCTTTGATGCCTTTAGGACCTTAAACACTATCACTTCATGGTTGCTGCAGGCAACGCTGTTCTTAAGTTTCACATCACTCAGCAGCTTCTCCTTGGTGCTTCATCTAGGTCATCAATGAAGATGTTTAAAGAGACTGGATCCAGTACTGGCTCTAGCAAACACTAGCTACAAGCTCCCAACTAGACTTCACTGCTGATCACGACCCTCTAAGCTCTGTCCTTCAGCCAGATTGCAATCCACTTCACTGTCCACTCATCTAACCAACATTTCCTATGAAGGTGTTATAGGAGACGATGTCAAAAGCTTTGTCAAAGTTGAGATTGACAAAATCCACTTCTCTTCCCTTATCTACTCAGCTGGTCACACCATCATAGAAGGCTATTTGGCAGTGCTGGGTTAACAGTTGGACTTGAAGGTCTTAAACATCTCTTCCAACCAAAACAATTCTGTGATTCTAAGCTGGAAGGGATTCATAAGGATCATTGAGTTCAACTCATTTCTTACAGCTAAACTATATGATTATGAATCATCCAGATGCTTCTTGAACTCTGACAGCGTTGTTGCCTGGACCGCTTTCCTGAGAAGCCTGCTCCAGTGACCAACCACCCTTTCAGGAAAGAATCTTTTCTTAATGTCCAGTCTGAACTTCCCCTGATGTAGCTTCAATCCATGATGTCTTAGCCTTGTCAATGGGGTTGTCATCTTGCTGATTGAAATTGCTCCTGCTGCACATCCCCAGAGGCACGTAGGATCCACTTCAGCCTGCACCTTTCATGGGTGTGGTCCAAAGGATGTGGAGTTGCAAGGAAGGAGGGGACTCTGCAAGAAGTTCCCCTCTATGCCCTTGGGCTTTGCTGGAGGCTCCAGGTCACTGGCGCTGAGTGCTGTGCAGCTCAATGAGCAGTTGGCCACCGTGTTAGGAAAGTAACAGGACACTTTGGGTGACAGGAAAAAGGTCATTTATCCAGTTGCTGGTTGTCTGTGCTAATTCATTGTTTCCATTGAAAATCTGGCACTTAGCTGCTTCATGAATGAACCTAGTGTTTGTGCCTCCAAAGCCAACTTGGTTCAGTGAAAAATAAGAGCTACTTTCACCTCCTGTCTGGTCTTCCATGCTTCCCTCCACCTTGTTTTCTTTCAGTCACACCCCTGCTGCTTTGGTGGCAGTCCAGGTTGTCCTTCTAGAGCAGGGATGGAGCCCCGGAGCTAGAATCATAGAACCACAGAATACTTTGGGTTGGAAGAGACATTTAAATGTCACCCAGTCAACAGTCTGCAAAAAGCAGGAATATCTTTGACTAGATCAGGTTTCTCGGAGTCTTTCCAACCTGACCTGCAATGTTTCTAGGGATAGACCTTCTACCAGCTCTCTGGAAACCTGTGCCAGTGTTTCATCACCCTTCAGGGTAAAACATTTCAACTCAGAGGCTGTTCCTAGAGCACAGAGGACACCTCTGTGGGTAGGATTTGCTGGGACCACAGAGGGTCACACAAGCCAAGTGAGAATAGGAAAGCTTAAAAGAGAAGTCTGGAGAGGAGAAAGTGACTCGGATTTGTGGCAAGAGGCATGGCAAAAAGGAGGAGGGATAAGTGGGGAGATGCCGAATAGACCTGTAAGGCTTTGGGTAGGAGGAAGTGGGACTGAAGGGTGACCTAGCTGCTATGGTGGGACTGAGAGGTCTCTCAGCTGTGGTGTATCTGGTGAGTAAACACTTCCAGCAATGACCCAGGTGTGGAAGGGCAGATGGAGTGGAGGAGCAGTCTCTGCTGAGTGGTAGCTGATCTTCTAATGCAGTTTAGCAGCTGGAATTGAGAAGAGTTGGCACCACATCAATAGCAAGCTCTCTGAGGACCATCTGTGAGCGAAGGGTAACGAGAACAATTACCAGCCAGAGGAAAAAATCAGAGAGAGATGCTGGAAAAAGGATGAGGGGGAGGCACATAGCCAAGCAGTGGCAGAGAAAAGAGGATCTCTAAGCTAAGGAGTAGCTAGGTAAAATACCTATCTGTGCTTGTACCTCATAACACTAAGTCCGTTTAAGGAAGCAGCCATGTCCACGAGAAAATGTTCTCCGATTGGGCTGGGTCAGTGCAGCTTACTGCTGCAGGATGTTTCTAAAGCCAGGAATTTAACACTCAGATAAGGCTTGGATATTGTTTGGTAATGGCAAAGAAAATAAGAGCTATAAATCAGCAGGAAGACGTGAGATTTGGAAGACTTCCTTATTCAGAGTTTAAAACAATCTTGCGCCCATTAGAGTTGAGAGAATACCTTCCCCAAGGCACAGCTGGGGTTTGGTGTACCAGCCTGTTAATCTTAGGCTGTTTAAAGCAATTGGTGAACCATAGATGTGACCTTAAGCCATACTGACAGGTTGTTTGGCCTCCTCAGATTATTGGTCACCTTGTCCATGAAGCTTTGCTCTAGGGAATCCTGCCAGCAGGGATTGCAGCTCTGGAGCTATTCACAGGATAAGGGAACAAACCAAGAAGACAGTAAGTATTTCCTAAAAGTAATCTAGCTGGTCCATTTGGTGCTCCAAAAAGGTTGGTGAGATGGTACAGCAGCAAGGAAGGCTATAAAGGAGAGAAGTGGAGTAATCAAAGTAGAAAGTGATTAAAAACCAAGCAAAATAGCAGGAAGGATGCTGTAAAGGAAGGGACAAAATCTGCTAGGTGAGCAAAGGGAAGCTGAAAAAACAGGGCAATAATTAAGGCAATAGAATGATAGAATCATAGAACTGTAGAGGCTGGAAGAGCTCTTTGAGATCATCAAGTCCAACTGCTTGCCTAAAGCTTGCAAGCTCACCTCTGCTGCTAAGCCACTGCCACTAAACCATGTTCTTAAGCACCACATCTACAGGTCTTTTAAATACTTCCAGGGAATGGTGACTCGACCACCTCACAGGGAAGCCTGTTCCAGTCCCCAAGAACCCCTTCTGTTAAGAAATCTTTCCCATTATCCAACGTGAACCTCCACTGCTACAACTTGAGGCTGTTCCTTTGTGTCCCACCACTTGTTACATGTGACAAGAGACTGACCCTCGTCTTGCCCCAGCCTCCTCTGAAGTAGCTGTACTGGGCAGTGAGGTCTTCCCTCACCCTCTTCCCCTGAAGACCAAGCAACCTCAATTCACTCAGCTGTGCCTCACAAGACCTGTGTTCAAGGCCCCTCACCAGTTCAGCTGTTCCTTCTGACACATAAGTCAAGTATATCTCCAAAGCTTTGGGAACTAGGAGTAACACTGACTGATCTGCTGTGGCTCCAGGGGAGGAGGTTAGGAGGCAAACTGCAGTTTGTTGGACAGGTAGAAATAAATCTGAGGGCAGGAGCTGCAGCTGAGCCTGGTTCAGCTGATATTGACAAGGTTTGATGAGGATTAGCAGGTTTTTAAAGCCAGCCTTCCTTTTGGATAGTCCTGCTTATAAACTTTCCTCTTCTGTAATGTTTTCTAGTGAAATGAAAGATGGGCTAGATGTGGAGCACATGCTGCTTTTCTGACATCTTCCTTAGTTATTTCGTGCCTCTTCGCTTACAGCCTTGCAATGCTGGGGAGGCAAAAGGTATCTGAAAGCAATTAGATAGCACAGCAGAGGCAGACCAACTGGGTCATCTTATCTCAGATATCTCCAGTTCATCAGTGTCATCCCAGTCATGACCTGGTTTAGACTGGGAACCCCTCAGAGCCCTTCATCCTCCTGGAACTCTTCCCAAACACATCCTTTCCCAGAGAGAGTCATGGTGTCCTCACCTCCCCCTGCATCCCACTGAACTGCAGAACAAAATGTTCTCTGTTAATGAGGTTCATCAAGACACTGTGGAGGAATGGACATACAGGCTCCCCCTGTATCTTTCTTTCCCTCCTCCCAACTGTTTTAGACGTTGCTTCTCCATCCTTCTGCCAAGAGGTACTTTTTCTTCAGCACTTGGAGTGAGTGCATGTCACAGTGAGATGTGGGGCCACCTGGCAGGTCACTGTGTTGTCTCCACCACAAGCAGAAGTGTATGCTGATGGTGTTCAGAGGCAGGCAAGGGAAGATACTGTCAGAGCTTCTGGTTCTTATGCATCTGCTGAACTTTTTATTGGGTTTGCAATGAACCTACACTTTCTAGCTCAAGCAGCCTCCAAGAGTAGGTTGTGTGGGTGTGATGTGGTGTTCAAATAGGTCACCCTTTGAGTGAAATGGCTTGGAAATGCTCTCACACCCACCTGTGGTTGTGGCTGATGGGGGGCTACTGATCCACATATTTGCTACAAAATTGGAACCCCACTGTCCTTCCCCAGGGACCCACCATGGCCAGGACAACCACCTTAGCTGGGAGCCATCGATGCTTGGGTTCAAGTTGTAACGCCCAGCTAACCTGATTGAGCTACCACAACACCGGTGTGGTTGTTGCAGGAACTGAGCTACCATCTTTTCCACAGCAAGCTGAGCATGACCCAGTGGAGATGCCCTTATAAAGCAAATCAGCTTTCCAATGTAGATAGCTTCTCTCATGATCACACTTACCAAAGCAGCTTTTTTCATTTACAGTAACTTGACCTAAAGACCTGTGCCAGCAGGAGAAGATCAGGTGGAAATCGTGACATACCTCTGCTTCTGTATAGCTCCTGATTGTCTTTTTTCTTTCTTTGCTGACTATCCCATCATGGGGGAGATTTTAAGTAGTCAGGTTTGGAAACAGCAGAGCCATGGAGATAAGAGCCATCTCCTGTGCAGAGAGTTTCATTACCTACTCCCATCTAAGCTGGGAGAGCAGTAAGCCTGCTTTTCTTTTTCTTATTGAAAATACAACACTGGGAATTTTTAAAAGTCAAAGCATGAAAAGACTTGAGAAAGCATGGGGGCTACAAACCAGTGCTGGAACAAAAAAAATGCTCATTAAACCAGGAAATATTTAGGAGAACAAACTAGAATGCCATTATACAAAGTGTCAGTGACTCATTTTCATTTCATTGAGTCCAGCCTGGGGTTTGGCTGCACATGATAAATGAGTCCATCCTACTCCTCATTTTCCTTTTTCTTTTTCTTTTTTTTTTTTTTTTTTTTGTAATATGGGTTGAGGGAGAAATATGCAATTACAGTTTCAACCTGTTGGAAAAATAAAGTCCAGCTGGAGCAGTCAGAGTCAAATCTTTTTGGAATACTGCAGGAAGACACAGGCTTTACCTTACTCCTGTGTTTTGAAGTGTAGCCATAGTCAGCTGGAACATCATGGGGCCAAATACCCCTGTTGGGTAAGCAATCTGATTCCACAGCAGTGCCTGGGTCTTACACATCTTCCTAAATGTGAAATCTTGGGTCACACCCATCTGCTTAAAACTGTGCTTCTGGCTGTTCACTCAGGGTCCCTGTTGATGAACTGTGAGGGTGCTGCAGTGTTGTGTCTGGACCAAGCCTGGCACAGCCCCTGCTTATGCAGCAACGCTTGATCATGGTGCCAACCTGCCCGATGCACCAGCTTAGTAAGGGGCTTAAGACAAGAAGCCTTTGTTCAGTATGTTATTTAATTAATTTATTTCCTCCTCCCTCTCTTCTAATAATTTGCTCTAACTGCGCTTGGCTGGAGCAGTGGGGGTGGGGGGATGTTCTGTCTCACCAAGTGTTAATTGCAGCAGAGGAAAAACATGCTGGCCAAGCAGGGAGCTGGGGTGGAGGGGAGGAGGAAGGTGGGAGTGGAGGTAATATCTTTTTTGGAAAGATGGAGTGCTTGCAATTGCATTATGCTCCTTATCCCAGCTGCTCCTAGATGCAGAGCCAAGGGAGGAAGAAGAGGTAAGAGGCAAGCCAGGCAGTGGGCAGTGTGGGGCGTTTCCTGGCAGAGCTCTCAATTGCAGAGGACTTTGTGCAAAGCATAGATATTTAAATGTGTGCTCAGGAACAATGCTGTAGTAATCTTGCCCCTCCTTTAGTGCAAGGACATGGGAGCAAAGTGCTGGGCTTTGAATCATAGACATCTGAGTCGAAAAGGATCTTTAGGATCATTGACTCCAATTATTAATTCAGGATCATCAAGTGTGCCACTAAACCATGTCCCTAAGCACCACATCTACATTGGGGATGGTGGCACTACCACGTCCCTGGACAGACTCTTCCAGTGTTTGACAACACTTACGGTAATGGTATTTTTCTAATGTCCAATCTAAACCTCCCCTGGCACAATTTGGAGCTGTTTCCTCTTGTCTTATCACTTGGTACTAAGAAGAAACTGACTCTCACCTTGCTGCAGGCTCTATTCAGGTAGCTGCAGAGTGCAATAAAGTCTCTTCTCAGCCTCCTCTTCTCCATACTAAGCTATCCCAGTTCCCTCATCCACTCCCCATAACACCATACATCAGTTTCATTGCCCTTCTGTGGACATGCTCTGGCACCTCGATGTCCTTGTAGTGAAGGGCCCACAGTATTCAAGGTGTGGCCTCACCAGAGGGTGATCACTGACCTAGTCCTGACATACTATTTCTGATACACGACTTCTTGGCCACCTGAGTGTACTGCTGACTCATGTTCAACCAACTGTTGACCAGTATTCCCAGGTCTTTTTCCATGGATTAGCTTTCTTGTCACTCTTCCTGATACTGTAGTGTTACATGGGGTCATTGTGACTCAAGTGCAGGACCTGGAGTTTGGCTTTGTTGAACCTCATACTGTTGGCCTCAGTCCACTGATCTAGCCTGTCCAGGTCCCTCTACAGAGTCTCCCTACCCTCAAGTAGATCAACACTGACACAACTTGGCCTGCAAACTTGCTGAGACTGCTCTTGACAAAGATGTTAAGCAGAACTGGCCTCAATTCTGAGCTCTGGAGAACAGGTACACTCTTTTGGTGTATTCTTTCTGATAAATTCAGATGAGGTAGAACAGGCGACCAAATTTGGTGGTTTACTGGGGAGAAAAGGCCTTAGAATCATAGAATAGAATCATAGAATCAGTCAGGGTTGGAAGGGACCACAAGGATCATCCTGTTCCAACCCCCCTGCCATGGGCAGGGACACCCTACCCTAAATCAGGCTGGCCAGAGCCTCATCCAGCCTGGCCTTAAACACCTCCAGGAATGGGGCCTCAACCACCTCCCTGGGCAACCCATTCCAGGCTCTCACCGCTCTCATGCTGAAGAACTTCCTCCTCATGTCCAGTCTGAATCTACCTTCTGGGAGTTCCTGGCAGCTTGAGCGATAGGAATCATATCTTCCTAGTAGCATTTTCAGATGAGACCTTAAATTGTCTTTTTTTGGATGAGGACCACCTTGCATCTGGGCAGCTCAATTTGTTGGCCAGAACTTCATCAAAGAAGGCTCCAGCATCAGTATGGATCACCTCATCAGCAATGTGTGGAGAGATTTTAAGCCAAACTGGCTTTTCTTCCTTTTTGTTTTCTTTTTTTTCTCCCCAAGCTTGAAACATTTTGTAATGTCTAGTGTTAGATAAGAATTTGATTTAATGTCTTATCTCTGGAATTCACCTTCAGCAATAACAATGTATTCTAATCCTCCACTCAGGTGTTGATGGATGGGGCCTGTTTGGGTTGAACATCTGGGATATGAATTGTTGACCCCTTTCTGTCCCTGAAGCAAGAACAGTCAAAGCTTGAGGAAGTGCTATTGTGAGCAGCAAGTTCTCTATCACTGGTTAGTGGCAAAGTCAAACGGAAGTATGAAGCCAGGAGGGTTGCCCTTAGCCAGACTTCATCTCCAGCTCATATGGTTAACTCTGGAGATTTAGGACAAATGAATTCTTCCTTGGATGGGAGGGGACAAAAAGACCTGAATACAGAAAAACTCTTGCATTTCTGTAAGGCATTTTTTCAGTGACCATTGCACACAGCCACTATGTCAGTGCACGTGAAGTTAAGTAAGATTTTGGGTTTATCGCAGGCTGGGATTAAGGAACAATCCCAGGTCACTCTCCAAGGGCTCAGTTGTGTCCTCCCTGAGAAGAGGTTCCTGAGTGAGAGGAAGTTGTGTCTATCCTTGCCGCCTCAGGGACCTGAGCTCTCCCTCTGCACTCAGGGTGAGGAGAGCAGGGAGGGAGCAGCAGCCCCAGGGACATCACTGAGATCACATGAGATTGCCTAACCTTTGTGTGCCTGGTGTAATCACGGGATTACTCAGGGCTTTCTTGTCTCTTGAGACAGGGGAGTTTCCCCATATTTTTTGTGTGACTGAGCAGGTTCGATCTCTTCCAAAGCGCCTGCAGAGAGAGCAGAAAGAAGGACAGATACCAAACAGCCCTTCCAGACCTGAGAGAGGACACAAATGGAAGTTGAACTGGGAACTACGCTCCTATAACCTGGCTTGGTGTGTCTGAATCACTAGTTACCCCTGTGGTAACATGAAGACCAAAGACATGGATCTACCTGTGGAATTTGAGAGTGAGGATTACACACCAGCCAAGGATTGTGCACCTTCCTCTCCCCTGCAGGGCCCTTTTCTGCTCTGAACCTGAACAAAAGCAGCCTCCCACGAATTTGGTGACCCACACATCTCATCTCCAATGTCCACCCAAGAAAGGGATTGGCACTGAATGGCCATGCCCAGGGTGAGCAGCTATTCCTGCACACCATGTGCTCCCTACCTTCCAACTTTGCCCTCACTGCAAGGGCTCTTTTGCACAGTCTGTCCATCACTCAGCCTTCTTTGGTGTCAGATATCCACTTGGTCTTTCAGGCAGCACTGCTTTTGCATAAAACTTCTGTTCTAAGATGGAAGAGTAGCAATAGAACATAACAGAATTGAAGACATGATAGAGACATCTTTAGGGAGAGCTGGACAATGCCTCAGAAAAAAAAGTGGTACCTATTGTAGGTTTCTGGAAACTTTTTCTTTCAGCTGCTAGATTTGTGGGTTTGGAGCAGTTGACAAGACCTAGACATCCAAGTCTGCAGGGCTGCCTGCAGGAATGCTCACATCCAGGTTTCGCATTTGAGGTGCTGCTGAGGTGTTCACCCATGCATCATGTTTTATGTTTTCCCATGGGATAGCTAAGGCATGGGGATAAGAAGAGCCAGGTGGAAGTATTCCTATTACAAAAAAGGCTAGGTCAAGCTTTAATTGATTTCTTTGGGGTCACAGAGGTTAGCATCAGAAGTAAAGCCCTGCAAGGAGCACCAAAAGAGCTGGTCTGGGTCACACATCCTCTCCTAGGCAGCAGCCAACCACAGGTGCTGCTAAATCTGGTGTGTGGTGTCTACTGATCCCAACCCCTCTTATCCTAGGCTCTGATCTACCTCCTCCAAAGATTCTCCCCTGGATATGCTGGGCTGTGTGTAATATCCAATTCTCTGCCCTCCTGCCAGGCCAGATGCCTACACCTCTGTGGGGTCATGGTCAGTACTACCACCTGCCACAATGTCACCTCCTAGTTCACGCCTTGACTTTGATCATCCCACCTCTTTTTTTTTTTCACTGACTATCCCCTTTGTCTCACCCCCTGAGGTGCAGTGTTGACCCCAGCCAGATGCTTGGCTGCCAGCATCTCTGCTCTGCTTAGATGGCTTGACCTCTCCTGTTTGTATAGCACTTAGCTGATTTATCAGCAAAGATGTTGTGTTTGCTTCCAGATAAGAGAATGCTGAATATTTGGGCTGGAATTGAGCCTTGTGAAATCCCTCTGGAAACAGTCCGATTCCCCTCTGACAGCTATTTGTTGAGATCAGTTCTGAATCCCCTGCACATGTGCTTTATTCTCCTAACACAGCACTCATTTTTTAATCAGCATGTCACTTTGTAGTAAATCAAACACCATACAGAAGCCTATGTGTATTATCTCTAGGCAATTATCTTTATTAAGCAAACTTGTAATCTCCTCAAAGAACAAAATTGGGTTGTTTTGACATGGTGTGTTTGCCTCAGAACCTTTCTGACAAGCATTTACTGTATTCCTGTCCTTTAATTCCTCTTTTGGTTGACTCTCAGGAGGGTTCCCATTATTTTACCCATGACTGATGGCAGACCAGACAACAGTCACACCACCTTCCTTTCCCCTTTTGCATATCAGTGCAGCATTTGCATACTTCCAGACGTCTGGATCTTCCCTGGTATTCCAAGATTTATTAAAAATTAACATCAGTGGGCCAGAGAGTTTGTCAGCCAGCTGTTGGAGGGCTCTTGGGAGCAAGTTATCTGGGCCTGCTGATTTAAAATTGTTTATCGCTAGTAGATGCTGTTTAACAACCTCCTTGGTTACTAATGGACTGGAAAGTACTCCATCCTCCTCATGTGATACAAGCATCTTGTCCTGCTTCTTTCCAAATGTGGAGCAGAAGTATTGATTGAACACTTCTGCCTTTTCTGCATCATTACTTTTTCTCCCCATCTGAGGCTGCACTACTGATTTATGCAAATGTGTTATAACATTTCCAGGATTACTCGCTGTCCCTTTTCATATGCAGCTGAGCATCTTGTTAGGCTTGCAGCTATGGTCACACACAGATCAAAGGTCTCTGATGTACTGTCTTTATTGCTGAGAGGTCTCTTCTTTGGTTTGACACTGTTAAGGACCCTGAAAAGTGCCTGAAGAGCAGAAATGCCTCTCCCTGCCTCACAGCACTTTGCAGTTATTAAGGAGGGTTTATTAATTTGCTGCACTGTTACCCACCTGCTTGGGTTGCTGAGCAGTTGGGCCACCTCTAATGCTCCAAACCTGTCAGATCCCTCATCCCTTCCATAAACTATGAGATTTGTCACTCTAAGTCTTCATTAGAATCTTGAACATTCAACTTCTTAACATACCTGTTAACCCCTCTGCCTCTTTGCTAATTTTATCTTAGTCATCCATGGATGTACAAGCCCACATCTCTTCTTAGCAGTCTGTAGTTGTTTGCTCTCTTCCCTGACCTAGAAGACAGATGCTGTTTCTTTTTCCCATCTTATCTCTGCCCCTTTCCTTACCTCCCATTTCTGTTGCTCCCTACTGCTCTGAGTTTCTGCAATAATAAATCTCAGGACTTGGGGCAGGAAGAGCAAATGCACTTGCTGCTGGATCAGAACACTTCCAATGGCTCCTCCTGTAGGTAACAGAGCCCTGGGACTGGTAGTACCACTCTGGGTGAGATAAAGGACAGACTTATTACCATCCACACCCAGTGTTCACTGATTTCTCTCCATTTGTTGTTTTGTTTGCATCTCCCAGCAGCTCTGTGAGATGGGCAGCCTGTGTGTTCTGTGTGCAGGTTGCACTCCCCGAGACAGAAATGGAGCTTTTCCGTGCTCTTGTCTCCTTTGTTGCCATTGATTCAGCTAGATGGGAGGTGACAAGGGTGCTCTAACCTGCAATTACTACTCATGCTCTGGAGCAGCACCTAAGGATGCCCAGATGATGGGCACAGCCCATCCACAGCATGGCAACATCATTTGGGGCTGTTAATATTCTTCTGTAGTAGGAATTTCTTATGTTGTCCCTATTCATACCACTCCTCTTAGCACAGATGTTGCAGGATTACATATGGCTGTTGTCAATGTATCTGCTGTTGTCAGTGTATCTGTATTAAAGTTGCTTTCATATAAACACCTTTTTTCCCACTAAGAATCCAATCTCGTGCTATTCAAGATGCAATCCAGTTATGCATGGTGGGCTCAAGACAGGAGATAGGAGGATTATGTTTAGAGGTTTTTGAATTTTTTTTTGCCTAGATCTGCTGTATTTTGCATTTTGCTTGTTTGACTGAAGAAAAATAGGGTCTGATGATGAAGTCCAGGGTGAGGGAAGGTGGGCATGAATAACAGGTGTGTTTTGTTGCCCTACATTGTCCTCATGGCGTGTTGCATTCTCCTCAGGCTGAGAGGTGGTAGACAGATGCCTTCTTTCTCTCTCCTCCTTAGGAGAAAAGGGGGCTGTGCCAACTCTTCCTGGACATTGCTGCTGACGTTTCTACCTTGATCTTTCCCTATCATGGAGAGAGGGAAAACTCAGAGCTGAGGGACCCTAACAGTGCAGAAAGACCACAGGGTCCAGCTCTTAATTCATGCAAGCCTCTATTCACCTATCTATGACTTTTCTCCTGAACAATATCCATCTCTGTTAGAGTCTCCACAACCATATCGTTTGCAGAGGTGTGTGGCCTGGCAGTGAGATCCTATGGAAAAGAGACTCTCACCACTCTTATCCTTGCTCATGAGTTCATAGCCCTCAAATCTCCACTTTGGAATGGGAGCCAAACTAGTTTCTTTAGTCTGTCAAAAGAAGGCTTGGTTTGATGAGATTTTCAGAAGCTAGAGCTAGGCACATCTGGGCAGAAAAATGGAAAAGGTGCAAATTTGTTAATACCGAGACCAATGAGCTGCTAGAAACACTTGCCAAGGATCAGAGCAAAGCCCCCTTGATTTTAAATCTTTCAGCCAAGATTGCCTCTGCTTCTAAATGCTGGATAGCAGGCAGAGACTATGACCTTGCTGCAGAAATTACTGGGTGAAGTGTTTTATTTTGTATGAAGCTGGAGGGCATAATACATGATCATAACAGTTCCTGTTGATTGAAAATACTGGTACAAAATGAAGATTTGCTTTGTAGCCTAGATTTCCTATGAACTGTGGCCTGAAATCCACATCCTAATTGATGTTAAAAACTAGAATAATGGAAGAATAAGCAAAGGAGGAAGATGTTCTGCTGCAAAGTTTGGGACAGCAAGGTATGAAGATGCTCAGGGAGCAAAGATGAGAGCTGTGGAGGAGAATACTCTTGCATCCACTAAAAGGAGATTGATCGGTTGTATTCAGTACAGTGTGTAGCTCAGGTCCTTCCTCCTGAGCACGGTGTGAAAACAGAGGAAATAAAAGCTTGGCTTTTGCTGAGGAAAAGAATGACCCATAATGTCAATTTTTCTGTGGGAAGAATGGTGAATTCAATGTTTTCCTTTCTTGCTCCATCCTGCTGCAGTGCTTCGCTGTGTGTCTGGGCAGGCCAGCAAGCAGATAATGAATCTGCCGAAATGTGGTTATTGATATAGCTGAGATCATTATACATAAGGGTCTTGTGAGCTTTCCCATCTAAAGGGGCATTTTTTCAGAAGGTTGCAATCATGACATAAACAGCCTCATTTCGTATGAAATCTCAACTGGCAAAGTCCTCAGCCTGGGACCATTTTTTAAATCCATTATCAGGAAGGTAAATCAGGTCAAGCACTCTTTTCCCTTTCCCTTTCCCTTTCCCTTCCCTTCCCTTTTCCAGCTAGGAGAAGTGAAATGGTTCATTTGCCTCTTACTATTAATGTGATATTCTGCAAGGAGCTGTGGTTTGATCCACACAGTGAACGAGATTGTTCCTGAAAGCAAGTGGTTTGGGCAGTGGGTAGTCAGTGCCTGGAGGTTAGCTTACTGGTTACAGTGGGCAACTTGCTTGGTTGTCCTTTGCACATCCATCAGTGGGATGGTGTGAGCAGATCCAGCAGGAAGCCACGGCTCATTTTGGGTGAGAGTAAAGCAAAAATAACCCATTGAGAAATTAGAATGCAAGGGAACACATTTCAAAAGCTGCATGTAGCAATAGCACTGGGGCTGTGAATTGTGCAGGGAGGTTTAAAATGGCTGCAGAGGAAGCCAGGTTGAAGTCTGCAGCCATCACCAAGGCCTCATCTTTGTAGATATTCTCCATTGCCTCCTTTTCATCTCCCACCATTTTATATTTCAGCTACTTAGGATTTTTACCACTCATCTCTCAAGTTTGCTCTAGGGTGCTGGAAAGGCTTTTTGGCATCAAGGATGTGACACATGTAGAGTAGGTGTTCAGAAATCCCAAGTGGTCTGAACCTCCCTGGAGATCTTCATCTCACTCACGTTTAGCTGCTTTAGGGTGGGAGAGGCACCTCCAATAAATCTCTGTGTCAGCCCATCAAGCTCTGCAAAGTGCCTGATCCACATCACACCTTGTACAATTAACATTCATTTGTACTTAGAAATTGTCCAGTGGCCATTTATTTTTAGTGTCCCTTAGCCAGTCCCAGCCTTGCACAAACACAAGCTGAAGCTGACTCAGAAAGCTTTCCAGGTGAAGAGAAAGGGAGGACTGAAACATTAAAGCCACCTGGCTACTGCCTTCAGGCATGTGTCACCTAACCAAGTAGTTGAGCAATATATCAAGTATTTGTATAGGCATTAGTTGCAGGAGGAGAATGTGTGTGCACTCCATTTGCAGCACGTGCTCTGCAGAGCAGGAGCTGGTGTCATTCCTTCTTCACTGGTGGTTGCAGGAGCAAGACAAGGTTCCTGGCCCCTGATCTTCTGCACTGAAAACACCTGTTACCTCAGGTGAGGTGACTACAGCTTCGTTTCATGAGATGGAGAAGGATTTAATACATTTAGCATTAGAACACATCTCCAGTGCCATGCCACCAAGACTTTCACATCCTAATCTGTCATCCTCATGGATGATCTTTCTCTCCCACCAAGCAAGAGACTGCATAGGCAGCATCTCTGTCCAGTTTTACCTTCTTTCATTAGACTGAGAGTAAGACCCCCTGCTGATAGGTGTTTTTTAAGCCAAGCAGAAGTTTAATTCAAAGCCTGTGCAGAAGTTTTGCCACATTCTTGCTAATATTGAATTATTCCTAAGGGAGTTGAGATTGTTCAGCCTGGAGAAGGCTCTGGGGAGATTTTATATACCTTTCAGTACTTAAAGGAGGCTGGTAAGAAAGATGAAGATGGTCTTTTTAGCAAGACCTGCTGCAATATGATGAGGTGTCATGGTTAAAACTAAAAGGGGGCAGATCTAAGACTATATATTATGAAATAAATTTTCACACTTAGGGTGGTGAAACACTGGAACAGATTGCCCAGGGTGGAAGTAGAAGCTCTGTCCCTGGTCAGGTTGGATGGGACTCTTAGCAACTTCATCTGTTTGATGAACAACTGGGTGTCATTGGGTCAGGTTCTCCCAGAGGTGACTGCATTTGTAGACCTGATAGCAGTACCTGCTGGGGCAGATATAGTGAAGGAAGAGGTGAGAAGTGAAGCTGTTCCTCTGGCAGCTTCCCAGATGCCATATGATGAAGCGAAATACATGTACACCCTGTATAGAATGAATCATAGAATCATAGAATGGTTTAGGTTGGAAGGGACCTCAAGGATCATCCAGCTCCAACCCCCTGCCATAGGCAGGGACACCTCCCACTAGAGCAGGTTGGTCAAGACCTCATCCAGCCTGGCTTTAAACACCTCCAGGGAGGAAGCATCCACAACCTCCCTGGGCAACCTGTGCCAGTGCCTCACCACCCTCACTGTAAAGAACTTCCTCCTAACATCCAGTCTAAATCTCCCCTCTTCCAGTTTAAACCCATTACCCCTCATCCTGACATTACAAGACCTTGTCAACAGTCCCTCCCCAGCCTTCCTGTAGGCTCCCTTCAGATACTGGAAAGCCACTCTAAGGTCTCCTGGAAGCCTTCTCTTCTCCAGGCTGAAGAGCCCCAACTCTCTCAACCTGTCTTCATAGCAGAGGTGCTCCAGCCCTCTGATCATGTCTGTACAATATCATCTTGGCTGAATTCATCCCCATTCTCTCCATGGAAATCAAGCTGTGCATTCATTTTTCAAGGAAATCTCTGGGTAGCATGAATGATAGGTTTCCACTGAGGACACTGGATCCCCATTGCTTTCCACTATCCATGGCAGGCAAAACACTGAATATCCTTCAGGATTGCTCTGTGTTATAACCATTAAATTGTTAAATACTGAACCTCTGGGACTCTGGCTAGATTGGTTTAGCAAAGCACTTATTTCACATTTTTTTCAGTGGTTTGCTCTAGAGCATTTTTTTAGGGGAGATAGGAATATTGTGCCAGCAGCTTTGCATGCAAGCATAGTTTGGACAAGTGAATATGTCTGTGGCATGGTGTAACTTGGTTAATTCAGCGTCTTGTTGGAAATGGCTCCTCATCTGCAGAGCACAGGGCCACTAGCAAGGAAGTCTCTTCACAACTCACTCATGCACCTTTATCCAGTGTCCACAATTACCTTGTAAACCCAGCAGCTCTTACCTGAACCATGAGCACAGAAACCTTCTCAAATTATGTTGTTTGTATCCCTATCATCCCTCCTCCCAAACTGGTAGTGCCCCAGCAATGAGAGTGTACATCAAACTTCATGGACTTACACCTCTTCCTTCCACATACTCTTATGACCTTTAAAATAGGCTCCACATTTGGAGACATTCAGGCAAAGCTTTATTTTATTGCCTGGAGAGTGATGCTGAAGCAAATGGGGATACGCACCACAGCAAACAGAAACACGTGTGGGTTTGGAAGGGTATACATCTCATGGGAAACCTCACTGGGCCTTTTCTGTGTTTGCCATTTGCAAGCAGTTTCTGTGAGATTTGGAGGGAAAATAAATTTCTGAGTTTTATTTGTCACCAAAATTAACCGAGGCGGGGAGGGGGAGATGTTTGTTCGTTGTTTGGTTTTGGTTTGGTTTGTTTGTTTTTTTACCAACAAGTTCTGGCAGTAAATTAAAGAAAATTGATTTCATTTGAAAAATGTAACTGCTGCAGCAAATCTTGTTGCAGAAAATACCTTCCTGTAGTTCTCACCAAGCTGGATTACTGGGATCCAACTAGCCAAAGTTTAAAATCAAGGCTGAAAGTCTCAGATTTTGTAGGAAAAACTAAAAAGCCCCACAGAACACTTGTGCCAGTTTATTCTTTTATTATTTTTTTTTGAGCTGTAGAAAGCAAAACTGCTAAGTATTATTTTTTTTCCCCATGAAAATATTTAAATCTGATGATCATTTATATTGTTGATTCAACAGGCATCCATTCAGCACACTTCCTTCTAGAAAGCCTTCAATTCAATATATCTACAATTAGAGCTTTCCTGGGCCGGGATAAGCAGTCGTTGCAATCCTATAGATATAGACATAAATATAGACTTATTTTTTTAACTAGATATTTCCCATTGTGCTTGTGACCTGAAGTGAAGTCTGGAACAACAGTTTCTTCTTTCTCCTGCTATTCTTGTTTCGCACTCTGTTAGAAGTAGTTTATCCTCTTTTCCTTTGTAGTCCAGGAGGCCCCATTCATCCCTCCATTAATGGTGATAAAAACCCTCAAAAACCACACAACACTTTGGGAACCAATTTTGCACTGAAAATAGAAAATAATTTCCACACTTCATTGGTGACCTATTTGTCTACAGTGGTGGTGAACTGAGATGTTTCATTTGCCCCAGTCTCCTCACACGAATATTCTTCTGTGTGAAAATGCTGGGTTTGGCTTGCAGGGATTTTGTCTTTCACAGAATCAGTTATGTTGGAAAAGAATCTCGAGATCTAGTCCAACCATTCAGTTGACACAGCCAAGTCCACCACTAAACCATGTCCCTCAGCACCACATCTACACAGCTTTTAAATACCTCCGGGGATGGTGACTTCACTACTTCCCTGGGCATCCTGTTCCATGGCTGGACAACCCTTTCAGTTTTCCTAATGTCCAGCCCAAACTTCCCCTCACATAAATTGAGGTTGTTTCCTCTTGTTCTGCCCCTTGCTGCTTGGAAGAAGAGACTGACCCCACTTCAATACAACCTCTTCTCAGGTAGTTGTAGAGAGTGAAAATGCTTCCCCTCAGCCTTATTTTCTCCAGGCTAAACAGCTCCAGTTCCCTCAGCTGCTCCTCATAACGCTTACGCTCTAGACACTTCACCACCTTCACTGCCCCTCTTTGGACATGGTCCAGCATCTCAGTGGTGCTGGGGACATTTCCATTTACACCGATTAAGAAGCATCTGGGGAAGCAGCACCACAAGAAAAGTGCTTTGGTAGCATGGGGGAGACATAATTATTTCTTCAATGTGTTTGCTTTGTTGGATTGATAGAGGCAAGCTATTTTGATGGGAGAAGGAGGTAATTTTTATGGGAAAGGAGGATTTGCTTGATGTTGTCCTTGAGGAGCTTGGCATGGGGTTGTTGGATGGGTGCTCCCATCCCACAGGGGATGGAGGCTGTGGGAGTACCAGGAAAAGCAGTGGGTGGCAACTGGTGTTCCTTTTTGTGCCAGCTTCACAGTTGCTGGATGCTGCCCAAGTTTTGCTTTACCCTTATCTGGGGCCAGACATATTGTTCACAGCAACTTCATTTACTGATTTACCCAGACACTCCTTAGAAACCCAGTAGCCAGAGTGAGCTGCAGATAGTGGTTTGGGTGTGGGGATAGAAGCAGCATTTTTTTTTTCTGCACAGACCAAGAAAGTGTGTAATAAAAGTTTCAAAAGTAATCATGCTCTGAGCACAGAGCTCTTCCAAGCTGTGCCTGGGAATGCCAGGTTGCCCCAGGCTATCTTACACTTGATTTTGCCTCATACTTCAGAAAGATTTCCCTTGTATAAACAATTTTCATTGTGATTTGGGTCTTTTTTATATGTGCATCTTTAAAGGAAAACCAGGAGAAAGGCAGGTCATGGGCAACAACTCAGCATCCTGCTGCTCTCAGCAAATTTATTGTATTAAAAAAAAAAAACAACCAAACCTACATTTTCTCATTGTCATAATACCTGTTCCAGAAAGGAACAGGTATTTTATTAAGTGCAGTGTTTAATTTAATGCTCTGAGATATGTGCTTAATTTGAGGCAGGATCTCAAGAATGACCTTACCTTTGGTGCACACAATGAGGAGGAGGGACCTATTATTTGTCACTCAACTCAATGGCCAAACCTTTGGGGTTGCATGCATGCTGGCAAACTGGGCTTGGCCAGGTCAGGCTGTCCGTGCATCTGCTGAGGCAGGCTCCAGTGGGGTGACTCCTCTCCCAGGGATGTCCTCATAGATGGGGACTGCAGGAGGTGGATGCAAGATGGAGTCATTGGCTGCATCAGTTTAGCTAAGGAGGTGGCTTTCCAGTCTGGGTGCTTGCTGGGAGGGGTTTGAAGCCTCATGCTGGGCACTTTGGAAGGGTTTTCGAAGTCATTTATTCCTTGTATTGAGCGCCCGGTTGGGAATCTTGTTACCCAGACAACACACTGACTATGTACTTGGGTAAGCAAACCTTCTTTGAAGATGCTTTGCTTCCATTTTCTTGTTTGCTTGGGTCACTTATGCACAAACCTGGTATTTTAGCTGAATTATATACAGTCCCTTCCAAAAGAGCAGGTTTTCACACACCTCCCCCACCGAGGTTCAGCCAAATGGGTGCACAGTTTGCAGGGGAAGCAGAGCGGATCGGTAGGAATGTCACTCACCGTGTCACCTCTGCGATGGCAAGCCAGCACATAGTCGGGGTCACCAGCTACAATCAGGAATGACTCAGCCCACTGAGTGGGGAACAAAAAGGGACATAATAAATCTACTTCAAGTAAAAAAGAGATTAAAAAAAAATAAAGGCAACAACAACCAAAAGACAATAAATCTCCAAGTTTCACTTTCCCAAGAACTTTGAGTATTTGTTTAAAGAGGAAACATGAAAAGATTCCGGTAAAATCAGCCAGTGTCCTGCATGTTGTTTAGACCTTAATAGTACAGGTGGACGAGGAGGGCTCTGTGCCAAATACTTTTGGTTTAGAGGGAGTGGTGGGAGTGAATTCTCCTAACCGCTCCTAGAAAGGCTTAACTTTCCACACACAAATCAATGACAATCTCCGCTTGGCTGCAGACACTCGGGGAGCAACGCTGCTGGATTCCCCCTGCAGCCAAGGCAAGCAAGGGGAGGACGAGGGTCGGCACCCAGAGCGGGAAGGTGAGTCAGATGCTGTACTTTCTGCTTAAAAGAGATGTGATTTTAAAATCTGTTTCCCTCCCCTTTGTAGGGTTTTTGTGGTTTATTAAGGGGAGGGGAAGGCACTTCAATTTCGTGCTTGGAGGCTAATTGTGCTCGCGTTAGAAATCTTCATCTCGTCGTGGTGATCCTCTGTACTAATCTATCGCCGTTTACATGCATTTTTAATTAATGCTTGAATTTGAACCTGTGATTCTCTTTCTGATTTCCTTGCTTGGTAAGCTGAAGTTTTACCAAGCCTAGAAATTTTGGCTGTGCATCAACACCTGTATGATACAACCTCCCAATTTGTGTGGTTGTTTTTTGTAAGTCTGGCGTAGTTATTTGTTTGTTTGGTTTAGATAGGAAATACCAGTCCGGAAACGCATCTGCTCGTATCTCCTGCTGGGTTAGCAGAAGGACTCTGTTGAGGCAGATTAGAGTACAGTAGATTATTGTATTCTATTCTATTAATTAATTAATCAATCAATATTTATTTTTAAAGTTGTTTTTGTTGCAGTGGTTCTTTGCAGGAAAAAAGCACCTAAGTCTCCTCTTAAACAGTTAACAAGTTTCAGCAGATTTAATGCTGGCAAAGAAACAGTGATTAGAGACAGGCTGGAAAGCATGGTTGAGATGAGGCTGCTGTGCAGTGCTGGGTTAAGTTCAGTTCAAGCCAAGCTGCTCCATGCTGCAAGTGGGGATCACACAGGAAATAAGAGGTGCCTTACTTGGAGACCCCCTCCCTGAAGTTTGTGTTTAAATCTCAGTCTTTCTCATGAAGTTTTTGCTTCTGCACTAGCAAAAGGGACGTAACAGGATAAAGTGTTTTACCTAGTTAAGCGTTAGTATTTTTAGCAGTTCCTTCTAGATATTAAATGCTGTTTCAGCAGCACTAACCCCCTCTCCAGCTCCCCTGACACCACATAGGTAATTCCCATAGCTGTGCTTCTGGTAAAAGCAACAGCTGGGGTTTTCTTCAAGGTTGACCTGAATGAGAATTTCAGCAGAGGAATGTGCACATAGAGGAGGAACTCAAGTCCTCCTGAGTGCTCAGCTATCCATATTTGCTTTCCAGAGTGTTTTGAGTGGACAGGAATACTTGGCATATAAGCAAGGGACATGCAGCTTGTTCTGCCCTCAAAAATGGGCTGTGACAGCCACCTTTCAATTCAGTCAGGTACAATACCTAGGGGAATGAGACCAAGTAGGACTTCCCCTCATTTCTGATTGATGAAAGTGGAATCAGATGGAAGTTTGTAGTTTGGGAAGATTTGGAGGTTGGGAGCGGCAAAGGCAGCTGGGTCTATCTGAGTGCTGGTTGCTAGGAATGTCATAAGCACCACCAGCCCTTGTTGCTTTCAACATCTCCAGCATCCCAGACCAGTGAGAATTTTTTTCAGGCTTCTCGGTGTGCAACCTGATTTATCTGCCTCCAAACAGCCCAGCAAATAACTCCTGGAAAGGTAGATTAGATGCTCTGCCATCCTTTCCTGATCTTTCCATGCCTTTCATTACTCCCAGCACCACAAAAGGGACATTTCAAACCTGTGCTCTGCATCAGGCATTTAACACCCTCTTTACACTTGTGCTTGATGCGATTTACTTAAGGTGCCAGGCAATGAGGAGTCAGATCCAGCATGTTTTAGCACTGAGCAAGCATTAGCCATACAAACCTGGGATTTTCCAGCAAGCCTGGGGCTGTCCAGCACCTAACTCCCTTAGCTTCATTTGAAATTCCTCCTCTAATTAATAAATAAGTGGCAAGTTTCACTTACATAATTTCAGAGCTATTGCTCTTAATTAAATAGCGAGTTATTAAGGTAGTTGCAAAACATAGAAATCTTCCCTCCCCACTTTGTACTCCTGGTCTTATTCTCACTAAGTGTCACCGCTGGAATGGCTTTATGAACTTGGAAGTAATGAGGAAAAGCGAAGGATCTCAGACATTGAAAGTGTGTATGGATGATCCTAGCAAAGTAGGCAGCAGTCAAAGGGCTCATCCTTGACCCTGCCCATGCCCTCCTGGCAGGATGGAGATGGGAAGGAAGCATCACACCAAGTCTCAGCCAGTGACAATAAATGTATACACATATATAAAACATATCTAGTATATTTATAAATATATAGGGGTTTGAAAGTGTATTTTTATAAATTTGTATACATGTAATACATGTAATAAATGTGTATATTACGTGCATACATGTACATAATGTATATATATTTTACTCTATCCTGTTGCTGTGTAACAGTGTGAAAGGGGCTGCCAGCACCAGGCTACACCAAGCTGTGGCTCAGGTCAGCGAGGGAGCTGCGTGGTTTATTTTCCTTTGGCTGAGAGCTTTAGCAATGAATAGAGGGAGGGGATCCGCGGCTGGGATGCTTCTGCCAAGAATGATTTGGAGGCCTCTTTATATTAGTCAGAGCTTTTTTATTCCTTACTGGAAGCCTGAGAGGAACTGCGCACCCGATGGCAACATTGCTCACAGGTCTGCATAATTTTTGAGTATTGCTCATGTGAGCAGCTTGCCTTGATCATGGATTTATTTCTTGCTGCTGTTGGATTTTTGTGTTCCTTGTCCCTCAAAGAAATCCTTGGCCCTAAGGAATTGGTACATGGTCATCATGAGTGTTTTTTATGTCATGGGGAAAAATGCCACATCCCAGTCAGTGGTTTTGTAAGAGGCTTGATCTGTTTGACAGCTGTGGAAGAGGATGTGTAGGGGATATCCCACACCATGAAGGCTCTGCACCATGTCCATGTGGATCCAGGCAAGCACGTGGGTGGTGGGACTGTCCAATGACTTCCACATCAAAGGGAGCGGGGAAAAGCAGCAGCCTGATGTTTCCACCCTGCCCTGCCTAGTAGGGAACCAATTGGGGAAATGTCTCTATGTTGCCTTCAGGTGAACCTGCCCAGGAGGAGGTAGGAGACCACTTTGGATTGAGATCCTGGCACTGCTGGGAGGAGGCAGGGTGGAGGGATGGAGACTAGCCAGCTTCCTAACTATGCAAACAACCCACACCCATGTTCAGTGTTTATCCGTGCTGAGCCCGTCACCATGGTATCTGGGCACCTTTTGCCAAGGTGAGTTGAAGCTGATGGAGCAGATCCTTTGCCAAGCCCCAGGCTCTTTAGGCATGTGTCTGGGAGGTCTCCTAGATCAGATAGGTATTTCAGAGTTACTGCTGCTGAGATAATACCAATTATTTTGCCATTGCCTTTGGACAGCACTCCAGTGTGTACCTAGTCCCTGGCGAGCTCCTGTTTGCCCTGAGCTCATGAGCTGCTCAGAGCAGGTGCATCCTCATCTCTGCCATGGGTTTTTCTCATGTTATGTCACACCACAGTGCCAAGCAAATAGCCAGAGAGGTGGCTTCGCAGCCCCTTGTGAAGGATCCATGCCTTGATGAAAAGCTTGGACCCTTGTCCCTGACTTGGCTGTGGTTCTGGGCTGCTGGGCAGCAATCCAGAAGCTAGTGGTGCCCCAAGGATTCTGGGTGCACATTTCAGTGACCAGCATGTATTCTGCTATGTTCTTTTCCCTTTTTGTGCTTACTGTCATTGTTGTTCTGTGATTTGGGGCAAATTATTCCATCTGGTATTAGCAAAATGAAGGTGAGAAGGTTTGACAGAATTCTCTTGGGAGGAAATTGCAGAGAAGAGAGAAGAGGGAAAGGGAGAGGGAGAGGGGCAGGGAGAGAGGATGAGAGGAGAAGAATTTGTCAGGAGGAAAATTACAATAGTAACAGTAATAATAACAATTATTATTATTATTATAGCAAACCCATTCTTTCCCATTTCAAGATGGCAAATTTCCCTTCTTTGTTTCCCTGGCCACTTGCTGGTGGGGTGTGCAAGGAGATGAGTCACATTAGCTAATCTCTATCTTCTGACTCCCAAGTTCCTTCCAGACCTTCTTCCCAAAGTTGCAGGGATGCAGACTTCTGGCGTAGCTGCCTTTCTTTCACAGAAATAACCAGTTGGGGGATGAAACTTGATGCAGCCTCAGATGCATTTGGTGACTCCTCAGTTCCCAGCGATTGCATTACAGCTGCTTTTATAGTCTGTGCTGAGAGATGGAATGCTAGCTGAAAAGGAGCTCTGAAAGAACACTTCAGCCAGGATTAATGTGTCCATGCCACAGCTAGGAGCTGGAAACACTAGGAGGGTACAGACTGTGAAAGAAATGGGTCATTTTCTTTCTCTATCATCAGGTCCTTGAGCCATGAGAAAGTCTTGCTGCTGCAGTGTTTAGGAAGATGTTGGATGAGGCAACATTCTTCATGGACTAGTTGCAGCTCCTTCAGGATACTAGGTGGATTTGGGAGATGCAAGGGAAAACGTGAGAACATCTGAGCAACCTGCGGGAGAGAAAAAGGTTGTGATTCACATCCAGGCCCAATCTTGCTTCACTTCTGGCAGTGTTGCCCTTGTAATCTTCCTGTCTGAAGAGAAATTTGAGAGATTTGCTTTACTATGCCTTAATTTCCCTGGGTGTAAAATAACTCATTAGTCACCTTTCTTGGGTTTTAGTCTGTTTCTGAGAGGACTTGGAGATGCTCTGCCAATAGGGTGGGAAAATGAATGCTCAGTGTTATGTCAAAAGAGTACCAGAGATTTTGCTGAGAGTGTTGAGGTTGTTCAGCCTGAAGAGAAAGCTCCATAAAGACCTTACTGCAACCTTTCAAGGGGCCTATAAGAAAGATGGGATTAGTCTTTTTTAGCAGAGCCTGTTGCGACTGGAAAAGGGGCGATGGTTTTAAACTAAAAGACGGGAGGTTGAGGCTAGATGGAAGGAAGAAATTGATTACAATTGCGGTGGTGAAACACTGACATAGGTTGCCTAGAGAGATGGTAGAAGCTCCATTCCTGAAAACATTCCAGGGCAGATTGGATGGAGCTCTGAGCACCTGATGTAGTTGAAGGTGTCCCTGCTCACTGCAATGGTTTTGAGACCTTAAAAGGTCTCTTCCAAACCGAAGCATTACGTGGTTCTATTTTATGCTTGTGGTTGCAGAGGAGCAGGCAAGTTGCAATTCTCCAGCCTTTCAACCATGCACATGCACTTTCCAAACAGTTTTGTTGCAATTAATTACAGTGTAATTAAAGCAGAATGACAGTGCTAACTAAGGGCAAAATCTTGTGAAACAAATAGTGTTTGGGCTGATTTTGTAATTGCTTCAGGTTCCCTAGATACAAATTACACTGTCAGGGCTCCTGATTTACAGCAGAGTGATGTACGCACAGATAACTCAGGGCAAGAGCTGCCCGCGTGGGCTGCAAGTGCAGAGGTCCATGTCCCATTGTTTCTCCTTGTGGGTGACCCATAAAGTCTGTAGTTCTCATTGAAGCATGACTTCTCTTTGAAGTTTCCCATGGTCATTAGGACGTGAGTGACACCAGCTGTCCCACTCTGTCACATCCCCAAGGTTTCTCATGAGGTTTCTTACCAAGGAGGTGTCAGTGCTGCCCTGGGTGGAACTCCATCCGAAGCAAAGGTATACAGCTGGCAACAAGCTAGGCATGGGGACACGGTGGGCAGAGGGTTCTCATTGATCCTTGATGGTCCAGCTTATAGGACAACATGGTTGATGGAGCAGTTTAGTCCTTGGGTCCCAACTTTTTCCTGCTCGCAGAAAATCCTTATGTGGCTAAGCAGGCAGAGCTTGGCTTTGCTAAACTGCAGATAGATTGTGCTGCCTGATACTTCTTGTACTGTCTGGTGGGGTCATGATAAATTGTGCCAGAGCCAGGGTGATTTAGCTGTGGAAGGTGACCTGCAAAGGCAATGAGAGGAGGTTGTGCCCATATCTGTTTCTCAGAAGGGGCACAGGAGGCATTTTGTTTTAAAGTTTTGTTTCCTCTGATGCAGTTTCCAGCCATGCTGGGAGTGTTGTGCTTTGTTTTCATGCAGGAAGTCTCTTTCCAGATTAGAGAACTAGAGTGGGTGTTTTCTCACCTTTAATTAAAAAGAGTAAAGCTGTGACTTTAGCAAAGAAATTCTGCCTTGCCTTGGAGATCACTTGAGTTAATGCATTTCAAGAAATGAAAACAAAAACCCTAAAGTATCCAGGTGCTGGATACTTTGCTGCCTCAAGTTTAAAAATAAGTGAGTACACTTCTGAGAAAGTCAGGACCAAGTGAAAAACAAGAAGAAGAGCTACACCCATCCATGTTTACAATTAAACCCCTCTGTCATTTTGTTTTGCCACTGAATGCTGGGGTTTGGGCTATGGGTCACTGTCTGCTGGTGTCCCAGTGCCAGCATGAGTTTGCTGAGTCATACCAGGTGCTTCTTGCAGTATTTAGCCATGGAGGGATAATCTCATCACTAGCCACCACAAAATCCTGTGCTGCTCATGAACATACTTAGCTGTGAGTCACAGGTGGCTTCCTGGTGTACCTGGAAAGCCATGGTAGTTCACACCACCATCCTGGCTGGAGCATAGCATTGAATTTCTTTCCCTGGCATATTGTAGTGCTGGGTATCAGTGCCTCCCTCCCCAGCACATCTCACCAGCAGCTGAGCTCCTGCTCTGAATACTAAATCTTCAGACAGAGAGAAGGACCCTGTGCGCTGATTAATTTGAGCTGCTCTTTTCCTGGTTTCAAAGTAATTGTCTCTCCTGTCCACAATTTTCTCTCCTTACATTTCACTGCATATTTATTAGGTTTTTGTGAGGCTATCTGCAGCCACATTAAACCAATTTACTCCTTGAAATGTCTGACCTTTGATCTGCCAGCCACTGCCTTTCGGAGGCAGAAAAAGAGCCTTTAATAACGTGTCACATGAAAGGCTCACTGCAGAGCCTGTCACTTGCACACCCAAACTCCAGTTAATAAAGTATTGGATGAATCAATTATTGCCTAATAATTGTTACCTATATTTTTATATGAGACAAGGAGAGTATTTTTCCTCTCTTTTTCTGGTTGCTTTTATAATCTCCCTCTAGAGAAAACTAATGAGGCAAATACATGTACACAGCTCTAACTAGTATTTCTCAAGCAACATCTTCAACCTTTGTAGCCAGTTTTGATCTTAGCAGACAGGAGGATTTTTTTTGCAAAGGCATTAGGCTGTGTGGGTACATCTCATTTTAGGAGCCCCTGCAGCAGACACAGGAGATGAGAAGGGGGTTAGTGTGTCACAAAGTGTTTTGCTGGGGATGTTTTGGCTGTTTTCAGGCAATGGCAGTAAGGCAGGAAGGGTGTCACGACTCCATCACAGCGAGGTTGGAAACAGCCACCCTAAGGACCACACTCATCAGCAGCACCTCCCAGCATCCTGGGCATCTCCTGATGCCTTTGTACTTCAGGACTAGATGCTCTTTTATCATCACTGGAGGACAAGGGGCGATGTCTCACATCCCAACTCATAGAAAAGGCAAAGTGGAAAGAGGACCCTCCTTCTGAACACTACTGACACAGCCAGCTCTCCACGCCACAAGACTGGGCAGCTGACATTATGGGTATTGCTGCCTGCAGCAACACTGGGAGCCTTTTATTTTACATTCTTATAATGTATATGAAGTTACCAATATGTTATCTCTTAATGCTCTGGAGCTATCAGGCTCTTGGGGTAGCTCCCTTGGAGTCTCTGCTCTGTACCCCTAGAAGTCATCTGTAGCATCTCACACTGAGTCCAAGACCTCCTTTTGTCAGGCTGCTGGTAATATGCACCCGGTTTGGGCAGCTTCTGGGCAAGAAGGAAAAACACCGTTCAGGTCCTCTTGGAAGTCAGAGCTTCCACAAGGCCTCAGTGGTACAGACCCTGTTCTGGCAGTGGGGCATTGCTTGTGCTTCAAGGAGATACCTCCTTGGTACTCACAGACTCTTCACTGGTAGGGACATCAGTCCTGCTTCTGCTGAAATCAGCAGCAAATCTGGGTTTCGCAGGAGTGAAATGGGCCGGTGAAGTTTAATCACAGCAATTATAGTTTCTGTCACCTGCAAGGTTCTCTGATGCATCACTCTGAAACAATGTCTTGCCCAGGAGCTTCATTTCACTCCCACTGACATCTCTCCAGGGCTGGAGCAGGCAGACATTTGGAGTGGAGCACACTTGGGTACAGATCCATCCTGGAGGTGGCCTTGGCAACATACTTCGGCATTTATGTATTATTTATTTTCCCTGATGCTTTTCATCTCTTATGTAGTTGCATAACAGCACCAGGCTTTCACAAAGTGATGGAGAAGGGCTGAAAAATGCAGGAGACAACCCAGGTCTGTTTTCTCTTCTTTAATCTTCCCAGGATGACTTCTCACTTGCCATGTGAGAAGGGGTGTGCTCCTGACATCCCCAGCCTACAAAACAGCACAGCATTGAGCAGAAGCAAAAACTTATGTTTCAAGGGAAGGAGAAACCATCTGTGTCACTCACTAGCACATCTGTGCTGATTTGGCTCTGTGAGGATTTGGTTGCCAGCCTGTAGGATTCATCTTCAGAAAGGCTGGTATTAATTGATGTTGAAATGAGAAGTGTTAAAAGCTGGATGAAGAAGAGGGGAAGCAGGATAGAGGAACTTGGAAATACAGTGGGCTGATGGTTCTTCCCATCACTTTTGAGTGCACTAACGTTGATGGTTAAAGTAGTTACTACAGGAGGCCATCTGCTTGGCTTTGCCTATCATGAAACAGGAAGGGTGGTGGAAGGGAACATTACTTGGGAAGTCTCACACCAAATCCCAAATTTGAGACATGTTTCAGATGGTCCTAAAGATCTCTGTAAACCTTCATTTCATATCTATGTTGAAAAAAAAATCATGTATTGTGCTTGCATCACAGACAGGAAGCTAAGGTCACGGAAAGATAGGGGTATTGTCACTGCATTTTAGGTGGAGACACCTAACCTACCTTCCATCTTTAACACTGGCTTACAACTGGTGCCTTCATGTCTGCCTACCCAATAGGAAAAAGGCATGATCAGGATCATATTTTATTCAGAATTGCTTCCAGCTTGAGCTTCAGAGGGGAAATTAGCCTGGAACAAGAGAGAGATGAGGAGAAGGACCTGTCTTACTCCTGGCCAAGGGAAGCAATGCTTCCATAGTGACATGAAAGTCCTAGAAGATCCTGTGGAGAGTTTCACTTTGTCCTTGGGTCTCTCGGAAATCAGTGCATTTCATTCACACTTTCCAACAAGGAGAGCCTTGACATTATGATTTGATTCTCCTCAAAATGATAATGTCACTTTCACCTTTACCTTTTACATTTGCTTCCCATGGCACTCAGGCAGGAACATTCCAGATGCTCCATGTTATTTTCCAGCCATAAATCCATGGACACTCAGCTCATGACCCTTGCCATACTGCATTCATGTGGATGAGTGGAAATTCAAGCCTTTGTGATCTTCATTTTTCCTTCTTGGGAAGTGAAATTAATACACCTTGCCATACTTTGCTGAGATGCTACTGGGATCAATTAATTTATAGACCAGATCTCACTCACCTGCATCTCTGAGGGCAATCATCATGTGGCCAAATCTGACATTCATCTTTTCAGTGACCACAGGGGACTTTGGGTTGGGACAGCTGGGATTTGGAACAATTTGGATGGGGGCATTCAATGGAACCTACTAGGATCAAGCCCTTGGGTGGCAAAGAGCTGAGACTATTGCAAAGATGCTGCAAATGCCTCCTCACAGCCCTGCACCACATAATTTCCAGGCTTGCAGTGCTGTCTCTGTAAAGGTAGATTTGGTTTCTATTAATAAGCAGATAATAGCATGGGAAACCTGGCTACAGGATGGCCCGTACCCAATTACTGCGGTCGCTGGGATACAGCAGCTGTTTCCCTGCAATTATCCTGCTGCGTGCCAGTGCAGCACAACCCTCTGCATTTTATTCTTAGTAACTGAGCCCTGGGCAAGGTCAGGGGTATCTCTGCAGCCCAAAGACTCCGGCTGGGAGATGCAGGAGCTGAGATGGGGATAGCAGAGGAACCACCTTGCTGTTTGCAGCTGGTGGAGGGGTCAGTGGGGCAGCACAAAAGCAATGTCTCCCCAAACCTCAGCCATGAGGTTTGGATCAAGGCAGACCCTGTTTTGTCTTTGTCCCAGACCAAGTGGCACAGAGGACTCCTGGTGACTCTCATAGGGTACATCAGCTACTGTGGGATCCATACCAATCAGCTTCATTTTTTGGGAGGACACAAAATCCCTGATCCAGTCCAGACATGGTTTGGTGGCAAACTTGGCAGTATTGGTTCAGTTGATCAGTGATCTTAAGGGTCTTTTCCAACCTAAATGATTCTATGATTTAAGGCTGTATGTAACTGGGGTGCTGGTGGAAGAAAAGCTGGACATGAGCAAGCAGTGTGCACTTGCAGCCCGGAAGGCAAACTGTATTGTGGGCTTCATCAAAAGCAGCATGGCCAGCAGCCTGATGGAGGTGATTCTGCTGCTTTACTTCCCTCTGGTGAGACCCCACCTAGAGGGCTATGTCTAGCTCTAGAGTTCTCAACAAACGAAAGACATGGACCTGTTGAAGCAGGTTCACAGTAGGCCACAGAAATCTGGATAAAAGGATTGAGACCAGCATCAGCAAGTCTGCAGATGACACCAAGCTAGGAGCAGGTGAGGTAGGAGAGCCCTGCAGAGGGACCTAGACAGGCTGGATGGGTGGGCAGAGGCCAATGGGATGAGAGGGTTCTGCACTTTGGCCACAACAACAGAGTGACTGGAGAGCAGCCAGGAAGAAGGGGACCTGGTGGTACTGGTGGATAGTAGGCTGAAGATGAGCCAGTGGTGTGCCCAGGTGGCCAAGAGAGCCAATGGCATCCTGGCCTGTATCAGGAACAGTGTGGCCAGTAGGACAAGGGAGGTTATTCTTCCCCTGTACTCAGCACTGGTCAGGCCACACCTTGAGTACTGTGTCCAGTTCTGGGCTACTCAATTCAAGAGAGAGGTTGAGGTGCTGGAACATGTCCAGAGCAGGGCAGTGAAGCTGGTGAGAGGCCTGGAACACAAACCCTATGAGGAGAGGCTGAGGGAGCTGAGGTTGTTTAGCCTGAAGAAGAGGAGTCTCAGGGGGGACGTCATTGCTGTCTACAACTACCTGAAGGGAGGCCATAGCCAGGTGGGGGGTTGGTCTCTTCTGCCAGGCAACCAGCAACAGAACAAGGGGACACAGTCTGAAGTTGTGCAGGGAGAGGTATAGGCTGGATGTGAGGAGGAAGTTCTTCACAGAGAGAGTGATTTGGAATGGGCTGCCCAGGGAGGTGGTGGAGTCACTGTCCCTGGAGGTGTTCAAGAAAAGCCTGGATGAGGCACTTAGTGCCATGGTCATTGACTGGATAGTAGGTTGGACTGGATGATCTTGGAGGTCTCTTCCAACCTGGTCAATTCTATGTTTCTATGTTTCTATGAGAAGGCTCTGGGGAGACCTTATTGTGGCCTTTCAGTACTTAAAGGGGGTCTTTAAGAAGGATGAAGGCAATCTTTTTGGTAGAGCCTGTTGTGACAGGACTGATGGTTTTAAAATGAAAGAGGGGAAATTTAGACTAGATACTAAGAGGAAATACTTTACTGTCAGGATGACAAGGCACTGGACCAGACTTCACAAAGAAGTTGTAATTGTCCTCTCCCTGGTAGTATTCAAGACTAGTCTGGATGGGTCATTGAGCAATGTAGTCTAGTGGAAGGTGTCCCTGCCAATGGCCAGGAAGGCTGTAACCTTTAAGGTCACTTCCACCACAAAATATTCTGTGATTCTTTGTGATGCTTGGCTTTGTTCCCAGAATAAAATGGGTTGTATGGAAGGTCTAGTGGTTTGCACCCACTGGGATTTGGCCCATCCATCTTAGCAAGCCAACGTGGGAATCACAGAGCCTAGAAACGCAGGAGGCGATCTGGGGATTGAAATTTGGGAAATACACGGTGAGTTTCTTTTCCAGCACATTCCCTGTGCATCTGTAAGAAGCCCCTTTGTTTCTGTATCCCTCAGTTGAGTATCCCTAAACATGGATAAAACCTGACAGGGGGATGCAGTGAGAAGAAATAGATTACAGCCAGGGACAAGCTAAAAACAAACCACCCAAGTCATTCTAAAACCCATATGTCCTTCCTAAACCTGTGTTGGTTTGGGGAAAGTGGTGAATGGAAACTATATATCAAGGATAAAAATGAATGCTGAAAGAGCAGGAATAACGCCTTTCTAAGTGAGAAAAGCCCAGCTCTAGTCTGTGCTGTTTCAAATTAAGTTTTCAGTTTCCTAAAGGCAGCAGACAAAGCTTCACTCAATTTTCTCCCCACTGTCATTAAAACTCGAGTGTGTTGTCTGGGTATAGTATTTTGCCCTAGCTTAAGAGCTCTAATCTTTTTAGGACCATTTCTTGCTGCTATCTGCAGACACTCAAAAGCCTTCTCGACCATGGAGTGAAATACAATCCCTGTCTTGGGGAGCCTTACCTCCCCTTTGTCTTCTGCAAAGACAGAGGGAAAATAACCACTTAACAAATCTGCCAGGTCTGAATTTTCTTCCCCTGCTCCATCTCCCCTTTTGCAGCTATCATTTGTCGTGAGTTGCTTTCTCCTTGTGCCACCCGCCTGTTGCAGGGAGATGGTGAGGAGCCTTTTATTGTTTGCTGAACAATTCCTTGCAATTTTCTGTTTTCTATTCCTTTCGGGCCCCTTTAATCCTTTTTTCACTTGCTGCTGCTTATTGTTAGCTTGTGCACCATTCTTTCTTCCCCCAAACTGCTTATTTTGAAAAGCCCTGCTTTGCTGCTGCTGGCACCCTTTTACTGAGCATCCATGCTTGCCTGCAAAGTCCTCCTTGCCCTCTCCTTCCCCCCCAGTGCCTTTCCAGGCTGGGTGTTGCGTACAATAAGCTACCATTCTCAGCCTTCCTGACTTTCCCTGTTCTTCCCTTGGGAGCTCTCCTCTAGCCCTCCCTAGAAACCCAGTTCCATGCCAAAAATCATGCCACCATCCCAAACCTTGCCCTCCCATCTCCTTTGGGTGATGGAGGCTGCCTGGTGCACACTGAAATCCTCTGGCTCTGCCAGGTGCCAAAATACTGCCAGCTCCTTGCTGGGCTGGTATCACCAACTGTTGACGTAAAGTTCAGCACATAGCAACCACCTGGAAGCCCATGTGGTGGCCCCGATCTGGAGCCCCTCTGAGCTTTTGGCTGCCTTTGATTGTGAGATAACTATGAGCCTTAGGTGGGAACCAGCTGATCATCTTGATAAGGTAATGAGTTGAGATTTGGAAGAGCTAACTCCAACTTTTGGCTCTGCCATGGCCCTTGCACATCACCAAGTATCTCTGTTCCTCATCTGTACAAACAAAGTAATCTCCTTTTTCTCCCACTGTTTATTTGGAGCACAAGTATTCAGGGATGGATTGTTCCTTCTTTGGTCTTGCTTAGACAGTTCCTACAAGGGGATGAGCATCTCTTTTGCAGCTGTGAGACATGGGTGCAGTATAAATGTCACTGCAAATCAGAACAGCAATAATAAAATAATCTTTAAAAAAACCCTGCACCTTGCATAGTAGAAACTTTGTCTTATTTGGAGGTGCTCGGATCTGTCATCAGCACAAACTAGTGGATATTTTTATTTCATTGTCTGCATGTATACTGGTAAGGCTATGCTTTGCTTCTGTTTGCATCTACAGATGGAGAATTAAAATTCATCCCTTCTCCTGCCCACAATTAGGATTCAGAAATCCAAGCAGGACTTTCTTACCCATACAAACATTCCTGATCTGCCCCAGCTGAGTGCTCTGGAGGCAGATAGAAATGTCCAGCATAAACCCCTTGCTCCTGAGCTATGCAAACGGTCCCTGTTGTGTCAGCCAGGAAGATATATTTAATTTCTCCCTGGCGGTCCTGTCTCCTCCCTCGTTAATATTGCAACAAGCATTCCTCCTCAGGAGCACCGCCTGTCCCTCGGGAAGGCTTTGAGCCTCCCTGTTTCAGACAGGTATATAGCAACTCTACTAGCTCCATCCTTCATTCAGACACAAAGCCGGTAGCATCAGCTCAGCCATTTTCCTGGAATCACCCAGAAGGTAGATTTATCATAATCTTCATCGCTCTTTGCCATTTTCTGGTTTGGTTGTTTTTTTTTTTTTTTTGGTTTTTGTTTTTGTTTTTGTTTTTTTAATGAACAAGTGAATTTATGTTGGAAAAGCAACTTGAATTTCCTGACCTCAGAAATGATTAGGAGTAAGTCTGGAGACACTCTTACTTTGTTTTTCCTCTAAGATGCCGCTGGCGGCTGGAGGTGCAACCCTGAAGCTGCATCTTTAATTGCTGTTTTCATGAGCATCATGGCATCTGCAGTGTGGTTTAGGGAAAAAAAAAATGGGGTCTCTGTTAATAACCATCTGGTCTCACTGTTGGTATCTCAGATAGGAGGGGGAAAAAAAAAAAAAAGAGTTACTTCTGCTGACTCCAAATAGCAAACTGATTTTCTCTGTTGTTTTTCAACATGGGATTAGTTCTTGCTCCCGTTTCCCTTTACTAAGTGCTGTTTTGCTTCCATTATTACTCAATAGTAATCTTTTCCCAGCGACTTTACCAGAAGTAGTTTTACAGCTACGAAAATAAACTTGGGCGTGATGAGATCTTGTCATTTTATTATCTACAAAGCAGCTCGCACGACTTTGTAGTTATCAGAATGTAATTATGCATTTAGATTTTTTTCCATCATCTATGTTTGTTTGGGTGTTGGTTTTGTTTTGGGTTTTTTTTTTTTTGGGGGGGGGTTGTCTTTTTTTTGTTGTTTTGTTTGTTTGTTTGGGTTTTTTTAAGAGGGAAATTATTAAACCTAAGAAATCCATACTTAATATAACCGCAAATGTAACTGCTTTGCCTGGCCTTCTTGCAGAAGACGGGCAGAAAATCCTCTGTGTGTGCTGTGATGGTGCCGACCTGCCCAGTGATGTTCATGTTAAGACATATCTTTGGTTTGTTGTTTTGGTTGGGTTTTTTCCCTCTCATGTGCACAGAAAATGTCGACGTTTCCTGGTTTGAGACTACTGATTCTTACACGGGGCTGGATGTTAATTGTCGTCGGAGGCTGGGTGTGGGCAAATCATTGTATAATGCCCACACCCTTCGGGTGGCTTAGGGTGCGGTGTTGTCTTTGCCTTGCCATGCAGTTTTAAGATGTATTATTACCCAAAAGTAACACGCCCTTCCGTGCTTCTTTGTTTTTATTAGGGATCATTTTGAACTGGCACTCCAAGCACCTGGCAAAGCTGCCGTTGGATGTGGAGCTCATAAGTTAGGCTTGCCTGGGCTTCCCACTGGGATTCCCTGTGGAAGAGCTCTCACCACTGATGCTTTGCAGTGGAAAAAGGTCAACTGGGGCATCTCAAAGGACGTGTTGGCTTGCAGCAAAGGCGTATTGTGTTATTGGAGACCACCGAGCACTTAGGCTGATCTTACCTAGACTGGTAAGGCTCCTAGATGGAGCCTAGATGGGTGAGTAGCAGTAGGAGATGGAGAGATGGGGAAAGTGAGGGTTTCTGTTTGGGCTGGACAGGGCAGTAGATAGTTACCACTTTGCAAAGGACCTATAGCTTGAGCACAGTTTTAGGAACTTTGGTTAGACTTGTCCCATGTAAAGGTTCTTGAATTTGTGTGCTGCCCTACCTTAGTTTCCCACTTTGTGGGATGAGGGTCATAATAACTACCCAACAACTTCAACATGGTGCAGGCTCCTGATGGTGGCCAGTATAACCATGAAGGTTTTTCATGGCAACAGTTTAGAAAAAAGACATGCCACTGAAGAGCCCACTTCATAAATCCCACATGGCGTTTCACATAAGCACAACATATGTCACTGTCTTCTCCATCTTTGCACAGCCACCATGGTAGCTCTTCCACCATGTCCACCTGTCCAGCATCAAGAGCATCGATGGTGTCAGTGGTGACCTCTCTGTCTGTGGTGAGCCCTTTACTCACTGCTGGGCCACTGCTGACTTCTCCAGCCACCTAGTCCTCCTTTTCAGAAGGCTTTTATTACCTTTTCTTACCTGGACTAGGGGATTGTATTTAAATGAAACACATCCAAGTCAAACCTGAAGATAAGTCTCACCTTTTCTTGTGCCACATGTCCCCTGTGAACAGAGGGACAAAGATGCTACCCCCTTATTAAAAGTGATATAATCTTCCATCTCAAATAGGAACCAAGGATGTTTTAATGATTTGGCTCATTAGATGGACTTTCCACTTAAAATGTCTGCCTGGCAATTAAGACTGGGAAAAGCATGACTGATGACCACACCTTCTGTGACTTAATGGGGAGTCTGAAGGCTGATCTTATTATCACACTGATACAGTCTGTGATAAAAAAGAATTTAAGATACTCTCCAGAGATTTATTTGCCCATTAGGAAACTGCCAGGAGAAGGTTAAGGGAACTTGTAAGGTCAAAGCTGAACAGAGAAAAGTACTAAATGCTTGGGATTCAGGTGGACAGAAAAGAGAGGACAGGATTTCTGGTCTTTTCTCCTATACTGGCTTGTTACATGCTCTTCACCAAGTCATGCTGTTTCTGGTTTGTTTGTTTTGTTGGTGAATTTTTGTTGTTTTTTTTTTTTATGTTGCTAGCCCTCATCTTGTTGGGCACCATGGTGGCCCTGCAGGTGCTTGAGGTAGTAGCACTATGGCCTTGCGTCAGTGGCACAGGTTCCTGCTGGAGAGGCACATGGGAAAAATTGTGTTGAGTGGAAGGGAGCACTTAACTTCAGGAAGAAAATTATGGTGTTTAGGGCAAGGAGATGAAAAAAGGTATGGCAGCATTTCCATTCTCCTCTGCTAGCATCCTCATGGATCCTCAGTGGTTCCTTAACCTGTTCTATCTGCTTTAAAATGTGACCTGCTGTAATATTTTACTTAAGCCTGGTGTTTAATGGACTGGAATTTATTGTAGAGCTCACTGTACTGGCTTCAAGCCTCCTGTTGGGTACCATTTTACTGACATTAGCTTGCCATAGCTTGTCAGTGATTTTAACTGTGCTGATGGGTTGAACACCCCAGGATACAGTAGCCAGCTCTTTCAGATTTTTACTTCACTTTAGCTTCCTGAGGTACAGTTGGGAGAGATAATTCAGTTAAATAAGTTTTAATGCAAAGTGAAAATTTTGATGACAAAAAATCCACCTTGCACATGAGTCAGTTTTGTCAGTTAATGGGGGAACTGTGAAAAATGGAAGTTTTTCCTTTCAGCTTCTTTGCAGCCAAAGTCTTGACTTCCATGGGCAGTGTGATTTGTTTGCCCCAGCATTTCCTGTGCTTTTAATTAAACAGGTTCCCAGTATTCAGGAAACATTTTATTTCAGGCTGAGCAAGTAATTTCATAACATTTTTCAGTTCCAGGAAGGGGAAGTCCTGCTCACTCCTCATCCTCTCACCTTCTGCTTTGCTCCTCATCCTTTGCAAGGTGGTAGTGCTGGCTCCAGCCCCATCTGATCCAGTAGGAAAGTAAAGACTCCCAGGTTTCTCTCATTGTCCTTCCACTTCATCTTCCCTTTGTGCCAATTGAGTGTTGGGAGACAAAAAAACCTAACCATAGATTACTTATATTCGTGTGAAACCAAATAATTGAATATGAAAACACTGGCATTATGTCTTTTAAGGAATCCTTTTGAAGTTGACTTTTTCGACCTTTGAGGCCCTGCATAATTTTTCCTTCTCCTCTCTCCACCTCTTTGTTGTTCCTTGCACTCCTGTAATCTTCTCTCCTGCCTGCTTCCTTCATCTCCTCCCACCCTGCTCTGCAACTCCACTTATCCGTGCCCTATGTTTGAAGCACTCAGAGGCTTGTGCATCCAGCAGCCTCTAGCCCTCCCGCAAGTCATCCTCCTCTCCTCTCTGCTAGGAGCTTCTCCTACTCACCCTGTTTTCTCCAGCTAACATTTTACCTGGGCTCGTTCCACCTTCTGAATTGCTTTTTTCCTCCCTTCCATTAGGGAATATTGAATTAGGGGACCTGCCTTAACCTTCAGGCTGGCCAAGTGCAATACAGCCGCCTACAGCTTTCAGCAGGGGATGGGCTCTCTTCTGTCTCTCTGGACAGAAGTAGGACTCCACCCTCCCATGAAAATAATGTAATAACTGTGTGTATTTCCTGAGCAGGATCCACATCATGTCCAACCCCACTGTCTTCTCTTTTGTCCTCATGGTATCTCTCTGGGTGGTCACCGGGGAGTATATTCCTTCACTATTCAACACACAGTGGGGTCCCAGCAATCCATCAGCAAGCTCTAGCAACACTCTAAAGTCAGTGTTTCAAGCAATTCAATAAAGGAGTTTTCAGCTAGTGGAAAAAAAATTCATTTCAGGGAATGCTTTTCTCTGTTTACCCGCAGTTGTAGTTTTGCTGGGGCGAATAGAAGGATTCAACTGATGTGTCATAGATTTATAGAATAATTTGGGCTGGAAGGGACGTTTAAAGGTCATCTAGTCCAGCATTTCTGCAGAGGGGAGAGACATCTCCCACTAAATCAGGTTGCTCGGAGTCCTGTCCAACCTGATCTGAAATGTTTCCAGGGATGGGGCTCCTACGACCTCTCTGGGAAACTTGTGACAGTGTTTCACCACCCTCATTGTAAACGTTTTCTTCCTTCTTTCTGATTTAATGTTCCAAGCAGTCTTCTCTCTAAAGAGTAAATTTAGCTCTTAACAAAGGATGTACATGTGTACACCTGGTCTAGTTGAAGATATCCCTGCTTATTGCAGGTGAATTGGACTAGATGACCTTTAAAGATCCCTTCCAGACCAAAACATTCCATAACTCTAAGTTTCATGGAGATATTTAGGCATGAAAGTGCTGGTATTAGTGAGGAAGCAAAATTCTTGCCCTTCACTTATCTGAGCAGGGTCTTCTTGCTTATTTGCTGGGAGGGAGAAATATAGATTTGATCCTCATGCAGGTAAATATTCATAGTGGTTTCGAAAGGTCTTGAGTTCTTCCTGCAACAAATTTGTAAGCTGACAAAGGGAAGTAGTAGTTAGTTTTTTGAAGAACTGCTCTCCTTCTTGCCAGGGTACAGAGTTCATTTTTCCACTGACGCCTCTCTGACAAAGCACCTGACGAGACCGTGGCATGGAAAGCCAAGTGATTGTGTTGTCATGGCAAAGACTAGTGAAAGAAGAGCAAGATTTATATCGTGGCTGCTCAGAGGGTTGGAGAAAAATGGCCCAAAGCCAGAAGTCATGTAGGCATGGCTGATACAGTCTCAATTTTTTTGCCAAGTGTGGGCTGGTTGGGGGCTTATGTGAAATGGGCTGCATAATCTTAGTTCAAGTCTTAGTGGGCATGATTCCACAGCATAGAAACCAGCCATACAGTTGACACTTCTGCTGACAGTCTTAGCAGAAAGAAGAGTTGCTGAATTGGCCTTGAAGAAGGAAAAAAAAAAAAATCTGAATAATTTTGCAGCTAGAAAAGTGCTACTTTCTACCATGGAAGCAAGATCAAATGACCACAGAAGTTGAACACACACACACACATGACTTTGATCATGCGTTTAAGTTACCCAAAAGCAATGAGAGGAGGACTGTAGATTGCAGTCTGGAGATGCAGCTTCAGTTGCAGGTTCATTACATGCCTGTGGTTGAAGTACTTTGTCTGCTTTGTGCCTTGGCTCCCTATCTGCAAAACCTGAGCATGGAGTCAAAGAACAGTTTTGGTGGCAGGGAACTTTGGAGGATTCTGATTCAAATTCCCACTCTAGGTCACACTCATGGTTTTTTTGTGGATGAGTATTGAGTACCTCCAAAGAGACAAGTGCCAATATCTTTCTAGCCTCATGATTCAAGGCATGACCAGGGTCTTACTGAAAACTACTTTTTTCTTACCTCTGATCTCAACTTCCTTTCCTGCAACTTCTGTTCATAGCTTCTTATGCTCTGAGAAGAGTCTGACTCCATCTTGTATATAATTATGCATTAAGTAGACAGATTAGAAAAATCAGATTCTCCCTTCATGCTCTCTTCTCTAGGCTAAACAAGTCTACTTACTTTGTGTGTCCTAATCATCTCCATGTATGGTGACAATGTCTGGAGAGCATAAATTGGAGCTCCAAGGGAAGGATAAATTCTTTTGACCTCTGGGCAGCACTTTTGCTGATGCAACTCAGTGTGTATCTGACATGCTGCTGACTTCTGGGCACCTCATTGTTCACCAGGACCACCAGGTCTTTTTACAGAATCACAGAATTAACAGGGTTGGAAAAGACCTCATTAAGTCAAACCTATCACTTAACCCTTCTAATTAACTAAATCATGGCACTAAGTGGACTGGAAAATCCATTCTCCTCTTAAGCACCCCCAGGGATGGTGACTCCACCACCTCCCCAGGCAGGCCATTCTAATGGCCAGTCATTCTTTCTGTGAAGAACTTCTTCCTAACATCCAGCCTAAACCTGCCCTGGAACAGTTTGAGATTGTGCCCTCTTGTTCTGCCACTGGGTTCCTGGGAGAAGAGACCAACCCCCACCTAACTACAACCTCCTTTTTCTACAAGGTGGCTTTCCAGCCAAATACAAGTGGTTCTTCTGAGGTGGCATGGATGAGAAATGCCAGTCTTGGCAAAGCTCAAAGCTTAAGGAGCAGATTCTCCCTGAAAATGCATGGTCTGGAAGATCAGACAGAGTGTGAGCTGTGTTATGTTGCTGGCTACAGGAAGAACCAACCAAAGCTCAACTTTCTTGTTTGAAAGTGTGAAGTCTGTTAACAATGAGAGAGGAGATGGCTGTAAGAGCAGGAAAGCACTGTAGAGAGGCTGAGGATACACTGAAGCACTGCTTTTGGTCTCAGAACTGTTTCTGTCCAGAGGAGGTGCAGCTTGTGCAGATGCTGTGGTACCTGTCCTGGAAATACAAAAGGAAGATTTCTGTCTCCACTACTGCCTATCCATCACCCTTCACAAGCCTAAGAGCAAAAAGGAGAATAAAAGGAATAACAAGGAAATAAAGAAACATTGCAGCCAGAAAGCTATCTTCTGTGTTTCACAGTTCTATAAATTACGCCCTTCCTTTTCGTTTTAATCGCCAGGCATATAAAATACACTTGTGGCAGAATCATATTCTTCCCATTAAAGTTTCACAGGAGATATACTGGCCACATCTGCCTGTTTAGCAAAGCAGGGCCATGCATGTCGGTTTCTTTCCTTTCCCCCCCCTTCCCCTCAAAATTTGCTTTATGGTCGGAATTTTCTCTTTTAGGACTGGCCATTTATTTCATTTTCTCATTTCAACATGTTGTTCCACAAGCAATCTCGTCTTTGTTCTCAAGTGGGGTTTTCTCCAATGCCCTCAAACTCAAGCGCATCTAAAGAGCAGAGGTACACCCTGCCCTTGATGAAGGTCAAAAGAGCAATGAAGGCCTTGTAAGATGTCGGCAGGGTTGCTAGAGGTGGGTTTCTGCCTTGCAGACAGCACAGACACTGTCTGAACATTAAGGTAATAATGAGATATTAATAAGAAACATTGTGGAGGTGCCCATGTGCTTCACTGCCACCCATCCCTGCCTGCCTCCAAGGATATTGGCATTTATTGGTATTTGTCTGGAGTTGGTATGGGCATGACGTCTATGAGGGAGTTGTCTGTAATCGTGAAGGAGTAAGTGTGGCATCATCACCTGCCATACAGAAACTGTCACCGGGACTTTCCAGTGTCAGGGGGTGAGAGAGGAGGTTGCATTTGTGTGCATAGTCCCTTGGTATGTAAAGTCAAATGTCAGGGCGGTTGTCTATACATCCAGAGAGACATTTGCCATCTTTTATTTTGCATGTGGATAATGGCACAATGTCCACCTGGCGACCGGTGACAAGTGGTGTTCCTCAGGGGTCAGTGCTGGGACCAGTGCTCTTTAACATCTTTGTCAGTGATATGGACAGAGGAATCGAGTGCACCCTCAGCAAGTTTGCAGATGACACCAAGCTGTGTGGCACAGCTGACTTGCTGGAGGGCAGGGATGCCATCCAGAGGGACCTGGACAGGCTGGAGAGGTGGGCCCAGGCCAACCTCATGACGTTTAACAAGGCCAAGTGTAAGGTCCTGCACCTGGGTCGGTGCAATCCCAGGCACAGATACAGGCTGGGTGGTGAATGGCTGAGAGCAGCCCTGAGGAGAAGGACCTGGGGGTCTGGGTCGACGAGAAGCTCAACATGAGCCGGCAGTGTGCACATGCAGCCCAGACAGCCAACCGTGTGCTGGGCTGCATCAAGAGCAGTGTGGCCAGCAGGGCAAGGGAGGGGATTCTCCCCCTTTACTCTGCTCTCCTCAGACCCCACCTGGAGTACTGTGTGCAGTTCTGGAGCCCCCAACACAAGAAGGACATGGAACTGCTGGAGCGGGTCCAGAGGAGAGCCACGAAGATGATCAGAGGGCTGCAGCAGCTCTGCTATGAGGACAGGCTGAGAGAGTTGGGGCTCTGCAGCCTGGAGAAGAGAAGGCTTCGAGGAGACCTTAGAGTGGCTTTCCAGTATCTGAAGGGAGCCTACAGGAAGGCTGGGGAGGGACTATTGACAAGGTCTGGTAATGTCAGGACGAGGGGGAATGGGTTTAAGCTGGAAGAGGGGAGATTTAGACTGGATGTTAGGAGGAAGTTCTTTACAGTGAGGGTGGTGAGACACTGGAACAGGTTGCCCAGGGAGGTTGTGGATGCTTCCTCCCTGGAGGCGTTTAAGGCCAGGCTGGATGAGGCCTTGAGCAACCTGCTCTAGTGGGAGGTGTCCCTGCCTATGGCAGGGGGTTGGAGCTGGATGATCCTTGAGGTCCCTTCCAACCTAAACCATTCTATGATTCTATGTGAGTTGGGGAGCCTTTCAGCTTTTGGAAAGCACCGATGGATAAGAGAGCATGACACCCTCCACTTCTACTTCAATCCGCCAGGTCATCACAGAACTTCAGGATGGTTTCAGTTGGAAAGAACTTTTAATGGTCATCTAATCCAATACCCTTGTGGTAAGCAGGGATATTATCAGCTGGATCACATTGCTTGGAGCCCAATCCAACCTGACTGAAATATTGCCAGAGATGCGGCACCTACCACCTCTCTGGGCAACTTGTGCCCTCATTGTAAAAGATTTCTTCCTAGTATCTAATCTGAATCTTCTGTCTTCTAGTTTAAAGTCATTGTCCCTTGTTCTATCACTACATGGCCTTGTAAAAAGTCCCTCTGCAGCATTTTTTGTAGGTCCCCTTTAAGTACTGGGAGGCTGCTATCATGTCTCCCTAGAGCCTTCTCTTCTGCAGGCTGAATGGCTCCACTGTCTCCTCATGGAGGTGTTCCAACCTTCTGATCGTTTTTGTGATCTTCATACCTGTTCTGTGCTTATCATGGGTTACATACAGCACATTTAACACAGCTTGAATTATTATCCACAGTGCTGTGCCCTTAGAAATCCCTCCTATCCAGCAGAAGGACATGTCTCTCTTTTTTATCATAAAGCTTCGTTCTTACTCGGTGCCATTCAGGGGACCAGGGACCCACAACTGCCTTTTTGTTGCCCGGAGATTTACACCCACTCTCCTGATGCCCTTAAAGTTGTCCTACTCCAATTGTAAGTCAGGCTGCGCTCTATTAGGTGCCTTTATAAATTTCCAAGAAGTCACGTGTGATGGGAGAAAGGATCCACTGAAAATTTTACACTGGTTTTTGGGGGCTGAATGGTGCTGGAGTAATACAGCCGCAGAGGGCTCTGTTTCCCTTTCCCGATGAGTTCACCATCGAAGAGGCTTTATTTTGGTTTTTCACCACCTTGGGCAGGAAGCTGTTTGGTTTGATGTAGGTTCAAATTTTATTTTTGAGCAAAAACTGAGAAATGCAGGAAGGGAAACCACACTCTGTTCCTTAAAATAAGAAGAAAAGACACCGCTAGAAAAATATTTTGTGATGCATGCACTATTTGAGCCTGTGCCTTGGCATGAACAGCATCAAGAAGCTCTGTGTGCTTGAGTGGATCCTATCTTTTCCTCTGTATGCTGCTTTTTATAAGGGCCTGGTCAAGCTTTTGGGGCTGAGGAAGTCATATAGCCCATTTTTGTGTAAAATGCCAGCAACTCATATTGGTGCAATATCATTTGGAAGAGGGAGTGGAAACCAAGGTCAGCACATGACCTACGTGAGAAAACCTGTTACTGAGGCTCAGGGGAAGGCAAAGGGGAAAGATTTGAGCATTTTGGCCACCCATCTCTTATTAAAACTCCTCCTGTTTCTTCTGGCCTGGTGAGGCAGATATGTCTCCTGGCTTTTTTAATTCTCCATGTTTTGCACCCCTATGTGTGATGGTTTGGGTGTCCCACGCCCCCCCCTCCCCCCCCACTTTAGAAATCACCCAGACTAGACTCATCCAGCTCTGGAAATTTGGATGAAGCTTATATTTACAGCTAGCACAATATACAAGCAGATATTTACAGTATATACAGTTATATACAGACATATACAAGGTAAAAAGGTAATACAGAAACACAACTCCCTTCCCAGAAACCTGAGTCCACAGGAGGGGCTCTCAACCACCCCTTCACCTTCCCCGTACCCCTCTCAAGCTCACCCCAGTCCCAAGGAAGAATGGAGGTTTGGCCAGGAGGTTAGGAAGCAAAGTGGATTAGAAAAGAAACAGCAGAGAGGGGTGAGGTTGGAGATGCAGCTCAGCCAGTTCCCCAGCAGAAGTGAGACTGCTTAATCTATGTCTTGCTTTTTGTTCTTATATATCTCAGCAAGCCTATGAGAGAAGTAGACATCACTCATGTTTCTCTTTCACAGCCTGTAATCTAGTTCTTCTCACCAAAACATTCTAGCTAGCTTCAAACTAGCACACTATGCAAGAGCCTAATTCTGTGCTCAGCCATGTACACCTGTGAAGAGAGACTTCAGTTCCCCACTTTCACTATTCACAAAGGCTGGGGCCACCAGGGCAAAGAGAGCAGCCCTGCTTTTGGCCTCTCGCACCCACATCTGTGCTCCACTTGTGAGCACGCCCACAGCACTGTTACCTTATAATTAAATCTCTTTTTTTTTCCCCAACTGGAAGGGTTCTGCTATAAACAAGGGTTTTCTCTAACCATAATTGCACTTGGTGGAGGGCAAACCTCTGCAATAACTTGGGGCTTTGTTCTGTTTGCAGGGAGCGAGTCCCTCTGCCTGTCCTCAGGTATGCCAACAATGTGAACGTAACTCCCCTCGACCTGACATGAATCTCAGGGCAGGGTTTGCAAATAGAGGCAGTGGTCAAAATGGGGCTTAAGTGTATTTATAAATATTTTGAAGTACTGACTTGAACAAGGAAGGTCCCCAGCATGCTTGCGGCACTAGTGTTTCACCAAGCGCCGGTGTGGGGCTTTGAAGTACAGCATGGGCAAGCTGCTGGGTTCCTGCCCATTCCTAGGAAGGGCTGAATGGAGACCTTAAAAAAATAAAAGTGTAAACGGAGTTTAGACTCCTTTTTTTGGTGAGCATCTTCACAGCCAAAGAGGGAGAGGAAATTAAAGCGTTGTGAGGAGTATTTTGCTAATGCGGTGCATATGTGAAGCAACGTAATGTTGATTAGAAATACAAAAGATGGGGAGGTGAGGTGGGCGGATGCAGAGATAGATGTTTCCTAATGTCTGCTTTTATTGTGGCTGCTTAACCAATGAGTTTTCCTGTCCTGGACAGAATTTATTGTAGTGCATTTAACCAGAGATTGACATACTTGTGCAGTGAAAGGAGATGTAAAATACAGACAGTGAAATGATGGGGGAAGTGGGGTGAAATGATGATGTTTTCCTACCCAGGACAAAAGGTATGTCCTGAAATAATGTGAGTTACTCTACACTTCTGCTTGTCCTCTTCAGGACATTTCCCAAGCAGACACGCTTAGAGCATTCTCCAGTGCTTTGCTCAGGAGGTGCACCGTGCACTCCCATGAGAGTACACAGAAGCAGCCCTGTGCTCTCCATGCACATGTGATATCCTTCTCCAGCATACAGAGACTTGGAGTTGCTGATGTGTTAGATCATTAGAACTCCAGACCAGTTTGTGTTGGAAGATATCTTTGCAGGTCATTTAGTCCAATCTCCTTGGAGTAAGCGGGGATATCTTCAACTATACAGGTTGCTCAGCACCCTGTCCAACCTGACCTGGAATGTTTTCAGGGACAGGGCATCTACCACCTCTCTGGGAAGCATTTCCTTTATTGTGTAACAGTAAGAGCAAAGCAGCTGCTCCAGAAGATAGGAGGAGCTGAGAGCTGAAAGCATCCTGGATATGGATATGTCATACTGCACTGTGAGACTGATCTGTAACATTCTATAGGTTTGTCTGGAAGTTGTAGCACTTTAACTAGGCTAGCTTAATTATATTTGTAATACTCTCCCTAGGCAGATGCCATCAGAGTTCTACAGATGTTGCCTTATGCATCCAGCTGTACCAGTGGAAGATGATGCCTCTCTCCTGGGGGTTCCTGCCTCTATCACTGTGATGCTGGAACCATCCTCCTGGAACATCAGTCAAGTTCCCTTCACTCAGCTGACAAACTTTGTGGCTGTTTTTTTCCCATCAGGAATAGAGATTTTCATAAAAACAATGTCAAAGGCCAAGTTACCTCTGGCCTCATAGTGGATGAGAAATTGGGAGTCATTTCTTATGCCTCTGGCACATCTTGGACCAGGAGAGAGCATCTATACTCATTCTCCAAGCGTTGCATAGGGACATATTTCAGTCCTCTGTCTTGAAAGGGAATAAGGCACCTTGGTAAAAGATGTTTTTGCAATGTCTCAGTTCTTGTTCTAGTTCTTGTGCTGGAGCTCTTTCTGTCAGCCACGAACTAGCTACAGAATCCATGCCATCAGACTGGAAGTTCACTGTGGGACAGTGCAATTCAGATGCAACTGTCCTGCAGACCACTGTAACATCCTCATCCCATTTGCGTTAGTGCAAATCCAGAACAACATCAGTTAAATCTCTGGAGTCAACTCACAGTTACACCAGGATAAATAAGAATACACTTTACCCAGTAAAGCCAGGGGGAAAAAAAAAGGCATAAAATCCATCTGTTCAGTTCCAGGAAGGCCAAGTTATGGCTGTACCCAGCACCCTGTAATTCAAAGACTGCTTTGGATATCATCTTTCGGTGAGCATGTGAGTAGCTTCTCTTGAAAATGTTTCCTTGTAAAGCCTTTGAGAACTTGTGCATGCATTGATGTTATGATCATCGCATGTGTAATTTCATCTGACATTGTAATGACAGCATGGGGAGTTCAAAATGTAACAGTAAATACAGTTGTTAGGGGTGGGGGTGGGGAAAAAAAAATCCCAGCCCATCATTCTGAATGCCTCTTCATGTCATGAGAGACGTGCAGACAGACTCCAAACACCATCAGCATTTCTGGGTTCCAATTGGAAACTGCCTGGAGTTCAGGATAGGCCAAAACAAACAGGCAAGACTGTCTCTCTTCATGTGGCAGAGCTGCATTTTCTCCTCCTCTTTTTTCTTTTTTCTTTCTTTTTTTTTTTTTTTCCTCCTGAAGGGTCACCCATCTAAAATCCCTGTGAGGGGAGAGGCTGAGATTTACTTCCTGCTTCCTTGGGCTGTTTCGGTCACCAGTGGTATGATGCACCCCTGATCCTGCACTCACAGCCTGTCAAGAACTGACTCCTGACTTGAGCCCTGGTTGGTTTTGAGTGTTGTTGGTTTGCAGGGATGCACTGAGGGGTCGTTTGCCAATGCCGTTATAAGCCCCATTTACAACTCAGCTGTTTTAAATCGAATCAGACTGAGTTGATGTGTGTGTGTGTGTGTAGTCAGCTGGGATGTAGGACTTGCATTGTGTGTGGGCCTGATCCTGCAAACCCCCTTCTTGCTTGCAGAAGCATTGACTGAAAAAGGAATCCTAATGATTTTCAATTTATTTTCTATTTTCCACATTTCAGATGAAACATCTTAGTAGATACTTGTCCTTCTTCCAGGTTATATCTTGAATTCAGGTTTCTTCTTTCTATTGGTCCTCCACCAGCTTTGACTATATTTACCAGTCTGGGCATGGGTGGGCCCCAATGAATCGCACAGATTGCTCAGGTGGGTGAGGCTTTGCAGGATGAGGGCTGAGCCGACGACTGAGCTGCAGTTTAGCTTTCTATCAGGCCGGCAAAGAGACCAGGGGCTTTGCTCACAGAAGGACTTGAGATACAAATGAGATCTGAATCTGACTCCTGTTCTTCAGCTGAATTGCTCTGTAACCTTAAAAGCTGGGTTAAGTCGTCCCTTGAAGATAAGAAGTTACCTCTGGATATTCAGTGCTTGGGACACACTGTAGGGTTATGCTCATATATTAGCTATGGTCTTCAGAGAACTCATTATTTGGCTGTTTTACATACAAGAAGTCTAGATGAAAGTCTCATCCCCCTTCCCCAAGTGTCCTCTACCAAAGCCTGAAAGTATTTCCTGTTAGAAGGGCCCAACTCAGGAGTTATGGTTTCAGTGTGCTGGGGACATGTGGCTCAGAAAAGTGTTGACTGGCAGAAAAATTAGCACAGAATCACAGAATTATAGAATGATTTGGGTTGGAAGGGACCTTTAAAGGTCATCTAGTCCCTGCAGTGAGCAGGGACATCTTCAATAGATCAGGTTGCTCAGAGCCTCATCCAGCCTGACATGGAATGTTTCCAAGGATGGGGCATCCATGATGATTCTTGGGTCAGCAAAAGATGAAGATATGCAATATTCGCCCCTAATATCTTTGCAGGCTAGATCAGCAGTGAAGGATGGAATGCTCTGCAAAGGCACCTCCATGAACTCATCTCTCCAAAAGCCACTTTATGTTCATGTGGGAGCTATTCTAGCCCAGCTGTAACAGAGGAGCTCATGTGTGTGGAGCTCCAGGACTTAAATGGCAATTAAAAATGAATGAGGCTGCACAAGAGCTCATGGGAGCCAAGCAGCAAAACAATATTTTGGGTTATGCTGGAGTGAAATAGTCCAGTCTGAGGTTCTGCTCTAGTAAATACTCATGGGACTGCGAGCTTAATGCCAACATGGTGTAAACAGCTGAGGGCAGGGTAGGGGCTAAAATATGAGAGGGCTTGGCCCAAAGCAATCTGAGTTTTTGAGACATGCTAGCTCCAGAGTTTGCCCTTGTGAGAGGTAGAATGAAGCTCTTGCCTGCTGCCTTGGTGCAAGGCTACAGATACCGTGAGTCTGGCAGTGAGCATGTCTTGGCCAGCACATGGGTATGGAGGCTCCTCCTGGAGGGATGATGCTGGAGGGCACAATGGAGGACAGCAAGAAACTCCTCCAAGCAGGGACATATATGACTGGGTTATATACCCAGTGATGCTGCAGTGGAGCTTGAGGAGGGTCTAAAGGAGTAACTCTGCCTGATGAGGGAGGTGGAGCATGGCTGCTGCCAACACCACCACTGAGTCGAGCTTCCAAACCCACCACTTCTGGAGCCTGCCTGTACCTGCTCCCAAGCCGATATTAATCCTGCTCAAACACTGCACCGCCTTCTCCTTGCATTGTTTTCTGTACCCCACACCCAGCACCAAAATAGCGATAACTCCCCCCTTCCCCACCCTCCTGCAGTGACTCAGGCTGGCGAGCAGGCACACATCTGCTTCTGATTTAACATGCTAATGCTCCGACCCTTTTATTTTTCCTCCCAAAGTCCTCCCTTTGGTGGCTTTCTCTCTGGGGGCAAGGGAAGAGGAGAGAAAGGAAGGGAGAGGCCTATCCTTTACCGCCTGCTTTTCTTTGGGGTCACTCAACAAAATTATTTTATTCTGTTTTATTTTGGAGCCCTGTTTTCGCGCAGGCTGGTGACAACCTTACCCAGATCCACGTCCAAGTCCCTCACAATCCTGTCCACTCCAGAGGGACGCCAGCCAAACCAGTTTTCCATGGTTAAACTGGGCACATTTTTCCACCGTGGCTTTTCTTTTCTTTTTTGTTTCTTTTTCGCTCAGGAAGCAAACCCACCCAGTGTGTGCACACTGTTCAATGGGAGCCTTTTAAACATTTCTTCTTTTTTTTTTTTAACTGTCTCCAAAGAAGAGCAGAATGAGGAGGACCAAAGGGGCCTGCCTCTTCCCCCAGGAGAGCTCAGCATAGGAGGAAATGGGTATTTTTGCTATTTTTAAGTCTGTGCTGGAAGGAGGTACCCACCACCGGCAGGCTCCTAGTGTTCTAATGTCATGTGCTCATAAGGATGTATCCTATCTATATACATCTGTCCCCTGTATATCCCCACATAGCAGGGTCTGGGCAGCTTGCACAAAAGAGAGGCTGGTGTTGGAGGAGAGCAGCTGCAAACCCAGGGGTAGAAATGTCACCAACAGTGCCACATACCTCATGGACCCTCGTCCAGGTCATGTCAGAGATACAGGGGGAACCAGTAACCTGGTGTTTAGCCAGCCCAGCTGTGGCAGAGATTTTCTTCTTGCTCTCTCTCTCTCTCTTTTTTTTTTTTCCTCATTTTTGGCTTTTTTTCACAGAAGATGGCGTGGGAGGGGGGACACATCACTTGAAGTGTGAGTGAGTTTCCATGAGAGTGCAGTGGTTGCATCAGATGACTGGAAACTGTTCTATTTCACTTGACATATTCCCCCTCCCACAGGATTTCCACGTGCACACACATGTGGTATGCATGTATGTTTGTTCATACAAATACATAAGAAGGGGAGATACTCATCCAGGATCATTTCCTATGCCAGTGACTACACATTTAAAAGTCCCAAAATGCCCAGCAGCACATCAAGGCTCATAGAGAGGACCTGCTGGGGGTTTTCAAGGAAAATAAAACTCATAAAAAGATGATACTGAGCACCTCCAGCCTTGCAGCATCTCCCAAAACTTTAGCAGAGAGAAGCAGAAGGAAACTAGTGCCCAGAGCACCCTCCACTTGCTGCCCAGAACTCCAAGGAGCTGCAAGGTTGGGGGTACAAGGTTACAAGGAAACACTGTGGTCAGATGTGATCACTCTATAAGGTCCTCTCCTGTGGTACTTGCCTAGACATTGTGGTTAACTAATTTAGCCCTGCTTTGTATGTAGATGTAGCCCTCAAAACACCATCTGGAGCCAGGCTGTGCCTTCAGTGTAGCTCCATTAATTGTTTATGTTTATTTGACCATTTATCATTGGGATCCCTCTTTGCCAAAACCTGCTCAGCACATCAGATGGGACTTGTCATGCAGCATGCAGATTTAATCAAACTACCACCCAGAACTGACCCAGAGCTCTTGATTTCGGAGATTAATAAAATTCTGAAGCTGAGAAGTGTGCTGGATAATTTAAAGAAGCCGGAAAGAAGAAACCAAAGTGAAAACATGGTCCTTCAATTACAGGAGGCATTGAATTTTAATCTGGCACTGCCAGAGCTCCTGTTTGCATTTATCTGGGGCCCAGTAACTGGTTTCAAGGAAACAGAGGAGCCACAGAGCTTGGTCCTGGTTGTATGATGGTATCGTCCTAGCATTGGGCTTGCAGTGTGCAGAGCTGCTGGGTGGCAGGTCTCTACAGGCTCAGCCAGAGGCTGGGTGTTGATCAACCAAAATTCACACCAGATTCTGGGAGCTCATTATGAAATTATGTTCAAGTCAGACTATGGTGAGAGACCTTGAGGTAGATCTATGAGGCTGTTGGAGCTTTTTGGATACCTGGTGCCTGTCATGATGGACAAGAGAGAGGAGAGGCGTTCAGCCTATTCATTATCACATGCCAATGGAGGGGTCAACTTAAGCAACAAGCCCACATAGGAAGTGAGGCTGGGAAAAATGAGGTTAACTTAAATACCCCATGAACTGGGATTGATTCCTAGTGGCCTCGGAGCAGCTGCAAATTCCCATTACAACCAGTAGCACCCGATTGTTCAGCTCGGCAGTGGAGGATTTGGTTCATAATTTGCAATTTAACAGATTGTATCTGCACATAAACAAAGTTGTTGAAGAACAAAGTGTCCCACGTAGGCTCTCAGTAGCTGGAGCTAACCTGCAGGGATAGATTTGTTGAGAGATGCATAGTATTTGCTGTAATGTATAGCTATCCTTTAAAAGTTCCCAAGTTCGGATTCACAATGGGCACAGGTGACATCTGTGCCTCCACACCCCAGTGAGTGAGTAAGTGAGTGACATCTGTAATCAGTATTTGTCTTCTTAAACAAATAGCCCTCATGGTGCTTCCCAAGTGATGTCGTACCAAAAAAATACAGCAGATCTCCAGGAGTGATGTCCCCCAGGTTTGCTTGACTGGCTAAACCCTCTGTATGAAGCATGGCAGCCATTTAAAACTAAAAAGGAGTTAAATATATCATTGCTAGCATCATTGGACACTCTGGAGGTGGTCTTCCCCAAACCTTTATTTTGATTTCCTGATGGAACTTCAGATGTAGATGGCTTTCTGGTGGCCTACTAATTGGAAACCTATAGTCCCAGCCTCCAAAATTTAGCTTTATATAGTATGTGTAAATATATATGGTTCACATGAGCTCAACTTGCCACCCAAGTGTTTTTAAGGATGACTTCGTGTTATGCCCCAGGTTTTTGTTTGGAGATCAGTTCTAATATTGAAAAGTCCAGTAGTTAATGGAGAATTACCAAGATGAAGGTCACCCTTATAATCTCAATCTCTTAAGTATAACCACTTCATGCTTCTGGGGCTCTTCCTTCAGGCAGAAGCCATCTCATGCACTCATGGCTCTCTGGAAGCTGGCCAAAAAAGGATGTGCTGTCCTGCCAGGGCTGTCCCTCTCAGCATCAGTGAGAGTTCTCCATCTGTGTCAATGTCACTGGGTCTCTGGATGGCCACTGTAAGCAGCCTTGACCTCAGCATCCTATGGAGCTCCTTCTTAAATTGTACTGAGCCACGCCATTGTACTCTAGTACAATGTTGTGCTCTACAACTACCTGAAGGGAGGTTGTAAACAGGTGGGGATTGGTCTCTTCCCTCAGGCAACCAAGGACAGAACAAGGGGACACAATCTCAAACTGTTCCAGGGAGGTTTAGGCTGGATGTTAGGAAGAAGCTCTTCACAGCAAGAGTGATTGTGCCCATTGGAACAGGCTGCCTGGGGAGGTGGTGGAGTCACCATCCCTGGAGGTGTTTAAGAGGAGACTGGATGAGGCACTTAGTGCCATGATTAGTTAATTAGAAGGGTTAAGTGATAGGTTTTGACTCGATGAGGTCTTTTCCAACCTGATTAATTCTGTGATTCAGTGATTCATGGTTCTTCTACCTTGCCAGGAGTCATGTGGGGTGATGCTACCTCTACAGCCATCATCTCCATGCTTGTTGCAAGTGATCATCTCCCATGGGCAATGTACCCTCTTTGTGTCCTTCTACACAAAGAAACTTCTGCCCTTTTCTACTTCATCCAGGTCTAAGCCAAATCCATCGTTTTTCTGAGGAGAGAGACTCAGGTTTGGGTGGATGAGCTGCTGTATACCTCTTAAAACCCAAACACTCCCAACTTTCTCAACTCAACCCTGCAGTCCCCACGCAAAACTGGTCCCAAGGGGAAGGCTGGTCTCAGTTATTAGGGACCAGGGCACCCAGCCCAGCAGTAAAACTCTGCTGCTATTGCTAACAAGCCAGTCCTCCCACAGGATCACCTTTGGGTCTGCAATCAGGCTCATCTGCTTTAAAAACCAGATGATTTCCTTGCGAGGGAGGCAGGGGTTGGTGTCACAGCGTTTTCCTCATCGTTTGGAGCATCTCACAGGGAAGTGACTGAAAGACAAAGAGCACACTCAGCCCCACCTTCCTGCCGGAGGGGAGAAACACTAGGTACTGGGGTGGGTGGTTTAATAACACGTTCTTCTGGAGACAAGATGTTCAGAGGTGTGCTTAAGGAAATATTTGCCTTTTTTGTGTCTTACATCTTTTATTTTCCCTTTTCTTTCTTTCTTTTTTTTTTTTTTTTTTTAATAGTCAAATACCAAACACCTGCCTTTCAAATAGGATTTGAGTGATCCCAATTTCTTCTTGGTATGAAAGAGGCTTCTTCCAAATTGGAGTCCATTGCTTGGCCAAAGCAATGGTGTATCCTTGTGGGGCCAGATTTGGGTGGGATGTCAATATGGGTGTCTCTGCTAAGGGACAAATGCACAAGGGACTTGTTTGGGGTCACAGAGCAAATGGTGGATGTAAGAATAGAGCCCCAGCACCCCTCTTGCCCCAAATCAACAGACCTAAGAAGTAGGAGGTATCAGGAGGAAGCTCTTGCCAGAGAGAGTGATTTGCCATTGGAATGGGCTGCCCAGGGAGGTGGTGGAGTCACCGTCCTTGGAGGTGTTCAAGAAGAGCCTGGCTGAGGCAGGCCATGGTCTAGTTGATTGGACAGGGCTGGGTGCTAGTTTGGACTGGATGATCTTAGAGGTCTCTTCCAACCTGACTGATTCTATGATCAATCATGGGCCAGTGTATCCCACAGAAAGCAGCTGTAATATTTTGACAGATTAAGGTAATCTCACAAGCACATCTCAACTGCCTCATTATAATGAGACACAAATAAACCTGAGAGGGAAAAAAAAAAACCCAGGCATATATTTATAGGCTGATGTATGTAGCAGGCAGGTCTACATACACAGAACCACAGGTAGATGTACAGTGGAAGCAGCCAGAACGCTGCCTTTGCTCCTGCAGGCTGCAGCAAGGATTGGAAAAGAGGAACAAGTAGGAAAGCAGCAGAACCAAAGTGTCTGTGTTGCGGGGACAGGGAAGGAGTTGATGGCAGAAAGAAAATTGTGATGGGTAAAGTTGTTGAGACCTCTTGGTGACTTGGTCTCCTGCAGGTTAGGGTGGCTGGGAATGCCCAGCGCTCCAAATTGAGATCCAGCTACTTTGCCTCTCCTGTGAAGAAAGGCTAAGACAGTTCAGCATGTTCATCCTGGAGAAGAAAAGGGTCCAGAGAGGCCTCAGTGCAGTCTTTCAATGCTTTAAGGAGACCTATAAGAAAGGCAGAGACATTTTTTTTAGCAGGGCCTGTTGTGTGTGACATGAGGAGTGATGGTTTTAAACTAAAAGAGGGGAGATTTAGACTAGAGAGAAAGGAGAAATTTCTTGCAGCAAGGGTGGTGAAACACAGGCACAGGTTACTCAGAGATGTGGTAGGTGCCCCAGTGCCTGGCAATGTTCCACATCAGATTGGATGAGGCTCTGAGCCATGTGATCTAGTTGAATATCTCCCTGTACACTGCAGAAGGGTTGAACTAGATGATCTTTAAAGGTTCCTTCCAACCCAAACTGTTCTGTGGTTCTATGTAGAGCTCAAACCTATCCTGGGGTTCTATGTTTGCAAGGACTGGGTGTAAGGGATGTCTTCAGGTGGCAGGATCTGGCTGGAGGAAGGTGCTCAGCCCCAAACTTTTCACCCTAAACCCTGCTCTGAAGGGGCAGAGTGAAAAGAGGAATTGAAGAGACACTTTGTTTTGCCTGCAAAAATGTCATTTTGACACCAGTAGCAGGCACAGATCATGTGGAGCCTCAGGCTTCTTCATCTTCTGTGCTGAATGCAGAATGAGCACAGCACAGGGGGAACAGCCACTTTGCACTCTCCAGTTTAGCCTGGGGCACCCCCATCTCTTTGGGGTGACACTACCAGGGAAAGCAAGTATAGGCACACCAAAAAAGAAATGGCATCAGGAGCCAGCACCTTCTGGTGGGGAAAATCACAGCAAGGCGAAGGCCAAGCAATACACATTTTAAGAGGATATACTCCAAGAACATCTATACAAATACAAAAATACATAAAAAGACATTGAAATATATATATATATATAAAATATGTAAATATTAATATATTTAAATATGGACAAATTAAAGCACACATCTATTTAAATATTGAAATACTGGAATATTTAAGTACTGTTTGTTATAGTTATGAGGCTACATGCCAGCATACAATTAAAACCAAAAATGCCCATCTCCCAGCCTTAGCTGGAGAGATGGAGAAGATGGGAAGAGGATATTAACCAGTCCTACTGTAGCTCTGAGACACACACTGCATCAGCCTGGGCTCTTCCTGGCAACCTTTGTCTCCTCCACTGACTCAGATTCACAGGACATTGGTGCTGGAGATGAGGAAGAAAATGGAAGAAGGAAGTTCTGATGAGACCCAGGCCTCCTGCTTATGGATTTGAGCAATAACAAAACCCATGGGCAGGATCCTGTCCCACTTTAAGGCTGGCATGGATTTCCCACATCCCCTCCAAGCTGTGGCAGTCCTCCATTTCCACTCATAAAAGCAATAGTAGTCTATTTTCTGTGACTGTATCTCTGTAATATTTATTTGCTCTGGTGAGACCCCACCTGGGTGCTGTGTCCAGCTCTGGAGCCTGCAGCACAGGAATGGCATGGACTTGTCAGAGTGGGTCCAAAGACAGCCACAAAAATGATCAGAAGTCTGTAACACTTCAGATGTGAGGAAAGGGGAAGAAAATTTGGGTTACTCAGCCTTGAGAAGAGAAGGCTTCAGAGGGACCTTACTGCAGCCTTTCAGTACTTTAAGGGGTCCTATAAGAAAGATGAGGACAGACACAATTGATGGGTTTAAAGTCTTCAGAAGGAATAGGCAAGGAAAGAGAGGTGGTGGCATGTCAGTCTGACCTTGGTGCTAGCGAAGGTCATAGAGCAGGTCCTCTTGAGTGCCATTATGCAGTATGTGCAGCACAACCAGATGATTAGGCCCAGTCAGCATGGATCCATGAAAAGCAGGTGATGCTAACAAACCTGATCTCCTTCTGTGGCAAGGCAACCTCCTTAGTGGATGACTGAAAGACTGTGGATGTTTAGCTGGACTATAGTAAAGCCTTTGACACTGTTTCTCACAACATCCTCTTGGAGAAACTGTCTGCATATAGCTTGGGTGGGTGGACACTACACTGGGTTAAGAACTGGCTGCATGCCTGGGCCCAAAGAGTGGTGGTGAAGCCACACAGTTAGTGGCCAGCCACAAGTAGTGTTCCTCAGGGGCCTTAGTAACTTTCTTAATCATCTGGATAAGGAAATAGAGTTCACCCTCAGTAAGTTTGCAGATGACACTAACCTGGGTGGGAGTATTGACCTGTTCAAAGACAGGAAGGCTCTGCAACATGATCTGGAGAGGCTGGATCAGTGAGCCAAGGTCAGTTGTATGAGGTTTAACAAAGCCGAGTGCTGGGTCTTGCACTTGGGTTACAACAACTCCAAGCAATACTACAGTCTTGGGGCAAAGTGGATGGAAGGTTGCTTGGTGGAAAAGGACCTAGAGGTCTTGGTTGACAGCTGTCTGAACATGAGCCTGCAGTGTGCCCAGGTGGCCAAGAAGGCCAACAGCATCCTGGCCTGCATGAAGAATAGTGTCACCAGCAGGCACAAGGAAGTGATCATGACCCTGTTCTTGGTGCTGTTGAAGCTGCACCTCAAATACTGTGCTCAGTTTTGGGCCCTTCACTACAAGAAAGACATTGAGGTCCTGAAGTGTGTCCATGAAAGGTTAACAAAGATGGCAAAGAGTCTAGAGAACAAGTCTTACAAGGAACAGCTGAGGGAACTGGGATTGTTTAGTCTAGAGAAAGTTGACTGGAGAGGTGGTAGATGCCTCATCCTTGTAAAATACCAGGATGAAGCTCAGAGCAACCTGATCTGTTTGACAATGCCTCTTCATTGCAGGAGGGTTGGACTAGGTAATCTTTAAAGCCAACCCGAGACATTCTGTGGTTCTATGATGGTGTACTGAATATACTTCATATTTTTACTTATCACAGTGCTAAATCAGTATTTCACCTCTGTGGTGAAAGGTACCATATCATTGGTATCCAGAGGCTATGTTATAGTGAAGGATGAAGTTAAAAGGAGACACGAGAATAAAGCAACCAAAAATATATTTTTTTTCTTAATTGAAGGGGCTGTTGAGCAGCAGAGTGCTGTGGGTAAGTTCTGGTTTGGTTGTGGAGTGCACATCACAGGTGCTTTTTAATATCACTGCAGTCCCTGGTTTGCATGTGGGCTGTGCCAGCCTTGTTCATGCAGGCAGTGAGGTTAGATGTCAGCATCACAACTGAGACTTGGCCTGCACTTGCCTACACACCTCCATTGTGCTGGGGCAGCAGTTGCCTCCTTAAGCCAGCAGAGTACCATCCTTACAAAAAATTGGGAGGATTTTCACCCAAAAATAGGACAAGTCTCAGATTCGCCTAATCCCCCTTTTCTCTTACTGAGCAGTTGAGGGAAAGATGTCCTATATCCAGATAGCATCCCAGGATCATTCTTTTCTAAATGGGACATTCCATGGCAAAAAAAAAGTAAAGAGTTAGTTTAAAATATGCCTACAAATGCCATATTTTGAGATACCATCTGCACAATGCATTTATTGTAGATGCCCTTCACTCTTTCACCCATAGTCCAAGTTTATTTCAACAATGCTGTAATTTTCTATTACTACATTAGGTTTTCCTTTTTAATACCATGAAGCTATTAATCATTTGCATGTGTGTGCATGTACTGGTGACATTTGTCACCCTCAGATGCTATTTTTAGGCCTGTTATTGAGGACCCCACCCTTGGCTTGGGGAGAGGAAGAAGGGAGCACAGGAGGAGGGAGAGGAGGGAGGGGGAGGGGGAGGAAGGAAAACGTCAGCCTCAGCACACTTCCAGCCTCTGGCCATCAACTTCCCTGGGGGCATTGGAACCATAAGGTCATTTCTCAGGCTGGCTGAGCTCTGGAGCTGTCAAACCACCCTGCAAGTTAAAAAAATGCAAATGCATGCAAATGAATGGGCTGCTTCTCTTTCTCTCTTCCCCCTCCCTCCTCCATTTAAATGACATGAATCACCTTCAATTTTGCCAGCATTCTGTAAAGTTATCAGCTTGCCTAAGTGCTTGAGTTAACAGAATCACATCTCAAGAGGACCAAGATGGTGGAAAAGGAAAGTAAGTCCATTTCCACCAAAAGGATCTGTACATCATTTTAATTTATAATCACATAATCCTTGGTTTCCTAATTCTGTTTTTTCCTGCCTTTTTGCTGCCAAGTGAATAATCCACAAATCTGAGAGGATGGAGTTTAGCACTTGGAAAGAAAATCTCCATAAAAACAATTCATTTTCTGATCTTTTGCACTTAAGGAGATCTAGCAATAAAAGATCAAAACAGATTCATAGGAAGGCATGTCCTTTCATGCAAGGTGCTCCTTTAACGCCAGTGTTCCTTCCAAACAAAAAAAACAAACAAGTAGAGAGTAAATACAGCAATAGAAATTTAATTGCTCCTGCTTATTATTAAGGACACAAAGCCCTAACAAAGAAGTTGTCTTTTCTTCCCTGGCTCAGTGGTTATTTATTATCTTAAACTCCTCTTGAAGAACACATTGGACTTGCTTTCATTTGTCATCGATTTTCAGGGAAGATTTGATACAGAGCTGGTCAGGCTGGTAGAGGAACGTAGCTAGTTAACATGGTTAAGCACAGCACACTGTAATGAATCAATTTGTTTCAGACAACAGACATAATTAGCATGGAGCTAATTGGCATACTGCAGTATGCAGGGCTGGAGCCTCGTCCCTCAGCTGAAAACGCTGGTGGCTGGAGCTGAGGAGGAGCTTGGGGTAGTGTAATTTCCAGTTCCTCTCACCATCTCTGGACATGAGGAGGAGGCTGGAGAAGGATTCCACTAGTGGAAGCTGCTCTCCAGCCTCCTACAAGGCTTCACTAGCTCAGACACAGCTTGTCTCTCATCTCAGTGTTGCTCCCACCAGGCTGGTGATCTACTATCCTTCCCTGGGGGAGTGTTCTGTCTAGGTTGCATGATCTTCCTACAGCCTTCACCTGCTAGCTTCCACACAGCAAGAGTTCATCAGCACCGATTAGTTGTGGATGAGATATCTGCAAGGTCTCATCTGGAGACTGACCCTGAGGAGGGAGAAGGGAAATGGAGTTCCAACGGCAATGTTTGCTGCAGAGTCTGTTGCTCTCCAGCCTTCCCCATGGTCACTCCTTGCTGGCCAAGGTGAAACAAGGATTTCTCTCCATCAGACCAGGCTCTTTCCAAGGGCTGGAGGCAGGTGGTAGGGTGGGAACCAGCAACCAGCCCTTCAACATGAGACAGGCCAGGTCCCTACAGCTGTTGGGAAGGAGGCTTGGAGCCAGCACAGCCAGAAAGTGAACAGAGAAAAAGGCACTTAAAACATGGTGATAGGTCTGAGGAGATATATGCAGTGATGGCACAGGCTGGGACTGGGAACTGCCAGAGCTACAGCAACTGGGAATGGGAACCTGCTTGATGATCTAAGCCTCCTGTAAAGGGCCAGAGTGGGGCTGCAGTTTTACTTACATCTACCATGAGCGCTCTCAGAGATTAACCACTTGTCTGTGAACTGTCTACCTTCATCGAGGCCATGAGCCAATGCTCACAGAGGTGACACTGCTCTGTGTCCTGAGGGTTTCCAAGGGGTTAGTGTATTCAAAGTTATTCTGTCTGTTTGATGTATTCTGTATGTGATAGGATTAATGTATTCGTTGCCTGCTGGTGGAATTCACTCTCCTTTCCTGGGATTTCTCATGTGGAAGGGCTTCTGGAGCCATGTGAAAGAGGAAACATCTTACAGATTAAAAAATAGCCCAAAAATTGGGTTTTCCTTTTGGGTGTGGCCTTTTTGTTTCTGAGTTTCCCTTTGATGATGGAGCTGCTCTAGCAGGGAAGGGTGTCTGCCAGATGCACAGGGCACTTGATATCGTGCCGACAAGACCAAATAGGATAGGGAATGAAGCAAGCTTAGCTCATGGGCAGAGATAGCAGACATCTATCTGCCTCTGGCTGGGCCCTTGCTCCCTGGTTGTCTTTCTCTTTGCCGTTAGGTACACTGTGATACACAACTCCTTGCATCCCTTATTAGATGCCTCAGGAAGACATCCCTATGTGGGTTGTCCACACGTTGAGGTGACATTGATATAGCATCCAGGCATGAAGCAGCCGGAGGACACAAAACTAGAGACCCGCTGGTCCATAAGAACTGCTGTCCTACCGCAGCAAACAGCAACGACCAGCAGTCCCTTTTATTTGGGACATCCAGTTATACCAGTCCCAAAAACAATTGTGTAGGTGAGATGGGCACTCCCTAGCTCATCTTGTTTAAGTGGTGCATGTGCTGGCACTTGGCAGCATGAAACCATACGGCATCAGCCTTTCCCCACATAGCTGCTGGCAGGGCATATCCATCGTGTGCCTGGAAAGATGTTGGCTCTGGGAGGATGTGCAAGAAATGCAATGGGGAGGGAGTCATTGCACAAACTTTCTGGAGGAGGGATGTGAAAGAGGAGGGAGCTTGCAAAGGTGAGAACTGAGAAGAGAAGGGTGAAGACAAAGATCAAAACAAAATATTTGGAGAGAATCACAGGTTAAATCACAGAGGACCCAAAAGGAGTTAAAGGTGACACAGAGATGCACTGAGGCAGTGCAAGCAGAAGGCGATTACAGAAGACCAAGTGGGGATGGGGAGAAGAGAACATTGAGAAAAGGCAGAGTCATTTTTGTGTTACTGATTTGGAACCCTCTGCTAATCCTTTATTGCCTGTGTTTTGTTCTAGGGCACTAAATGAGAATATGGCCAATGGCATTGAAGATCTTATTGGGATCCCATTCCCAAACCACAGCAGTGAAGTATTATGTGGTTTGAATGAGCAGCGGCATGATGGTCTCCTCTGCGATGTCATCCTCATTGTTGAGGACCAGGAGTATCGGACCCATCGGTCCGTCCTTGCTGCCTGCAGCAAGTACTTCAAAAAACTCTTTACTACCGGCACTTTAACAGAACAGCCCTATGTTTACGAGATTGACTTTGTCAAGCCTGAAGCACTTTCTGCCATCCTTGAGTTTGCCTACACCTCAACCCTCACCATCACCACCTCAAACGTTAAGCACATCCTCAGTGCTGCCAAGATGCTGGAGATCCAGTGCATTATCAACGTATGCCTTGAAATCATGGAGCCCAATAGAGAGGTGGAAGAGGAAGATGACAAAGAGGACGAAGATGATGATGAAGATGAAGAGGAGGAGGAAGAGGAGGAGGAGGAAGAAGTGGAAGATTTTGTCAGTCAGGAGAACCTAACTGATGTCCAAGAAGTAAGCTGTCGCCAAAGCCCTTCTAAGCCTGATCTTACCCAAGAAGCATATATAGAAGCACCTAAAGACTTTCCAAATCACTTCCCAGCCAATAACCCTGCTGGACACTTGGGTATGATACGAGACTTCTCCATCGAGTCCTTGCTGAGGGAAAACTTGTATCCTACGGTAAACATCACGGAAAGGAGGCCAGCACTCTCTTCTTTCACTCCTAGCTTCCTCCCCCATCTTTATAATGGTGATTTTAGCTCCTTCCCCCAACTTGAGGAGCCACAGATAGACAACAGCCCCTTGGATCTGGTAATCAAAAAGAGGAAGATCAAGGAAGAGGAGGAGAAGGAAGACCTACCTCCGCCTCCTTTCCCTAATGACTTCTTCAAGAACATGTTTATCAACACCCCAGCAGCTCCCTTAGGGCATATTAAGGCAGAGACTGACTATAGTGCTTATCTCAATTGCCTAAGTGCTACTCAGTTTGGAGGAGTCTTTCCTCCATGGCCCCTGGAAGAAGAGAGGAAGATAAAACCCAAGACATCCCAGCAATGTCCCGTGTGTAATAAAGTCATCATGGGAGCTGGCAAGCTGCCCAGGCACATGAGGACCCACACAGGAGAGAAGCCCTATATGTGCAATATCTGTGAAGTCCGCTTTACCAGGTGTGCTTTGGTTACTTCTGCTGTGTTCAGAAAGGGTGGGGGTTGGAGGAGGCCACATCATGACCCATGGCTGATTCTTATACTCCAAATCTCCTTTTTTTTTTTTTTTCACCCTTAAAGAAATCAGGGTGTGATCTCCCTGCCTTTGGAGAAGGGAAAGGAAAGGGGGGGGGGGGGAAAGTGAGAGTGGAGGAAGAAAACAAAACTACTGATTTTGGTGGGTTGTGGATGCCATCCACAACTCACTGGATCCATCAGCTCACTGGACAAAAGCTCGAATAAGTAATGGGATGCTTTCAGTCCTGCATAGTCCACCACAGCTGGGCCAGGAGGAGCTGGAAAACAGATTGTCAAAGGGCCAAAAAGGCTTCATCTTTAATGTGCTGGGAGATGTGTTGAGTTGGGAGGATCATTTAGCTGCAGGATGTAATTAGTTTGAGTTTGCACATTTTGGCATCAGTGTAGACCACAACCAAGTTGCACATGTTTAGGCATGTGCCTGAGCTTTCTGAGGCTGGAATGGTCCTGATTATTATACGTTAGTAGTGAGGTGGATGTCAGCTTCATCTCCCAGGTAACAAATGATCGAACAAGAGGAAATTACTTCATGTTGCACCAGGGGAGGTTTAGATTGAACATTAGGAAAAAAATTCTTCACCAAAAGGGTTGCCAAGCCCTGGAGCAGGCTACCCAGGGAAGTGGTGCAGTCACTGTGCCTGGAGGCATCTAAGAGGCATGTACATACGGTACTGAGGGACATGGTTTAGTGGTAGACTTAGCAATGCTGCATTAATGCTGCATCAGCGTTCTTAAGGATCTCAATGCTTTTATGCTTAATCACCCAGTAAGTTGGCTGCCCAAGAGCCTAGCACCTCGACTCCCTCCATTGTCAATGGAAGGAGATCAGTACTCTTTTAATGGTAGGTGACAAAAAAGGATGAGTGAAGGTATCATCAATGACCACAAAGACAACCTGCAGGGCTTAGCTAAGGCAACTAATCTTTAGATATGTCAAATTTGGTGAGACCAGCCTCAACACGAGTTGCTTCAAGGCAGCCATGACCAACTAGATCTGTCCCTCATACCAATTCCCAGCCTTTGTACCTCTGTTCAGACCAGCAGACACCTCGATGGGAATAAATCTAACACTGCAGCTTTCAACCCTTTTCTGAAGAGTTGGGCAAATTTAATCAGTGAGCAGAGACAAACAGGTTCCTGGACCTGCTCTTGCTGGGTATAATTAATATCTAATGAGTACAATCTTTACCATAATAATAAAGCTTTTTGACAAGAGCATGCTATTTCAGCTCCTGGCTGTGCATGAGAGAGAGACCCCGATTAGGCTGTGGAGAGCAAACCAGAGGAATATAATACGCACAGTAGGCAAAGGCAAGCTCCTGACAATGGCTGGACACCTGGGGTGTTCCTGCATTCAGCCTGTCTTTTCTTCTCCTGTCCCTGTAATAATATGCACGTTGAAGTTATGCAGATGATGAGGATTTGACCTGAAAATAAATTTCCATGTTCCCCTCTATTAACACAGCAGACACTGTGTTATAATGCAGGGAGCATCATGCCTCAGGCAGGCATATGCAATGTGAGCTGGCTCACCCTGATATTTGCAGGGAAAGGCAAGTGCCTGGTGCTATTTCCTGCCTCCAGGAATTTGGATCCTGCCCTTGCTGATGTTGCATCCCCAGGTTAGTGCTGGGTCATCACCTCTGGACAGACAGGTAGAATCTGCTGGGAAGAGAGGAATGGGTTCAGCCTGTGGAGTGTGGCTGGCAGCCCTATCCTATGGTCCCCATCCCTTTCCCAGGTGTAATGCTGTTAGTGTCAATTGCTAATGGGGAAATAACTTGGCTTGATCCATCGCTGACACCCTCCTTGTGATGGGAGTAATAGAGCTGAGCTCTCCCAAAGGGTTTGCAAAGTCATTTACAGGCAACAATGGTATTATTGGCTTCATTTGAGGAAAATGAGGCATGGAGAGATCTTGGTACAGACACACTGTGAAGGCTAGTGGGAGGCTTCAGGTGAGAACTCTTCATTCTGGTGAGGCTCCACCTCAAGAGTCTTTAGCACAAGAAAGACATGGACCTGTTGGAGCCGGTCCAGAGGAAGCCACAAAAATGATTGAGGGGCTGGAACATTTCTGCTGTGAGGACAGGCTCAGAGAGTTGCTCAGCCTGGAGAAGAGAAGGCTCCAGGGACACCTTATTGTGGCCTTCCAGTACTTAAATGGGGTCTGTAAGAAAGATGAGAAAGATATTTTCAGCAGGGCCTGTTACAAAAGGACAAAAGAGGTGAAGATTGTAAAGAAGGGAAACATAGACTATATGTAAGGAAGACATGTTTTACAATGAAGGTAGTGAAACACTGGCATAGGTTGCCCAGAGAGGTGGCAGATGCCCCAGTACCTAGCAATATGCCACATAAGGTTGGATGGGGCTCTGAGCAAACTGATCTAGTTGAAGATATTCCTCCTTACTGCAGGGGGTTGGACATTTAAGTGTTCTTTTTGGGAACCCAGGGACTAGCTAATGGCCTTCATGTCTGTGTGGGGCCCTGGAGCGTGATAAGAGATGTTGTACCCCAAACCATATTAGAAGAATGCGAGTAAAAAATAACAGTATCCTTGAAGCAAATAAGACAGGCAACCAGGAGAAGAGTAACTGTTAGAACAAAGATAAAGCAGTAGGCTTCAGCAGGGGCAAGCTGCGGGAAAGTGGAATTGTACCAGGCACGAACTCCTCAATAAATAGCCACCAGCTTGCAAATCTTGGCCACGGGTCCACTGTGCAGCTATGGTCACCTCTTCACATTCCATCCTATCAGTTTGTTATTTCAGGTCTCTGTGTTGAGACCGGCTGGTCCATATCACCCAATACACACAGGAAAACCCACAATCCTTCTCAACCCAAACCCTTCCATAATTCTGTAGGTGGGAATTCAGGTATCCTGACACCTAATCCAAACAGGTTAAATCAGCATCTTGGTAGTTACAGAAATGGTCTGATGCAGGCCACCACTAATGCAGGGTTAAACCTGACAGCTTCTATATCCTGCCATATGCTGGACAGCTTCTAAATGCAAAACATAAGGGCTGGACAACTTTAACTCAAGGAAATGATCACAATATTGGGTCTGCCATCATCACTCGAGAAAACAAAGCTGTTCATTTGGGTGACCTCACAGAGAGGTGAAGGCTGGGGGGATTTTTTTTTTTTTCTTTTTGTTAACACTCTGAGTAAAGTGGAAATTTTCCAAATGTTGGTTTGTTTTTCAAATGTATTTGGAAGTATTTTGAATAGCACACAGCTATTTTGTTTTGTTTGGATGTTGAGGTGTTTTTAGCCATTTTCAGCATTATTTTTCATGTGAGAGCTCTCTGCTTTAGGGGAAAGTGTATGCTTTAAAGCAGAGTGATTGAAATGTTGAAAGAGATTTCTGTGGGCGTTGCTGAATGTCACCACTTACATTACACGTTTTGCTCTCAGGAGGAATCTCATGCTTCCCAAAAGCATCAGACTTGTACCCACAGCACTGAGTGGTGGCTACACCAAAGAGCTGCAAGACCAGACCCCTTGGGGTCCTCAAGGAATGAGGGTGCAGGGAGGTAGATGTTCCCAAATAGGATATATGAATGGATTAGTCCTTTGCATCATTTCTGCACTTGAGTAGGAAATGTAAGAGGATAAATAGAGACAATGCATTTTCCTGGGTGGGGGTCCCCCAACCTCCCTGTCAGATCCCTTCCCCTTTACATCAGTGGGATCTACATCCTATGGCAAGGACACCCTCCTGCACCTGGTTCTCCTCCTCCTGACTCCCAAGGACATCTGATGGCAGGAAGCAGGACTTAATTTAATAGCTCATTAATTTTTTTTCCTTAAACAAAGGCTGCTCAGCTTCTAGCCTGCTGTTTTACTCTGGTAAAACACTGGAGAAAACTGCAAATATTTCAGCTTTTCTACCAAGACAACCCTGGAGTGCTCAAGGAGAAATGGTTCCAGCCAGAAAGGTTAACATTATTTGTTCCTATTATTTGTGTTGTGACAGCTCACAGAGCCCTAATCGCTCTCCTAATGCAATTGCATTAAGGTTATTCACACACAGGGAGAGTAGTTCTCCTTTGGAGATCCTGTGTACTCCCATCTCACAAAGCCTGTGTTTCCCATGCCATATCCTCCCCCTGGCCACTTTGATGAAGCCAGGGCATCTTCTCCCCTCACCCCAAGCTCTGAGCTTCTCCAGGTAGAGCCATATAAAACCTCTCTTCCATCCCATGGAGGCATCGCCGGGGCAGGGGGCATTGAGTTTCTCCCTGCCTGCTGCTGGAGATGGGTAATAGCCTGAAAAAAGCTTTCTCGGTATTCACATTATACAGTCCTGGCACACTGCATGTTTATTAGGAAAAGTGGTCCTGCTATGTTAAACATTACATATATAGGTTTAAATTATATTATAGGGTGGGGCTGGTAGCTCTGCTTTTTATTAACATTTCCCAACACTTCTCATTATGAGCTACTTCATTCATCTGCATTATCCATTTGGGATGAAATTTTCCACACAGCTTTGTCTGCTGCTGGTTTTCAGCCATTTTGGGGAAAATATGCCTCTCTTAAAACCCTGAGATAGCAACATGTCTGAAAACACTGGAGTGGGAAGTTGTGATCTGGCCTTGGGCTTGGCATGGGGACCAAGAGATGCTTCTTTTTTTTTTTTTTTCCTGCCTCCCTAAAATTCTGCAAGAGTTGTATGTTCACTATCACCAGGGAGCATCTCCACTGCCTGTGCTGAGACCGATTTTCTAAAGATAGTAAAGCATCATCTGGTGAGCAAGTTACTCTCTTGTTAGGGATACTACTTTGTATCCTTGCTCTTGAGTAACTGGTTTGCAGAGATGCCCACTGCAGGGCCACACTCCTCACAGCATGGCCAGCACCAGCATATTCCTCATCAACCCACCAAAACCAATTCCAGCTCTGCACGGGCAGAGTTGCAGAAATTAGTGCAAAGGCAGCATTTGTAAGTTTTTAGGACTTCACTTGCAGGCATAGATAGATTTTTTTGGGGTGTTGTTTTTGCTTTTCTTTTTTGCATGCTCACATATCTTATGTATAGCAATAACGTGCCTCCACATATTATGCTCTTCTTAGCCACATTACTACTGTCTTGTAGAGATAATGCTGAAGCATTTCAAAACCAGTACGAAATCTCTCACGTTCCTCTTTACTCACTTGAACTCCACTGGTCCAGCCTAGGCAGTGTGCTTGGCTCGGTTCAGCTGCAATCAGCTTTGCTTTCTATAATCATATGTCTTAGCTGAGGTTTTTGTAAGAAGGAAGCTTTTTATTCTTCTGAGGGGGAGAGGATGTGATCGGGACCGCCAGCTACGAAAAACATTCTTGCTTTTGTACGTTCCACTTAAAAAAAACCCAACTATATTTGTAAATAAATCCCACTGCAATGTGCATTACACTGTTCCGTGGCTGCATTTAAAAGCCTTTCCTAAAATGTGCGTGTGGCTGGATGTGTGCTGGCCTTAGAGAACATGGCAGGAAAGGACAGCACTGCCTGCACCTCTGCCTGCCTTACCCTCTACCGTGCTCCAGCTTCAAATGAAAGCTCCTGAGACACCCAGTGGTCAGTGCAAGGATGAAAGGAATAGGAAAATCGACTCCAAGAGAGACTTCATTTTGTAAAATCAGCACGATTTGGGTTGGAAGGGACATCTAAAGGTCATCTAGTCCAACCTCCTGCAGTAAGCAGGGACATCTTTCACTACATCAAGTTTCTCAGAGCCTTACCCAAACTGACCTGGAATCTTTTCCAGAGATGGGACATCTATCACCTCTCTGAGTCTAAATCTCCTCTCTTTTAGTTTAAAACCATCACCCCCTGTCTTGTTGCAAAAAGCCCAGCTTAAAAAGTCTGTCTTCATCTTTCTTAGTACTGGGAAAATGAAATAAGGTCTCCCTGGAGTCTTCTCTTCTCCAGCCTGAACAACACCAACTCTCTCAGCTTCTCTTCAGAGGAGAGGTGTTCCAGCTTTCTGATCATTTTTGTGGCCTTCTCTGGATTCACTACAACAGGTCCATTCCTTTCCTGTGCTGAGGACTCCAGAGCTGTACATAGCACTGCAGGAGGGGTCTGACCAGAGTAGAGAAAAGGTCTGTCAACCTGCTGGCCACACTGCTTTTGGTGCAGCCCAGGATGCAGTTTGCTTTCTGAGCTATAAGCACACATTGCTGGCTCATGTCCAGCTTTTCAACCACCGGTACCCGCCAAGTTCTTCTCTGCAGGACTGCTCTCAATCCTTGCATTCCATAACCTGTACTGATTCCAGGGATTACCCCAACTCAGGTGCAAGACCTTGCACTTGACTTTGTTGAACCTCCTGATGTTCATGCACAAGCAGCATCCTCCCAAAAGGTGAATTAATTTCCTTATCTGCAGGCAGGAAATTTAGGTGTACTCCTTTCAGTGTTTTGTTGTTGTTGTTTTTTTTTCCTCCCATTAAAGCTGGTCTGAACACTCTGTGATGGACTTGAAACTCCCGTTGTGGAGGTCTGAGTGTACATAGGTGCCACTGCCCCGGGAAGGAGGAGGCAGATGCAAACACCAGCCTACAGAAGCATTGCTACATTGTGGGAAGCCTGAGGATAAGGTCCCCACCTTCCTATCACCTTTCCCTTTCCTGATCTAAGGAGGAATCTCAACTGCATCCCTTGCAGCCCATGTCACTTGACCAAGTGCCTTTTCTTTTGCAGGCAAGACAAGCTCAAAATCCACATGCGGAAGCACACGGGGGAGCGCCCATACTTGTGCATCCACTGCAATGCCAAATTTGTGCACAACTATGACCTGAAGAACCACATGCGCATCCACACGGGCATCCGGCCCTACCAGTGCGAGTTCTGCTACAAAAGCTTCACCCGCTCCGACCACCTCCATCGCCACATCAAACGCCAGAGCTGCCGGATCGCACGACCCCGGCGAGGACGCAAGCCAGCGGCATGGAGGGCAGCTGGCTTGCTCTTTGCTCCTGGTGGCCCAACAGTGGAGAACAGCTTCATGATGCCACCAACACTGGAGGAGATGAGTGGCCACCTCAGTGGTGCAGCCATGTGCCTTCCTGGCCCCAGCCCCAGGCACTTTTTGAGTGAGGCCAAGACCTCTTTCAGCCTTCAGGAGCTGGAGAGCCAGTTTGAAGAAACCCAGATGAAGCTCTTCAGGCGAGCTCAGCTGGACTTGGAGAGAAATGCCGGCATCTTCGCCTTCACTCTGGGCCATAATGAAAACCTTGCTGCCCAGCCCTTCTTCCCCCTCCCCGATCCTTGGGGCACAGGCTTCAGTGGCTTGGCAGGGCTCAGCCACATGCCTCCCATCTCGGAGGCAAGCAATTAAACCTGCATCTGGTCCCACCATAAGTTCGCTCCCTTTCCAAAAGGGCAGCTGGCCCCTCAGGGTCCTCACTTGCCCTTTCACATTGTCTGGCTCCCAAGAAGATCTTTGTCCCCTTGCTGTTCAGGTTGTCCAGAGAGTTTGTGGAGTCTTCTTCTCTGGAGATTTTGAAACCCACTTGGATACATTCCTGTGCAACCTGACCTAGGCAACCCTTCTTGGACTAGCAGCAGGGTTGGACTAGATGATCTCCGAAAGTCCCTTCCAACCCCTGCCATTCTGTGATTCTGTGATTCTGTGATTCTGCCATGGCCTGCCTTGGGGTTTGGGGCATGGGGCCATTCCTGGGGCGAGCAGGTGGGTAAGCAGGTGCTATGCCTCATGGCCACTGGCACTTTAGACTCTGTGATGCACTTGGCTTTGAGGCCATGGGGCACTTGCTGCCCTATCCAGTCACCCACTGTTAGCAGCTCCATCTAGGAAGGCAAGGCCAGGACTACTGCTCTCTTAAACACTCCTGAAAAGGTCATTTGCCCTAGTGCATGGCAAGACCATCACCATGAGATGGTTCTTCTGGGGGGGGGGGGGGGCGATGTTCCCCATTTTCCACCCGTAGGTCCTGCTGGGCGCTAGTGAACTGTCCAGACTTGGTTTTGGTATGTTACATTCCTTGGCCTTTTTGGTCAAAAGGACTTTTCTTCTTTTTTTTTTTTTCTTTTTTCTTTTTTTAAAACAAATTCCAATGTCTGGCAATTAAATTTCTTCTACAGGGGATAAAGGGGAGGGTCAAGCAGCTGTGCTGGGATGGGGAGGATCCTGACCATTGCCTTTCTCAACAGATGTGCAGGGTTGGTGAAAGCCCTGCTGTGCAGGATGAGTTGGAACCCTAAAAGGTAAAATATATATATAAAAAAAACAACAAACAAAAGAGATAGAAAAGCTCTGAGGAGAAAAGCTGGGTGGAAAAGAGGGGCTTCACTTAACTTTGGCTCTTTGTCCATTTCAAAATTTCAGAAGGAGAACTAAAGCCTGTTTTGAGTATTTTGACTTCAGTTGTTCAAAAAGGTGAAGGAATTTTTTTTTAAGTATCAGAAATGTTTAAGTTCTGAGCTTTTATTAAGCTCTTGCTTTGTGAAATAAACCACACACACACACACACACAAAAAAAAAGAAATTAAATAGCCGTTTCAGACCAAAAAGTCAGAATTCACCACAGATGATCATTCCGAAATTCCTGGGAGGTCGTCCTTAATTCTCCCCAATTCTTATATGTACTTTGTTGACAAAAACTGACCAAAAAAAAAATAAATCAAGTGTCCCCAGATCTGCACTATCAATGGGAAAAAAAAAACAAACCAACATGTGCACAAATATCTATGATGCTTGTCTCAAAGGATCTTTGTGGAAAAGAAGTCCACTTAAGCTGTCTTACAGCTGAGATCATCTACTTGCAAGAATGTAAAAATACTATTTCTTCACCATTTGTTGGTTCAAAAGATGAGGCATCTCCTGGGTTCAGCTAGGATAGTGTTACATTTTTTTGCATGGTTTGGGATTTTTTTTGTCCTCCGGAGAAAGCTGGGAAAGGCCAGCCAGTCCGTTTTGGCACACTGCGTGAGGCTTGAACCTAGAACCTTGAGATTGAGAGTCTAGTACCTTCCAAAAAGCACTGCCATGGTTCAGACCCAGCTGGCCACTGAGTCCCACACAGCCACTTCCCAACCCCTAGTGGGATGGGAAGGAAAATCAGGAGAAAAAGGCAAAAAATGTAATCCCATTGTAGCCGAACCAAGGACAGGCAGTAACATACAAAGCAGTGCTCCAAGATAAAGATTGCCGCTGGTGGCAAATAGGTCTGAGGTCTTCCTCAGCACCCCTGCAGACCCTGGCTTGGCCACCTCTATTTAGTATTTCTTTTGCATCCAAAAAAGGGGTAATTAACTAAAATCACCCCATCAGCCTACTCTGCTCCCTGAAAACTTTAGCTGCTCTCAAGGATATAGGCTTTTGTTGTCCATCTGCCTCCAACAGCTCCTCTTAGATGTGGTGAGATCTCAATTTCACTACCACTGAGACAGCTTGTGGCAGGTGCCCTGGGAATCTGGTTTTACATGAAATCAGCACTTGAAAATGTAAATGTTATGAATGAGAGGGTTTTCTTTCTCTTTTTGCTGTTACCTTCCAACATCAACAGAATCAGAGGGAATGAGAGAAGACTACGGGTTCACTCATTTTTTGCTTTGCTCATCGATGGTGCCACTCTAAAGCGGTGGCTGGATGAGGGTGTCCCCACCGGACACAGTGTCCAGGATTCACAACCCCCCATGAGGGCATGAAAGACTTCTGCACTGAGACCATCAACGGCAGAATGATTCTGAGGAAGTGCCCAATGCTTGCTTCCTCCTCCAAAAAGAAATACACAAAGACTCCGTGCGCAACAAGTCAATGGAGAGGAGAAAAAGGAAAAGAAGCAAAGAAAAAAAATAAACCAAAACACCAACTTCTTAAACTGCATCAAACTCCATTTTTAGTCCATGTCAACTTCTTACACAAGTAACATTTTGCAGCTGACTGGTTACTTCAGGTGTTTTTTTGTCTACGATTTGGAGTCATTGTAAAGTATCCAAAGATGCTGAGTACTGTATAATCTACAAGGACTTGAAGCAAGGTGTTTTTTCTGTCTCAGTTTTCTGTCTTGAATCCAACAAATGTTGGATTGATTGGGGATTACTTTTTTTCCTATTTGTCTAGAGCAGAAAAACCTTTGCAATTTTTCTATTTATAACTATTTTTATGTGATTGCTTTATGTACAAAACAATGGGAAAAATCAAAACAAAAAGGGAGAGAAACACACACAAACAAATTTGCCTTAGTTACTCACGGGACAATCACCCTTAACTTTCATTTATGATAGAAAGTGGATGAAAAAAATGACTAGAACCTTTTATGTCTTTATTAAACTGCATTAATTTGTGCTTGTAAATTAATAGCAGGACTTGGTTCTTTTGCCTCTGGCCATGCTGAGAAGGCTAAGCCACTGCAGATGCTGAGCTGCCTTCCTCCTCAGGCCAGCACAGGCATTCCTGTGGCCTCAGGTCTATAGATGTTTGATGGAAACACAAATTTGGTGCTTTCCAAAAACACTTTTGGGAAAGCCAAAATAATCACACATGAATTAAGCATCTCACTGGTACGGACTCCAACCTGAGGGGGCCATTGCAATGCAGATGACGATTAATGAGTTAAGGCTGATTTTCCCGTGTTGCACTGGGTTGGGTTGGATGGGGGCAGATGCTGGCAGCAATCATGTTCTGAGGTGTGGAGGGAGGACTAGAAAAAAAAAAATTCTTCCCATTTCAATATTGTGCAGTGACTGCAGGTCACAGGTATCCACGTGGGAGCACATCTAAGCATGGAGGTGCCTTTCTGGGGCTCCAGTCCTCTTCACCAGCCCATACAGGTGTGATGAGCGCCAAGCCTCAGGCTTAAAGAGCAGGGGGCTCTCTCCCAGCTCACAGTGTGGTGCCTTCATGTTCATCTTCCCACCACAGCTCCTAAGGCTTGCCTGCAGCAAGTACCAGTGAGAACTGAGCTGTGTGGCTAGCAGGTTGAGGGAAGGGACTTTTGCCTCACAACTTCAATCTGCTGAGATCCCACCAGCAATGCTGTGTCCAACTCTGGAGTCCTCAGCACAAGAAAGACATGGTCTTGTTGGACTGAGTCCAAAAGAGGCCAGAGAAATTATCAGAGGACTGGAACACCTCTGCTATGAGGACAGGCTAAACATTGGGGCTGTTTAGCCTGGAGAGAAGATTGCTGAGAAAGGATCTTGTCAATGCTTATGAACAGCAGATATCAAGACGATGGGGCCAGACTTTTCAAAGCGGTGCTCTGCCACAGAACAAAGGGCAATTGGCACAAACTAGAACACAGGAAGTTCCATCTGAACTTAAGGAAAAACCTCTTTCCTTTGAGAGTGACAGAGCACTGGAAGGGGCTGCCCAGAGAGGTTTTGGAGTCTCCTTCTCAAGATAATCAAAACCTGCCTGGATATGATCCTGTGCAACCTGCTCTAGATGAACCTGCTTTAGCTGGGCAGTTGGACTAGATGATCTCCAGAGGTCACTCTAACCCTTACTATTCTATGATTCTGTTGTAGATGGCCCATCCCCGGAAACACTTAAGCAACCTGCTCTAGTCTGAGTTGTCCATGCCTATTGCATACGTTTGGATTGGATGACTTTTAAAGGTCCCTTCCCACTCAAACCATTCCATGATTGCATGAATGAAGCTGACATGAACATGAGCCCTGTAATTCATGTTGCCACTAAGGAATTGCAGAATTTCCTTATTCTTTATGAAAGAGGTGAAAAATCCCACACCTCTTGGTCCCAGGTATGAATTATGGGACTCATCCCATGTCATTCAGCTATTTAGAAACATACATTTTGTGCACACTGAGACATGCTGACATGTTAATTTTGGGTGTCCTAACCTGCAACGTGATTTCCAGCCTTCTTCTCAAGCTGCCCTGGCTGTGGAGGGAGGCAGGTACAGCTGGAGGGTGATTCACCTCACCTACATTGGACCTCCCAAGGGTAGGATGAATCACCTTTGACAGCACCTGACTACTACCTACCAGCATGGTTTATTAAAACTAGCTTGGACTAAACTGCTTTCCTTTCCCAAAGTGAGATAAGGCTAACCATGGGGCGATCCCATGTTTCCCATGGCACTGCAGCTCTCTCCTCTCTGTTTAGATGATGGAGCAGTCCCTAGCAGAATCTCTCCCAGGAGGGTGGCACAGCCCAGTGACAATTCCCTTTGTCAGCTTCTTACCAGTCTCTTTAGACTGGGATTGCAATAGGAAATAAGAGTCCAAGTCCATCCTGCACAGCCTGGGGATCAGAGACATGAGTTACTTTGCCACCCCAGCAAAGCACTCACAGCTTTCACAGCCACTGACTGTGTTCCTTCCCTCGTGCTCCCGAGGAGTGCTTCACAGCATTAGGTACTTGGTCAGGGGTCTGGACCTATGGGCACAGTCCAAAAATGTGGCTTGAGAAGATGGAAATACCAACCCCCCTCCCAGGGTAGGTGGTTGGCCATTGAGTATCTCAAATGCTTTCAGAGTCTGCAGGACCAAGGCAGAATCAGCACATAAGCAGTGTGTTTCTGAGCACAAAAATAAAATCAAATTAAGTACTTTTTAGCTATTTACTGGTTTGGGGTTTTTTTGTTGTGTTTTTGTTTTTTTTTCCTATATCTTGTGGCTTTTAACACCATTCTATGCTCATATGCTGGTTTGCTTATAATGCCAAAAGAAAAAAAGTAATTTTGCAAGGGGAGGGTGAAAAAAATCTGAAAATTGCTTGAAGGAGCTATGTGCTAATCAGACACATGGGAATCACAAAAAGAAACCAGCTTCTGTAAATGCTTGTTAGCAGCAACATATGTCCACACTCTTGCTCCTGAACAGCTGCTGTTATCTGCTGGATCATCCAGACCACTGTGGGGGGAGCTGTGCCGGGGCAATGCTGTGCACACAGCATTTGTTTGCACCAGATGCTGCTGCAAAAGGACCCTCTCCTGTGTGCAACAGTGTGGAGCTGGATGGGCAACTCCTTGCCCTTAGCTTGAAACCTTTTAGTTAGCAGTACAAAAACTTCTTTCTTTCTCTACTTCTGCAAGAGGAAAGAAATTAAAATAAATTAAAATAAAGGGGAAAGCAAGAACTGCACTTTGAGGAGAGTCTATTCCATTTGGCAGTTACCTGCAGAAATAAAAAAAATAAAATTAAAAAAAAAAAATCTTAATCTTCACAAATCCTCAGACTCAAGTGTGTGGTCCTCAGCAGAAGTCCTGGTTACATAAGTGGTGCTGCAAACACTGACCCATCTCTGCTGCACTCCTGTCCTGCCTGCAATCTGGAGGGACCTGTCGTGCCCCCGTCCCTATTCCCCCATCCTCCTGCCTTGCCCCCCCCCCATAATCTGTCTGTGCCTCCCCCATCCCCATGGGCGTTTTCACACACATTTTAGAGGAGATCAGTGCTTTATTTACTGTTTCGGTGTCCTGAAGCAGGGAGATTGTATGGTTTCAGAGGAAAGTTTTAAGAGAGCAAAAGAAGCAACATCTCAATCATCTCTTAATTTTAAGAGTGTTGTGTTTTGCAGCAAGTGACCCATGATTGAGTTTTTAGCATTTGCAAGCACCATTTGGCACCTCTGACAGCCTGCACCTCCTTGGTTCACATGTGACTTTCTTTCAAAAAAAAGAAGAAGAAGAAGAAATGAGGACAAAACCTATTCTCCCCATGCAGCCCAAGTGAATGTGGCCTCATCCCACTTCCCAGCCCAACTTCTGGGATTCTAACCATCCCAACAGCAGGAGAGAAAATACCTGTGGCTTGGAAGTGTCTTCTTTTGTTTGTTTGTTTGTTTTCCCCTTGTTCTCCTGTGTTGAACCAATGTTTTACATGACTTGCACTAATTGCTATAGAGCAGGATACTGTTAGGTTTCTTTGTTTTGGTCTCTTGTTTGGTTGCGACTTCTCTTGGCTAAGAAAATGGCAGTCCTATACATGTACCTGCTGCACATTTTACACTCCTGGAGAAAATAAACTATTACCTGAAGCAGTGAGTGGCTCACGTATTCTTAATGCTGCAGTGGGGCTGACTGATGGAGAAGTTAGCAACAAATGATGGTGAGGTGATGATGGTGAGGTAGGCGCCCTTCAGGGTGGTGGCCTCCAGGTAGGTGCCCTCCAGGGTGACCCTACCGCTCCTTGATTGGGCCGAGGAGCAACCCCTGCCGATGTGTGATATTCCATCGTGAAATCTATCTGCAGAAGATAAACCCAAGATTTTCTTCTCCTTCCTGCTGAATCGTTTTCCGCAGCTCCCTGGCATGTTCAAACGTGCAGTGCCCTCGTGTGGTGGCCTAGTGACAGCTCTGCTGTGATGCTGAGGACGTTGGTAGTGTCGGTACCCACCTCTGGAGGTGCTTTAGGGATCCGAGTTGCACCGAGACAGGCAAGGTCCTCCATTAACTTCTGTCATACCCAGCCTCATTACCAGCCAGGCAGAGGAAATACAAAGCTCAATCACATCAAGGCATAGTTTAACAGTTGAACTTCATGATTTTAAGAGTCTCTTCCAACCTAAATGATTTTATGACTCTTATTAGAGTTTTTAACTGAATAATTAGGCCAGTGAGGCCAGGGATACCCCACTCACAACCCTTGGGGACATCCTGAGAACCCTAATTTTCAGAAGGCTGTTCCCTGCAGATAAGCATGAGGTGGGACTGAACCCTCTCATGCCCAACACAAGGCTCCAGCCCATACTTCCCTTTTCCCCTCATGGTACCACTAATACTATTAAACAGTTCGGGTAAGCAGATGGGCCAAATTATGCAACCATATAAAGCTTATTTCCTTAGGGAAACAAACATACAAAACATAAAATGCCAATACAAAAGAAGAAGCCAAACATTAGTAACAACCTACAGTCACCCCTCATACTTGGAAATGTTACTTTTATTTCTTTCTTTCTTCCTTCCTGTGGAGATGACACTGATTGAGATGTCACAAATGTGCTCGGGCTTCCTAACAGCTCCTGCAGTGCCTTGAGCCTCAGGGGTCACCTCAGTTTCAGTCAGCCAATTTGTGTGCAGGCAATGCAAAGTACACAAGGCACTAGCTTGCTCAGACCAGCCAGAGGCTGAGGTTTTAAGGACAGACTCTGGCTGTCAGCTAAAACCCTTCTCTGCTCTCAGGTAACCTCTGGCAAATTCTTATAGTAATGGCTGCAAACCTGCCTGCCTGTAAGGTATAGCTGTTAACTTGGCTTTTGTAGTAAACAGGACAGTGTTTTCTCAGCTGGAGCAACTTCTGCAACATTAGGTAGAGTTTTGCATTGTTTAGAAAATAAATAAGGCCTAGCCCTTAAATTCTCAAAATCTGAGTTCTTATGTAGGCAGCTTTTATGAGATGTTTCTGGCCCTTGCTGTTGCCAGTCCGAAACATAAAGTTCTTCCTAGCAGCCCACCAGCTTTCACAACCTTTCTGAGATGTAGTCCCTGGATCTGAAGCAAAGGTGAGCAGTGACTTGCTCCGCAGAGATGAAGGAGTTGGGCTGTGTGACACTGAAATTTGAAGACAAGAGCTGGATGGGGAAAGTGAAGAGAAAAGCAGAGGCTCTATGGGAGGTGGAAGATGGTCTCCCATGGGGAAAGGGTGGAACTGAAGGCACTCACTACTGCTGGAGCAGCAGTCCAAATGTAGACATGCTCCTTTCCAGCTGTCTGGTGTTCTGCTCTTCCGTATTTGATCAGCTCAGCCCATGACTAAAATTATGACAGCTCTAAGCATCAGGGATGACTTTTGCCTGGAACAGAAATAGCCAAGTTGTATATATGTCAATAAACCAAACATGTAAATACATATGCTGACCCACATACATATAATACATGTTTAGCTGTTATCCTCACAAGAACTCAGAGAGAAGGCAAGAAGACAATATAATTTCTCCTTTTTGGGTGGAAACTGAGGCACAGGTAGGCACAGAAGTTCCTCTGTGTTTCCCATTGCAGCACAGGTACCAGACGGGTTTGTGCTGTCAGCCTAACCCATATACATGGTCCTTGTATGGGTGTGCATCATCACTGGGGAGTGGTCAGCCTTGGCAATGGCTTCATCACTCTGTTAATGCTCAGAGGGAGCATCCACACGGATCCTCATCTCCTTGTCCCCAGCTTCTCTGTTAGATAGAGCAGGCCACTACACAAGACACCATTCAGCCAGAAGCAAGAAGGACAAAGTAATTGAGACAACTTCCTTGAAGGAGACCATGAAGACGAGACAGTGACAGCAGCAGGAGTTATCACAGACCTGTGTAGGCATGTCTGTTTCAGGGGACCATTAGCAAACATCTGTGGTAAAAGCCCGCCAAACACCCCCCAAAATGAAAGAGATCAATGTCCATGTCCCAGCTGGCGATGCTCTGAAGCAACTGTGCAAGAATAAGGAAGAATGAAATATAGGAATTACTCTGAATGTGGATGAGGAAGGAAATTCCCTTTCCTATGTCCCTACAAGCAGCATCAGAGTAAATGCCCAGCAGCAGGGAGAGGAAGCAGCCACAACCAACCTCTCCTACCACTTAATCAGACAGGGATGTCCAAAGCACAGGATGTGGTGACATCACACACACGAGTTTCTTGTTTGCACCAAACATGGGCACCCGCTGCACTGAAGTCCACATTGCTCTGCACCAGATGCTGTATTAATGCCCCATATGCCAGGCCATATGCTTGATCCATGCAGAGGGGTGTGCACAAGGGCCTTAAGGGATGGGAAAGGGACATCCGAGCATGCTGGAGTGGGTACGATTTAGGGCCTTTGGGACTGGAGATGTGGGTGTTGGAGAAGGATAGTGGGTAGGTGCAAGAGCTTGTGTCAGAAAGCACAGAATGAGCAGCTCCATGGCCAACAGCAACAATGGGCTCCTGATGTGAAGCAGCTAAAACCAGGACTGGGAGATGATAAGGGGATTTCAGAGGGCACCACCAGCCCTTTGCAATGTGTTTGTCAGGAAGCTACATATGCAAAGACAACAAGAAGAAGCTTCTAAAAAATACTGGAAATCCAAAAGTCCTTGGTGAAGGATCTGTTGTAGAGCCTGATACATTTAAATATCCAGGTGCTAAAGTCAAAATTCCTTCTATGGATCAACATAAAAGAAAGGCAGGAGGCTGTAAGTGTGCCCACAGCTTGTTACCTGGTAAGGGCCACAACCAGCTGAAGTTCCACAGGTTCAGCCTAAAGCACCGAAAAGGGACATTAGACTGTGCTCCATTAATCCTAGGTCCTTAGGAAAGGGGATGGTTGAATCTTCACCTCTTTCAGCCCTCACCATGGAGTTAATGGGATATCTCACGGATTTTTGGTGGCTCAACCAGATATGGGTGACAGAGTATACCTGCATCATGCAAAAGAGTTAAAAACCTTTGAAAACTCACTTTTTGGCTTGGAATAAAACTGTTATTTTATCTAGACAAGCTAGAATCTTGGCTTCAAAAAATGCAGGGGACCTAGGGCAGATTTAGAGGTCTCCTATTACATTTAATAAATTATCTTGTGTCCTCGCCCACCACTCTACCCCAGGCATGCTGTGATTCCCAGCTCATGGCTGCAACCTGCTGCATCTCCCTGCTTAGAGAGAAACTAATTTCATTTGAGTTCAGGACTGAGATTTGGGGTCCTCCAGGAAAGGCAGCTAATCTTTCTGCCTTAGCTCCTCTATTTGTAAAATGGAAATGATGACTTTATCCATCTTTGCGGGCTGTGGGGAGGATTACTGCTTAATCTGAGACTCTGCTGTGCCCCGACAAGGGAGCCCGGCATGAGAGCGTGTATTAGCCGTATTGATCGGGATGCTGTTTTCCTGTGATGGCCGTAATCGCTCCAAGGACACAGTGGGATTTGCGAATGGAGAAGGGGAGGGAGGGATTTGGGAGCTAATTTCAGCACCAGAGTGAGCAGGTACATGATCATCCTTGTTGCTAACTGCTTGCTCAGGCAGAGATGGGAAATTTAACTGTAGGGGCAGAGGTGTCTTGCTGTGTCCTCAACCCATGGGCATGTAATGATGCCCTCACACATATGTCCATTATCAGTCAAGACACAGGAAACATCTCCAAGTAAAAGCATAAAAAGTGAAAGAAGGAAGTAACAAAGAAGCTGCAAGGAAAGGCAATCAGGGAGCTGGTGGGACAGCAGGAGCTATGGCAGCCTGGAAACAAGAAAATATCAGGAGATAGAGAGATGACAGGGATGTTCAAAGTGTCTCAAATCCATCTAGAAAGAGTTCTTCTCCCTGCCAAGGAATGGACAGGGTGTTTATGTTGCCAGGGGTGTGCTTTGGTCTCAGACGGGCACTTGAACTGGGACTTAACCGAGTAGAACAGACAAACCCCTAAATTCAGCCTACTTCACTACAGACACCCAGGTTTAATGTCTAAGCCAGGAAATTATCTTTTCTCATCTTGTCCTGGAGAAGCAACAGTGAAACCTCCTGGCTAGATGTCAAATCTCCCTTTGGCAGTTGTTTTTTTTCCCTTCCCATCAGATGCAGCCAGGGCAAGTACAGTGTTTGCACAGGACAATCAACTGAGATGGGATGAATCTCCATTCTTTATTTGATGCAGTGGGGAACACTGCTACCAAAGACAAGGAAAAGGCTAAGGTACTGAATGCCTTCTTTGCCTCAGACTTTAATGGTCAGATCAGTTATCCTCAAGTTATTCTGTCTCCTGAACTGGAAGACAGGAATGGGGAGCAGAAATACCCCTCCATAATCCATGAGGAGACAGTCAATGACCTGTTACATCACCTGGACACTTAAAAGTCTCTGGAGCTGGATGGGATCCACCTGAATGTACTAAGGGAGCTGGTGGAGGAGCTTGCCAAGCTGATCTCCCAACATTTATCGGCAGTTCTGGTTACTGGGGAAGGTCCCAGATGACTGGAGGGTTGCCAGTGTGATGCCCATCTGCAAGAAGGGCCAGAAGGAGGATTCAGGGAACTTGTCAGCCAGACATCAGTACCAGGAAAGATTATGATGCAGTAAATTTTGAGTGATATCATGAGGCACATGCAGGACATCCAGGGGATCAGGCCCAGCCAGCACAGGTTGACCAACCTGATCTCTTTCTAAGACAAGGTGATCCACATAGTGGATAAAGGATAGTCTGTGTATGCTGCTGACCTGGACATTGTCTGCCACAGCATTCTGTTAGAGAAGTTGGTGGCTCATGACAGGTGTATGCTTCACTGGGTGAAAAACCGGCTGGATGACTGAAGCCAGCAGGTGGCAGTGAAAATGGAGCTAAACTCTGTTGGTAGATGATCACAAGCAGTGTTCCCCAAGGCTCAGTACAGGGGCCAGATCTCTTTAATATCTTTATTAATGATCTTGATGAGGGGATTGCATGCACACTAAGTAAGTTTGCAGGAGTCACTAAAATGTGTGGGAGATCTGGACAGCCTGGATTGATGTGCTGAAGTCAATTGTATGAGGTCTAACAAAGCTAAGGTTTGGGTCCTGCACTTGGGTCACAACAACTCCCATGAAATGCTACAGGCTTGGGGTGGAGTGGTTAGAAATGACCTGGGGGTGCTGGTTGGCAGCCAGCTAAACAAGAGCCAGCAGTGTGCTCAAGTGGCCCAGAAGGTCAATAGCATCTTGACCTATAACAAGAACAGCATGGCCAGCAGGAGTAGGGAAGTGGTCATGCCTCTGTTCTTGGTGACGTTGAGGCTGTGCCTCAAATACTGTGCTCAGTTTTGGGCCCCTCACTACAAGAAGGACATTGAGGTGCTGGTGTGTGTCCAGACAAGGGCAACAAAGTTGCTGAAGGGTCTGGAGAACAAGACTTATGAGAAGCAGCAAGGGGAACTGGGGTTGTTTATTCTGGAAGAGTATGAGGGGAAACCTTGCTCTCTGCAAGTACCTGAAGGCAGGTTGTACTGAGGTGGTCTCTTCTACAAAATATATAGTGATAGGATGAGAGGAAATGGACTCAAGATGCACCAAGGGAAGTTCAGACTGGATATCAATTTTTTATGGAAAGAGTTATCAGGCATTGGAATATGCTGCCCAGGGAAGTTACGGAGTCACCATCTTGCCATCCAGGCAGTGTTCAAAAAACATGTAGATAATGGCACTTCATGACATGGTTTAATAGACAGGGTGGTGTTGGTTTGACAGTTGGACTTAAAGGACTTTTCCAACCTTAATGGTTCTGTAAGTGCAGAGCCCTGCATCTGGGGAGGAATAACAAACTGCACCAGTAGAAGTTGGGAGGAGAGCTTCCAGTGGAGAGGGACCTGGGAGTCCTGTTGGATAGCAAGTTATCCATGGGACAGCAATTTGCCCTTGTGGCCAAGAAGGCCAATGGGATCCTGAGGTGTATTAAGAAGAGTGTGTCCAGCAGATCAAGGGAGGTTCTATTCCACCTCTACTCTGCCTTTGTGAGACCTCATCTTGAATATTGCATTCAGTTTTGGACTCCTAGTTTAAGATGGGCAGGGATCTGCTGGAGAAGGTCCAGCAGAGGGCTATGAAGATGATTTTAGGGGACTGGAGAACTGCCTTATGAGGGGCTTTTTAGTCTGAAGAAAAGAAGACTGAGAGAGGATTTAATAAATGTCTACAAATACCTGAGGGCTGGGTGTCAGGAGGGGGGGCCAGGCTCTTCTCACTTGCTCCCTGTGATACGACAAGGAGCAATGGATATAACTGCAGCACAAGAGGTTCCGCCTCAACACAAGAGGGAACTTCTTTGCTGTAATCCTCACAGAGTACTGGAAGAGGCTCCCCAGAGAGGTTGTGGAGTCTACTTCTCTGGAGACTTTGAAGGCCTGTCTGGATGTGTTCCTCTGTGACCTAAGATAGATTGTAAGATCCTTCTCTAGCAGGGGAGTTGGCCTTGATGATCTCTCTGGGTGCCTTCCAACCCGTAACATCCTATGTGACCCCGTGACTGTGTGATCAGGGCCTTCCAGTGAAGGCCTGAAGTGTGGGGTACATGCCACTGAATACCACAGTGAGCTGACATGCAATCTTTTATTTGCATTACTGACAAAATCTCCAAACAAATAACTAAGCTGGAAAAAATGTATTTTCCAACACAGCGTTCATGTGTAACACGGTTGGTAATATCCAGAATGCACTTTAGATACCCCCATACCAGTACCTTGATGAAAGAGTTTCCATTATTTAAAGCCACTGTAAGCTGTCAAGAATTTTTTTTTTTCTTCTAATATTAATCCTTGCTTCTGTTGCTGTGGCATCCAAGAGAAAAATCTCAGCTTGCTTCAGGATTTCTAATTGCTAGGAGACATTTAAAATCCCTGTGATGCCACTGTGTACCACTAACTGAAGCCACAGAATCATAGAATAGTTTGGGTTGAAAGTGATCTTAAAAGATCATTTGGTCTAACCCCATTTGTCATTTGCAGGGACACCTTCCAGCAGACCAAGTTGCTCAAAGCCTTACCCAACCTGGCCTTAATATTTGCAAGGAAGAGACATCCACATCTTCTCTGGGCAACCTGTTCCAGAGCCTCAGAGTAAAGAATTTGCTCCTAATATATAATGTAAATCTCTCCTCTTTCATTTTGAAACTATTACTTCTCATCGCTCCCTGGTAAAGAGTTCCTGCCCATCTTTCTTGTAGCCCCCTGTCAACTAAACAGCTGCTCTAAGGTCTCCACAACCACAACTGGTTGTGCTCAAGGGTTTGAGAAGTTTGCAGAAACTGAACCTGGCATCACAGGGTTTTTTGTGTTTGCTTCAGGTTTGGAAACGTGATCAGAAAGAAGGTGTTGGGTTTTTTTTTTTAGTGATGCATTGACCCAAGATGTGCAAAATCCATGTTCAGTTATCTGTCCAGTGTGAGCTGGGCTGGTTTGTGCCACCTACAGCAAACAAAGACTCTGTGACCTGGTCACGCAGTGTTCTACTACACACACAGAAGCACAGAATCTCAGAATGTTAGGGGCTGGAAGGGACCTTGAAAGATCATCCAGTCAACCCCCCTACCAGAGCAGGATCACTTATACCAGATCACACAGAAACACATCCAGATGGGTATTGAGTATATCCAGAGAGGGAGATTCTACAATTCCCTGGGCAGCCTGTTCCAGTGTTCTGTCACCCTCACAGTGAAAACTTTTTTTCCTCATGTTCCTTGGAACTTCCTCTGCCTCAGCTTCCACCCATTGTCCCTTGTCCTGTATTGGATTGACAGTGGTGCTGGGCCAGCTGACCTCATTGCTATTGCTGTGGCCTCCCCAGGTACTCAATGCAGATTAACAGGAATTTTTATTCCATACTTCCTCTTATTTTCCTTCAGATATCACAAATGGATCACTGCCTAATACACCCGTGGTTCTCCACTGACTCCAAGAAAAGCACAGAACTTCTTATTCAAGTGCAGGTCTCCTTAGTCCAATGCTTTAAGCTAAGGGAGATGAATGCACTGGTATCAGGAAGCACACACAGGTGCTACAGTAAAATGAACAGTCCTTAGTAAAAGTCCTTTAGTCCAATCTCTACTTAGAATCATAGAATCAACTTGTCCTCTGCTTCAGCTCAGCACCCATATGAAGATGTTCAAAGCACTTGCTCTGGGTTGCATGCCCAAGGAGCTGCCATGAGAGCCATGCAACTGGGGTAGTCTGCATTTTTGAGCTCACTTCCTGTAAATCAAGGGATCCATCTGGGCAGTTTTGTCTTGCATATGCGGGCATGGAGGGAAGCAACATCCTTCCAGCAGTATGTGTGAGCCCCACTCTTGCCACTGTGAGAGACAAAATCCAACCATGCCAGCCTTGAGCTCAGTCAAGGGAGCAGGAGAGAGCTACAGTTGTCTCTGCTGGTGAAGGACCAAAGTCTAAGGGGATTTCCATGTGCATGTTTTCCTCCAGTGTCCTCATAATTTATCATGGCATGTCTGAAGCAAGCTTCCAGCAATGTGGATTTGTTATTACTCTTAAAACAGGATGCAGAAGGAAAGGTTTCTGTGAGATAATTAATTTTATTTGTTGTTCTTCTTCTCCACCAGAGTTAATTGCAACCATACTTATTGCTTAGGAAAGTAGAGATGAGGTAGATAAGGGAATGCCTTTGATTTGAGCAATGAATAATTTATGTGTTAAATTCACCAGAACCCTGAAATTTGGAGGACTGATTTTGCTTCCTTCTGTGTCCAGGGAAAAAGACTGAGCCTTAGCCCTTGTGTGTGACTGATGTTTTATGACCTCCTGGTTACTCATCTTCTCCACTTTCTGCAACATAAAATGTAGAATTTCCCTGTGCAGGGCGGCTTGAGCTACCTACAAGGTTGGCATCTAAGCTAAGTTTGCATGCAGTGGTGAAAGGTGTATCCAAGGAATTGCCCATCCTGTCCCATGACAAAATTCTATGATCTGAGGCAGAATCAAACATACAACTGCCTAAAGATGGTGTGCTGACAAACAGCTTTGAGGGCTAGTTTCCTGTTTGCCAAGATGAGGGCTACATGTCAAACCCACAACTTCTAGTTGAGCTAGAGGAGATGGTTTTAGAAAATCACCCTGGGCATCATGAACTGAAAAATCTGCCAAACATTTCTAGAAAGTGGCAGTTTCTTTCCCAAAGTAGCTTTCTTGCAGGCTGCAGTTTCCTGATGAGTGAAAGGTTTTGTGTCCCAGTAAATCCCTGATATCTTCAATACCTGCTTTTTCAAAGAGGACAGTTCTATTGCTGTGACTTATTCTGCCCCTGGGGTGGGCACTACTACCCACCCACATCCCTGAGAGCCTGTGCAAATGGCATGTGCCCTGTTTTCCAGGCTGGAAATCAGATGGGTTTGTATGCCTTTGCCTCAAAGCTGGAGAGTAAAGTTTGGTTTGTCAGTCTTTCCTGCCTGTACTCTGGAACAGAGGTGAAGGGCTCTTGAGCACACCTATATTGGTGTCCCTTGGATGATCTCTTGCTTCAGAACAAAGCGGGTGGGATGGAAAGATAGTGAAAGTCAGAAACTGTAACTTCAAAGAAAAGCTGGGATGGGAGCCTGCGCCAACTTATGAGAGAAAAACAGGGATGGTTTTGATTAGTGAGAAGGTAAGACACACTGAGCAGCAATGTCATTTCATAGCTCTCTTCTAATCAAAGAAAGGACCACTGGCATTCTCAATGGAAACTGTTATGTCTTGGGAGAAAATAAAAGTATTTATTTCAATCAACTGAGAAATAGGTCCTATATATCCTTTTGCCTTGGAGAAGCAGAGCTGGATCTGCTGTACATAAACCTGTCTTAGCAGGGGACTTGGAAGACATAACTTCAAGAACCCCCTTCCAATCCCTGCAATTCTGTGGCCCTTTATGTGTGACATCAGTGTTGCCACCTCTTCAGAGAAGAGGACTGTGGTATCAAACTGAGAACAGACTTGGGGCAGGAGACACACATGTCTCTGTGGCCTAATCCTGCCTCCAGAGAAGCTAACATTCTGAAAAAATACCAGTTGTAGTGTGGTTGTCTATATTTTCTGGTCCAAAGACAGGTGCCAGCAGATCTCAGCTGAGACACTGAACAATTCAGCATAGGTAGAAATCTCTTCAGAGCATCAAAAATGGGTGGCCAGTCATTTGCAGGGGATACATGTTTTGCAGGGCAGCTGAATGCAAAAAAGCAGCAGAGAGCTCCTGGTGTAAAGTAAGCACACCACAGGATGGCAGAGGGAACTTAGGCTTTATAAACAGCAAGTGCTAAATGTGGCAAGGTGAAATGATGCCACTACAGTGACTGAGGTATTTCAGCCAAGAGTCTTGCAGATAATGACAAACACCAAACAGTGAATGAAAAAGGATATTCAGGTCTGGGATTTTGCATAAGGACACCTAAAATGGTACTTGGCTGCCTGATTTAGTCACCAAGAGCTTCCATAGTACCCATAAGTGTGGCCCCTGTGTCTGCTGGTGCACATTGTCCTTGCATGGATCAACCCTGAACTATGTCCTAAAGTGCTCAAATGTCCCTGCTGGTAACACTCATCTTATCTGAGATACAGCTGAGACAAAATAAAAATAATGAGGGGATGAAAGGATTTCAGTTTTCTAATTTTTTTTAAGTAAAATCTTGCATTTTTTCCTTGAAGAAAGAAGGAATGCACAAGCCTGTTCCCTTTCCTTCCCTGTCCTGACTCCATGTGCAGCAGTTGGCTTTTCAGCTGTTGCAGAGGGAAAAATAACCTGGTAACTAAAATGCCACCTGTGGATCATTCACAACCAGGCAGCCAGAAATGGAGGGTGCTGGGTAAGTAATTTTCACTGGCAGAAGTGACTGAACAGTAGACAGCAGTTTCTCTTGCTCAAGGTTGAGAGCTGTCAGACAGTTGGTGAGAAGGCTCTCTAGCTTGTCCTGGAAACTTCCGGGACAAGATTGCTAATTCATCAGCTCCTGAAGTGTGTTAGCCCTCATCTCCTCTTGCTTACCTGGACACGACCTTGGAACTTCATCTTCTGTGCACAGGAGGACTTAAATACCTGGGTACTGGTTCCTTCATGTGGATATGCTGCTGCCCTAGTTAAAGCAGCTCTGAGGCGAAAGTTTAACATGCATCAGACCACCAAACTCTTTTTAACGGTGCATTTCCCGAGTCTGCTAACCTCATCCATACCATGTGCCTTCCTTTCCCCTTCCCTGCCTCAAACTTTCCTGCAGTATTTTTACTTTCCATTTACTCTAGTCTTCAAACTCAATGATCACTTCTCCTTGGCTGCAAGAAGAATCAAGACTGGGCTATGCCAGTTAGAAAATGGCAGGTTACATATGTTTAAGCCAGATGAGAGCTGTGGAAACTGAAGAAGGGTTTGACATAACTGTCCTCCCACATGCTTAAGGCTAGTGCTGGAGCTGGGCAGCAACATCTACTAGACCCTGCCCACAGTGGTGAAGGATTAGTTTGGAGATGATTAGAGATTTACACAGAAGATTAAGAGACTGGGGCATCTCTCTTATGAGGAAGGGCACTGGGCCACAACAAAAGAAGCCTTCTCAGCACGTTGAGGGAAGGGATTCTGCCCCTCTCCTCCACTCTGGTGAGACCTCCATCTGCAATGTTGCATCCAGTTCTGAAGTCCTCAGCACAAGAAAGACATGGACCCGTTGGAGTGGCTTGTGGCTTTTTAATGAGGAATCATGGCCATGAAGCCATAATGTAGAGGAGGCCACAAAAATTGTTAACAGGGCTGCAGCACCTCTGCCATGAGAACAGGCTGAGGGAGTTGGGGTTGTTCTGCCTGGAGAAAAGAAGCCTCCAAGGAGACCTTATAGCATCTTTTAAGAGGGGCTATAAGAGAAATGGAGGCAGGCCTTGTAACTGCTGTACAAGGGGTCATGGTTTTCAACTAAAAGATGGGAGATTTAGACTAGATAAAAGAAAGAATTTTGCTATGCTGAGCATGGTGAAACACTGGCACAAGCAGACCAGAAAGGTGGTGAGTGCTGTGTGATAAGAAGGCTACAAAGATGATGATGGGACTGCAGCATCTCTTTTATGAGGAAAAAATGAGAGATCTGGGTCTGTTTAGTCTGAAGAAAAGACTGAGAGGGGATCTTATCAATGCTTATCAATATCTAAAGAGTAGGTGTCAAGATGATAGGGCTAGTTTCTTTTCAGTGCTGCCCAGCAACAGGACAAGGGTCAATGGGCACAAACTGGAGCATGGGAAGTTTAGTCTGAACATGAGGAAAAACTTCACTGTGAAGGTGACAGAGCAGCCAAGCTGCCCAGAGAAGTAGTGACATATTCAAAAACCAGAGATCTTCCAACCCCTACCACTCTGTAATTCTGGGGAGGGCATAGGGAGGCATGGATCATCAGAGATATGAGAGTAAAAATCTCTGAGTACATTGTCTCAGTAGACTGTGGTTTACACAGAGGCTTCATGCTAGCAGGAGGCTGAGTGCATCATTTTACTGCAGGGTTAGATTTTGGTGTAAAGGGGATGCTCCTCAGCAAGCATCGTGCTTCCACCACATCAAAGGTACACCCCTTAAGTCACTGCTCCTTGGGGTTATGGTTTCTTCTTCCTTCCCTAATCCTGTAAGAATGAATGTACATGGCATTCTGACATGCACTGACTCAGGATCACATGCTTCTTAGCAAACCTTAGACTTGTTTCTCTTCTTTTCTACCTGCTCAGCCATATTCAAGGGTGGTAAGACATTGGAATGGGTTGCCCAGGGAGGTTGTGGATGCTTCCTTCCTGGAGGCATTTAAAGCCAGGCTGGATGAGCCCTTGAGCAACCTGCTCTAGTGGGAGGTGTCCCTGCCTATGGCAGGGGGTTGGAGCTGGTCCCTTCCAACCTAAACCATTCTATGATTCTATGATTCCACAAAGGCTTTCACTTGCTTGCATCCATCCAAGGCTCTTCAAGTTCATGTAAGGGAGAAGGAGAGGGCTGAGCCCATCTGTGCTGCAGAATTACACTGAGAAAGAAGTGGAGCCACAGCCCCTGCCACCAAAACCCAAGAAGGGTGGCCACCTCATGCTGCATGACATCCTGTCTGTTGGGCTGCAACAAAATCATATCATTGCAGCCCAATATGAAAATGAATCATATTATTCATTTTCACTGAGTGAAAATTGAGAGTTCCAATTATGTTGTATGACAACAGGAACTTCATATTCACTCACAGTTGAGTGCATAATGTTGGTACCACCAGTACCACCACTTCATGCAGTTTGTACTTTGGGCCAAAAACATAGTCCAGGTCCAGCTAGGTCAAATAAACTTTGGGTCCATCCTAAGATATGTCATGATTATCCTCTTTCTGATTACTCCAGAATTCACTTTAACTTTGTACCAAAACAAGAGCAAACTTGGTCTCATGCTTAATTGCTAGTGGAGCATCTCCAAGCTTTTATTGTGTTGTACTGATTCTCAATGCATTTCCCATGTGCTGCCTTACTAGAGTTGTTTTAACTGCATCTCTGGGCTGTGTTAGAACAGACTTTGGGTAGTCCATTGGCAAGGACACTGCTTATAGCTACTACTATAACCCATTTCAATACTTACTGTCCACCTGGAACTCTCTGAAGTAGCCAGTGTGGTAAACTCACAGACAGAGGTCTAGTAAAGAAGCACTTTGGGTTACACCAGCACCAGGCTGCAGTGAGGATTTTTTCAACACTGGAAACTAAAAACAGAGACCACGTTTGGTTTTGATCAACCACAAGGAACAGATATTGAAAGGTCAGTAGTTAAAATCATTAAAATTTAAAGTAATACTGCAATAAAAGTTAATGAAAGATAAAATTGTTGTGAATGATACAAAGGAAAAAAAGGGAGTAATTACTGATCTAAACTATGATTTCATCCACTGTTATTAGGTGGATTTAGATTACTTGTTCACTCAAGATTAGAGATTTGAAGTAGATGGCTGAAATCCTCTTTCTAATCCAGAATTGCTAAATCCTTGGGTATTTCTCCATTACCATGCTTTGGTTTGCATTTAGGCTCATGTACAGGACATAATTTCAACCTTCTGCCAAGTATTTGTTCCTTTCTCCTCCCTTAAACATAGCTCCCCGTTCTTCTGATAACAAGTACTGCAGAGAAACAAACAGCACCAACCCCTCCCAGGCTCCTGAAAGCTGCCAGCACTTCATAACTCAACAGAGTGCTGTAATTACAAATTTCAACCCAAATGATAATTAGTTTTATTGGAAAAAAAAATACAACAACACAAAACCATCTGAAAAAGTGATAATTTTTAATTCTCCCCCAGACTTTAACAAACATGTACACGGACTTGACAAACCTTCTTTGGAATGCTGCTACCAAAAATTAAATCTAACCTCTGCAACTTATTGTCCAGTCCCTTTGGCCCTGCCTGGACAAGAGCTATTGCTTGTTGTGTGGATGTGGCAAAGAAATGAGGGAGCAGATGGACCTGGTGCTCTAAGAAATAGAAGTTAAGCCTCAACTGGTCAACCAAAGTGGCCCTGAAAATGTCAAGAGAGTTATGCCAACTTATGGTAGGGAAATACTTGCTTTGTCCTTCATTTTTCGGAGACTGATTTCCAGATCCTGTTCCTACTGGTTCCCATGTCCCTTGGTGGTATAGGTACTTGGGGAATTCCAGAAGATGCCTGTCTCTCCTCATCATTGTTAGGGGAAGAGGTAAGTTATCTCTGGGTGCTTATGTGAAGTTAACACTAGATAAGATGGTGTAGCCAGTAATTTCACACAGTCAAGGGTAAAAGCATCATGCCCCCTGGTTCTACTCACTCAACCTGTGGATTACTTCAGCATAGCAAAATGTAACTTTGTATTAATTCCCATATCCTGGCAACTGAATTTCATGTCAAGATAGAGAGTAAGAAGTTAACAAAGTCTTGACCTCAAAGAGCAGCAGTAGAAAGGGGTGTTTAGGCAACTCTTAAACTGTGGCACTCACTCAGATGTCCATTAGTGCTGCTGAAAAAGGCATCCATGTTTTCCTGGCAAAGTAAATTAAAAGCAAGAATTTTACTGGGGGAAAAATCCTCACATTTTGTCTGATAAAAAAATGAGACCAAACAAAACAACAAACAGCCCAGTGAGATTTACTTCCAGCCCTTTTGATTTTTCATCTTAAATGGTCAGGGTGCAAAGGGAGCGGTTGGGTGCTGCCCAGAGTTGAAACCACACTGGCTGATGTTTCAGTGCTCAGTCAGTCACGTCTGGTTTCTAGCTGTTATCTGCTCTCACTCAACTGATTTTTAACTCACTTGGCATTTTCCATGCGTGCAAGACGTTTGATTAGATCCCTTATTCTCTGTGTGTGGAAATAAATGGCCAGCTAAGAACAGACAAACGATTAGGCATTAGGTGAGGTATAATCCTCCCTAATCACATTTCTAAACCTGGTAGTTGGAGGCAGGATTAGAGTTATTAACATGCGGACACTAAAGCATATAATTTATTTAACAATTACTGGCTGTTTGTGGAGGGGGGACACACAAGCTGCAACTGCACAGCAGCTCCTCTGTCTCATACAGGATGAAGCTGCTGTCAGTAACAAAGCCGGCAGATATGCCTAGCTGCCTGCTGGCACAAAAGACACCAAAAGAGGGCTTACCTTGGATATAAGCAGAAGCAATTCTGAAATATTTTTGCAGGACCCCTATGTGCTCCTACTGAAGCATACCTGACCTCTAGACAGTAAGTTTCATAAATATAAACAAACAAAGCTATTGCAGGGTGAAAAAAATAGCCAGGGTTTCTTAGTCTTTTCTTCTTGAACACAATGCAGCAAAAACAGAATAGTTTTGAGAAGCTGGTACTTCTAGAATGAAGAGCAGGAGGCAAAGGCAACAACTGGCAAATAGCAGTGTGCAAGATCACCATGGAAAGGAATCCCAGAGCTCCCAGACTGAACTCTGTCCTGAGCTTGTCATACAGTTTTTCCAGGCCAGCTGGGTACTACACAGTGTTACACCAGAGACTAACAAGCCAGACAGACACTCTGGTACTCCGCAGACTTGTATTTTAATTCTTCAGTTTATCATGCCAATGTACCTGCCTGCTTTTGGAGAAGTGAGGCTTGTTCATGTGGTTGTGCTAAGCATGTTTGGAACAGGGAGGTTTTTTCTCTAACTCCTAAAAAAACAGTAAGCAAAAAATAAAATCCTGTGGTCCAGCCTGTTGCCTGGTGTGTACTGACATACTGAAGGACACTTCCAAGTTGCTCTAAGAAGGATGTCAGGTCTGGTCTGTAAGGACAGGATCACAAAGCTGGGAGGCTGTTCTGGACCATACAGATGTGGAAAGGAAGTCCCAGGGAAAGGACAACACATACAGCTCCCTTGTCTGTGCTCTTTGGCTGTCACTGACAAAAGCTTGGGTCTGGGCCAGCTACACACTTCCAGACAAGTCCTGGGCATGGTTTGGGATTTAGGTCAGGCCAGAGACCATTTGCAACATTCTTCATGTGCCCGCCCTGTTTTGAAAGCAGTAAGTCTAGCATGCTGGGTGTTGCTCATTCCATGATAGTTGGCATCTCTGGCTGATGCCCACTGGTGTGGTATGCACATTATCACTGCTTCATGCTGCTCTGTCAGCTGTGCTCACAATGCTTCATGGAAGAGGATATTGCTACTGTCAAGTTTAGACCAGGTTCCAGGTTTAGACCCCACATGCTCTGCTACCTCTCTGGGGACAGGGCTTGCAGATTTGAAGCATCCTGAACTATCTAATGATTAGGAGACTTCCTTTATGGCCAGTGCCATATAATAGGAATTCTAGGAGGTTATTCATCTCAACCTAAAACAAGCTTTAAAATAGGCCAAATGAACAATCCTCTAGACCAGGGGTCCTCAAACTACAGCCTGCGGGCTGGATACAGCCCCCCAGGGTCCTCAATCCAGCCCACCAGTATTTACAGAACCCTCCTGCCAGGGACTGGGGGGGAAACCAAGCAGCCACTTCCTGCCACTTAATCTGCGCACCAGCCTCCCAAGCACCCTCCGGGACTGGGCCAGAACCAAACTATAGTCTGGTTCCTGACAGTGTCTGAGGGACAGTGAACTGGTCCCCTGTTTCAAAAGTTTGAGGACCCCTGCTCTAGACAGACCTCTTTCCCTGACGACTGTCCAGATAAGGAGTTGACTGATGGAGAGCAGATCCGTGGAGAAGGACCTTGGAGTCCTGGTGGATAGGAAGTTATCAGTGGGACAGTAACGTGCTCTTGTGGCCAAGAAGGCAATTGGTATCCTTGGGTGCATTAAGAAGAGTGTGTCCAGCAAGTCAAGGGATGTTCTCTTCCCCATGTACTCTGCCCTAGTGAGGCCAAATCTCAAGTACTGTATCCAGCTCTGGGCTCCCTGTTTCAAGAGGGGCACTCTCTATATATTAGAGAGTGTCCAACAGAGGACTATGAGGATGATTCTGGGACTGGAACATCTGTCTTATGAGGAAAGGCTGAGAGACCTGGGGCTGATTAGTCTGGAGAAAAGACTGAGAGGGGATCTTATTAATGTTTACAAATATCTGAAGGGTGGGTTTCAACGAGAAGAGTGCTCTGTGATAGAAAAAGGGGCAACAGACAACAACAGACAAACTGGAACACAGGAGGTTCCACCTCAACATGAGGAAAACCTTATTTAATGAATGGGTGATGGAGCACTGGAATAAGCTGCCCACAGAGACTGTGGACATTCCTTCTCTAGACACTTTCAAGACTCATCTGGATGTATTCCTGTGTGAATTCCCTAGATGATCCTGATTTGGCAGAGGGGTGGAATTCGGTGATCTCCAAAGGTCACTTCCAACCCCTGCCATTACATGGTTCTACAATGGTATGACTGTAGCAAGTTTAGGGTAACTTAGACTTTGACATCTAACTTCTAACATTTGAAGTGACTCCAACCATCTGTCTGCAAGGATAAGAGACTGGTGTTGGAGGGATCCTCAAAGGTACCCCTCAAAAGACACTACAGATAAAGCCTGCAAATAAAAAAGAAAAAAACACCAAACAAAGAAAACCAACCCCCAAAATTTCTTATGCATAATATAGAGCAAAATCATATTCCAAATATTCTTTACTGGGACTATAATGGCACCACCAGAGAGATTGGTCCCATTTCTCTGATCTCCTTTCTCTAGACTTTATTACTGCCCCAGAGAGCAACCATGCAATGTAGCTCCAGGCTCAGAGTACAGAAATCTTTCCTTTTTAGGAGTGACCTGAAGGCCATGTCAGAGATTTGAGTCATGCCAGCAGCTGTTAATTCATCCTACTCAACAAAAGGGCAAAAAATCAGGAGAGGGGAAGGGCTGGATCCCTTCATGGCAGCAGTCGTATCTGTCTAGAACTGTAAATAATGCTAGGGAGATTGTCTATACTCCTCACCCTTTTACTGAGAAAAAACTTAAGAAGAGAAACTTGATCAATCTGTTTCAGAACAGATATTTTTTCTAAGTCACTAGCCTTCATTTTTAAATGTATGCCAGGTGTAAAATTTCATTGCTTTTCTTCTGGCTTTATCTAATGGCAGGAGAAGGTTATCTACAGACATTACCTGTTAAACAGGTGTAAACTAGCTGTAACTGCAGCACTGCACATGCCCCAGGAATTTATGTAAGCTTAAACTGATGTTGGGGATGGACTTGGGGGAAAACAAACAAACAAACAAACCAAAAAACCCAAAAAACCCAACCTAGAACATCTTAAAGAAGCAGAGTCGATTAATCAAATCATGTTTTCACTGAAAATGTTGTATCTGCCACTCATACAAATAACCTCTGAGATGATGATTGAAAGAGGATTCACAGGGAAAATATTCTCGCCTATCATTTTGTTAACTTTGAGCATTTGACAGCACATCACGGTGTCTAGACAGCTTCATGGGTAGGCTGACAATCAGCTGTCTGGCACTGAGACATGGTAGGTGAGACAATACATACGTTTTTCCTCTGGATCAACTAGAGGAGAAATAACAAGAACGTCAGCTGAAGGGTGAGAAGGCAGAAGGAGAACAGGAACAGATAACCAGAAAGAAGCCCAAGCATGCTGACTGTCATTTCCCTGAGCATTACCAAGACAGGGCAATTTGTACATGGAGCATTATAGCTGCCAGGGCCCATCAGCAGAATTATTAGGGTTTGTGCTGGACACTTTTCTGGGGCAGAATGACTCCTGAACTCGAAGCTCGATCAAGGCATGTCTCCACAGTGTTTCTTAAGAGCAGAGTTCAGACTGACATTTCCTGATTTCCTTCTTTCCCAGAGAGTGTAGTCACCTGTAATGCCAAGACCAATGCATTGTAAAATCCATCCAGGATGTAGGTAAACAGCTACCCAGAATTCCACCTTGCTCTGGTTACAGCACTCACAAACCCTTAGCTGATGAACAAAGTCAACAGGTTTTCAACTCCAATTAAATTATAGAGACAACCTGGAAAGGGCTTTCCAACTGATTTTTTCCTGTTTCCTTTAATGTCAGCAAGGATTTTTTCTCATCAGCAGGCCAGAGGCAAGCTGACCTACATTCACAAAATTTAAGTCATTACTGCACCAAATTCAAGGTTCTGTATTATGATAACCTCGGGCTTCACAGGGCCAAAGTTGTTGGTGTCTGCCCTGCAAAAGCACAAACATCTGCCATGTGTACTGGCTACAGAGGAACTAGATGATCCTTGTGGTCCCTTCCAACCCTGACTGATTCTGATTCTATGAACTTATTACACTCAGCACAGTAAACATCAATGCTACACACAGGGCAGCTGGTCCTCTGACTCCAAAATGACTACCAAAAGTCACCTTGATCCTTACTATCAGATATGTAAAGGGTGAGTGCCAAGAGAATGGAGCCAGGCTCTTCTCAGTGATACCCAATGACAGGACAAGGGACAACGGACAGAAGTTGAGGCATACAAAGTTTCATGTAAACAAATGTAACGTAAAAATTTCTTCACTGGGAGGGTGACACAACACTGGACCAGGCTGCCCAGGAGGGCTGTGGAGTCTCCCTCTCCAGAGATAGTCAAGACCTGTCTGGATGTGATCCAGTGTGATCTGTTATAGGTGATCCAGCTCTGGCAGGGGGTTTGAACTCTAGTTCAAACTTCTAGATCTTCTGAGGTTTCATCCAGCCCCTAACATTCTGTGATTCTGTGATTTAACTTTTACATTTGTGCAAGACACTTGCATTCATCATGCAAAGGAAGACACAACATCCTTGAAATATGTCTAATATCATGCCTTGCCAATATTTGAGGTGCAAGCTATTTGTCCGTTATTGTTTGTGGTTGTTTTTTACTTTAATCTCTAAGCCAGTGGATGACATTGCTTGGATGGGGAACAAGACACTGCTACTGAAGGATGTTACTGTTTGTCTCCAACTGCTGTAGATTACAAATTGCTGCAGAGTAGTGTTTGTACAGACTTGGAAAACAACTTATCTTGGAAAGAACACATACAACACAGCTATTGGACATTAGCTTCTTTGTTCCTCCCTCTCTGCAAACTACTGCTTCTGCTTCAGTTGCTGCTTCTTTTTATTTGTACATGGTGTGCATCTTCCCCATTTTATAAGGCTTTAATCTTTTGTAGCTCTTTCTTGTCCTGTTCCATGCTGTGATATATATTGACAGGCTTATTAAACTCTGAATCTGACTTTTGCAGCCTATCCTCTGCTTTCCTTATACAGCTGTTCAAAACTATATGATCTGCAGTATGTTTGTCTGCAGTTGTGTCAAATTTGCATGAAGAAGTTAACTTAGCTAGACTGCAGGTTTAGATTTTTGTTTGGTTGCATCTATCAGAAGACATATATTTCTATTTTAATTTTCAATAGCAGTACTACTCCAAAGCCTTTAAGATCTCATTATTGTCTGACCTTTCTTCACCTGTGAATGCTACGGTCTGAAAAATCAGAAGCGGTCCTTGCCTGTGGCTGTAAGCTGCGAGACTTCTCCTACTGGCATGTTTCATAAATATTGACAAATTACTTTATAGAACGATCTGCACAGTGCAGTAAATGTAGTCATTTAGATTGGTGTTTTTAAGACAGCTGTCTCAAGGAATCAAGGCTGCACATCTCAACTTTAAGAGTGGGGACTGCATCTTGGAAAGAAAAAAAAAAAAGTGACATTAAAAAGGATTTACAGGTCACCGTTGAATGCACTGCAAGTACATATTCCCAGTTTTACACAGTAGAGGAAACAGGGCCTCTGAATCCATAAGAGGAAAAGAACTAAATAAAGGCAAAGAAGCACCACCACCTTCTTGTGGTGAAAGACTGAAGAAACTCAGTTTCATTTGTGTATTTAGGAAAACACTGGGGTGTAACTCACTCCCAGTAAAGGGATACTTGTATCTAATAAAGATTTCTACTTACAGACATCAGTCTAGCAAAACAAAACTAACAAAAAGGTATAATGGGATCTAATGGCATGAAGTCCAAGATAAACAGATTTCTCTGTAGATAAAAAAGAAAGGCTCTCATTTTCATCAGACCAACTTTTAACAGGCAGTTAACAGGCAGTGGGAAGGGATCCTTCCCACCTCAGATTTGTAATCAGAGTCAAGCTGCGTTTTCCACAGCTGTACAGGATAGCTCAGAGCTGCAAAGGTTGAGGGCTTGAAAAAGGATTCTGAAAGGAAAATTTACTTGGCTTTTGAAATAAAATAGAGTAGATGGCTGCAATGGTCCGTCTCATTCACAAATTTGAAGAGTCTAGTAAAATGTTATTTTTTAACCTCTCAGTACCTTGAATCCTTCAGACACAACATGGCATCAGGACGATATCCTCCCATGCATTGGCAAGAAATGGGTCTGCACTGCCAGAAAGGCACTTTCTAAGTACAGCAGGGCAAATTTATTTTTTGCAGATAGAGGACATGTGCACAGCACCATCTTCTTGTACCAGTTTGATCCTAAACAGGAAAAACAGGAAGAGGGAAAAACAAAAAACAAAACAAAACAAAACAAAAACCAACCAACTGACTCTTATGCCAGGAAGCAGAGGCAAGGGAAGACTTCTTGAACTCTCCCCAGCAACATCCTCTGTAAATATGATGCCCATCACTGAGTCATACCAAGGCTATCCAGAGAAAAGAGCTCATTCTTCTGTCACCCTAGACACAGAACTCAGACTGCCTACCCAGCAATGCAGAGTGCCAGAGATGGGGACTCTAACACAGACTTCCCTGTGGATTACACAGAAAAAGCTATCAATTGCCTTCAAGTGCTGTCAGAAGGATAGAGATTTTTTTGCATCAGTTATTCATCATGATAAGTGCCAAGAACCAAAATAAACAACATGACAGTTTGTAATGATAAAGTCCTGACATATTTTTAAGGCCTGTTTTTTTATTACAGCAAGATTTTTATTTGGTGATAGCTCCACCTGCGTAACAGTATTATATGTTTTATATCTCTATAATGAATCAAGAAAGAATGTTTCAGGGTTTTTGAATTCTTGGTTGACTTGTTCCATCCATCAGAATAACAATAACTTTAAAAATTATATAATCATAAATTATTAGGTTTTGAAAGCACAAAGAGTGTCCAAAATCTGCAACTAAAGCTGTGCAAAACCAACAGTAAATGAAGAAAACTTTTTACCTCAAAGGATTCTAAACACTTATTCAACTAATACAGACAATATATACAAGGATCACTTCCAACTTGGGTACCAGTCTTGCACAGATGGTGTAGAAAAGTGGGGTAAATCTCATTGAGACTAATCTATACAAACATATGCTTAATTAGCATAGTGCATCTTACACAGTATAAAACAGAAACAGACTGTATTGCAATAACCAATCACAGCACAAATTGGTTTATTTTGATCCTTCCTAGAGAGGCACAAACTTTTTTTTTTTTTTCAGTTTTGCAAATTTCATTGTAATGAAGTAATTTCAGTGTCCTGGAAAAAGCAAACAGAAAAAGAAAGTAAGGCTGACAGAAAAAAATCACCTTAATAAGGGTTGCATTTATGCTGAATTTTGTTCCTATGACTGATCCCACTGCCTTCAGCTGGCTTACTCACTGCATAGCATTAAACATTTACACAAATCATTGCTGGACCTGGACCTCCCATTAATTCATAAACAAAGCCATTGTCCCCTAGGCCTACTCACAAATTAGACTTGCTTACTTAAGTCAGTAAAGATAAACTCGTGTAAGTATCTTTGCAAATAAGGCTATTTCACTTTAATGCTGGTTTACTTGGAGTTAAAATAAATGTGTTTCAAATCAACTTCAACTAATCCAAAATAAAGGATGCAGGCAGATGAATGGTGCAGTATTCAGAGTAATACAAAAAGACAGAAGTGTAACTCAAGAGCAAACAGAAGTGCTGACAACATGTTTGTAATCTATTAAAATTGGGAAAACAGAGTAAAAAAAAAGACGGTTTCACTGACTGTTAACAATTGAGAGTGCACATTGGCTAGCAGTGAGTGGAGTAGATATGTCCAAATGGACCCCCAAGAAGCTCCACGGAGTCCCTGCTCCTTATCTCAGGAGGGAGCAGTGAACTGCTGCTGGACCCAAGGGAGTCCTTCAAAGCCATGTCAGAGTCTCTGCTTCAACTGTGAGCTCCACTGACAGCCAAGCAGAATTAAAAAGCATTTTGAGTTCAAGCAGTGTAAGTGTGGAGCATGTCCAAAGAAGGGCAACAAAGCTGATGAGGACTCTAGAGCACGAATTTTGCGAGGAGTGTCTGAAAGAACTTGGAATTACGGTTGTTTAGCCTGAAGAAAAGAAGGCTGGGGTCAGATGTCTCTCTATCCAACTTCCTGAAAGGATGCTGTAGTGAGGTGGGAGTTGGTCTCTTATCCCAAGTAATAACCAGTAGGACAAGAGGGAATGTGCCAGAAGAGGTTTAGGTTTGATATTAAGAAAAAAATCATACCCAAAAGAGTTGTCAAGCCTTGGAACAGACTGCCCAGGGAAGTGGTGGAGTCACCACCCCTGGAGGCATTTAAAAGATGTGCAGATGTGGTGCAATGCAACATGGGTTAGTGGTGGACCTGACAGCATTATGTTAACAGTTGGACTAGACCTAAGCAACTCTATGATTCCAAGGCACTACAGGTCCTTGGTGGTGGCTAACTGCATCTAAACTCAGATGTAAAACCAAGACTTTGAGCCAAGAGGCTATCATGAAATGGATTTCACCAAATGTATGTGTAACACCTATGATTGCATCTTGACTTCTGAGCTTCTTACTTAGATCTGGATCTTTGGGATTTTCCTGTAGCAAGACCTTCCTGCCCAGTTGTATGAAAGCTTCAGATTCATTTTAGTGCAAAGTAAAGCAAGTTAATACAAGAGAATTCCAAATTCAAGTGACTATGCTGAAGTTGTCTCTCAAATCATTCTGCTTCCGTTTACTCAGGGCAACTGGGTTTCTGTGCAAATAGGCACTAGCAATTAAGATAAGGTAGTCAAATCATCTACAGATCTTCTCATAGTGCTATGAATTTCTTACAGGAGTTCTCACTTCTAAGAATTATTCTCTCACTCCAGTTCACCTGATAAACTTAATGAGCTTTACAACACAAAACCCAACCATTTTCCTCTGTGATGCATCAGAAAAGCGTATTTTTTGCATTATTTTTAACATTAACTATTTCTTAAGTCAAATTTGTTAAGGGTATAAGACACACAGAGCAGGCTTACATCAAAAATTCACAAATTTTATTTGAATTGTTTTTGCTTTGTTTTAAAATCTCCTAACAGCCCAGTCTGAAGTGGCAGTGATTTATGCAATATTGGATACACACTTCTGCATTTAAAAACAGGTAGTGAACAGGTTTGTGTTACAACATTCTGGAGAAATTACTGAAAAGATAAATAGCTGAAATATGAAATTTTGCTCTTACTCCCAGCTTTGAGACACAGTGCTCCCTAAAATCTGAGGATATTACATATATCCTCATAGTGTACCCATATGGTACACTGAATATCACACATTTAGTGTATTATATGCTGGTATCACTCATTAGAAGTTCTTATTAATTTCAGAGATTTTTATGCCTCATGCAATGGCTTCCTTTTAATTTCTGATGTTAAGGCTCTTCTCTAGTAATTATAATGCCTGTTTAATGTAGTAGGACAGGAGTTCATCATCTTGAAAATCAACTGACATGCTCCTCCCTATGTGATTTGTTTTCCTCTTTAACCCTCATTGTGTTGCAATAAAAATCAATGTAGTCTGAAGCTCTTTACAAACTTCAGGCAACAAAAGTGGTTCAAGCCATACTCTACTAACTGAGGGAGACATAATATCAGTCCTGGAGGGGTTTTCTTCATGCTTTTGCCTATATGGCAAGAAGTTTCAGTATGTGTGCATCCCTGTGGTGGGAATTCATGCAATGGTCTCGTGCCACTTAGCTATATGTCATGAAAGGGAGGCAATTTATCCCTTTCACAGTTTACAGACCCAGCTGCTCTCTTTTTCATAATTCTTTGCGAATTTGTGGAAGACAAAAACTACCTTCACCTAAGTTTACAGATCAAATAAGACGCTGAATTTACACTTGCAGTGAACAGGGAAGCAGCACTGAAGTCACTGATGTCAGAGATATGCTAGTGACTCAATCAGCTAAGAAATGTAGGAGCTTTTAGCAGCCATTCTCCACAGATTTATGGTCCTTTGTATCAAATGTTATTTTCTGATGATCACTTTGTATCACAACTCTTCTCAAAGACCCTTGTTTTTTTGAAGGTTTGGAGTCTTTTTTTCTTTTGTTTATTTGGTTGGTTTGGGTTTTTAAATACAGCATTTTGACATACTGATAATAATGACCTCAGTACAAAAACTAACTGCTCTGCCTCCACACTTGTCTCCACCTTCATGTAGTGGTATCTGATCCTGTCAGGACATTTACACATCCTAAGTGTTTTTTAATTTAGCTGATATCAGTGCTGTATTTCTTTTACCTCTCCCCTTGGGAAGTCATTATGTATTCTCTGTAGCACAGTGCAGACAGTTACCATTTCATCATGGTGATGACATTAAACTGGGGAGGGGGGTGGCCGACAATCCATCAGGCTGTGCTGCCATCCAATGAGATCTGGACAGGCTGGAGAGCTGGGTGAAGGTAAACCTTAAGAAGTTTAATAAGGACAAGTGCAAGGTCCTGTATCTGGGGAGGAGTAACAGCAGGCACTAGTAGAGGTTGGGGGCTGCTCTGCTGGAAAGTAGCTCTGTGGAGAAAGACCTTAAAGTTCTGGTGGACAGCAAGTTCTGCATGGGTCAGCAATGTGACCCATTGTGGCCAAGAGAGCCAATGGCATCCTGGGGTGCATCAGGAAAAGTGCGTCCAGCAGGTCTAGGGAGGTTCTTCTCCCAATCTGCTCTGCCCTAGTGAGACCACACCTGGAATATAGTGTCCAGTTTTGGGTTCCCCAGTTCAAGAGAGACAGGGATGTGCTGGAAAGAGTTCAGCAGAGAGCCACGAGGATGACTGGGGGACTTAAGCATCTCCCCTAGGAATAAAGACTGAGAAACCTGTGGCTGTTTAGTCTGGAGAAGAGAAGACTGAGAGGAGAGGCTTGGAACACAAGCCCTGTGAGGAGAAGCTGAGGGAGCTGGGCTTGTTTAGCCTGGAGAGGAGGCAGCTCAGGGGTGACCTCATTACTGTCTACAACTACCTGAAGGGAGGTTGTAGCCAGATGGGAGTCGGTCTCTTCTCCCAGGCAACCAGCAACAGAAAGAGGAGACACAGTCTCAAATTGTGCCGGGGGAGGTATAGGCTGGATGTTAAGAGGAAGTTCTTCACAGAGAGAGTGATTTGCCATTGGAATGGGCTGCCCAGGGAGGTAATGGAGTCACCGTCTCTGGAAGCGTTCAAGAAAAGACCGGATGAGGCACTTAGTGCCATCATCTAGTTGACTGGACAAGGTGATAGGCTGGATTGCATGATCTTGAAGGTCTCTTCCAACTTGGTTGATTCTATGATTCTAAGAAATATCTGAGAAGTGGGTGTCAAGGAGATGGGGCCAATCTCTTTTTAGTGGTCAGCAGCAATGAGACAAGGAGCAGCAGCTACAAATTGGAATATAGAAGGTTTCACCTCAACATGAGGAGAAACTTCTTTATAGTGAGGATGGCAGAGCACTGGCACAGGCTGTGCAGAGAGGTTGTGGAGTCTCCTTTCCTGAAGACTTTCAGAAAATGCCTGGATGCATTCCTGAGCAAACTACCCTAGGTGATCCTGCCTTGTTAGGGAGACTGAACTTGATCTCTGGAGGTCCCTTCCAACCTCTAAAGTTCTGTGTTTCTGTAATTCTGTGATCATGTTTTGTTCAGATCTTAAATTACTTCTCTTGTTCTTTCAAGCAGACAGGTGACTGTGACATATCACTGTGCTGCTTCCCTCTCAAACACTGCTTGTGTGGATATTAATCCTTCTGACTCGTTTATGCACTTCGCAAGAGATGCCGATGCTCTTCCACTGCAGGTTCAAATCCAAATAGGATTGTCAACCACCTGCACCTAACTGACATCATCCAAAATGTGTGGAGGTACAGTTTGGTTAATAGGACCTAGCAATATCCACTTACCTTATCGTGAGTAGAGTTCTGATGTTTATTTTTACAAAATCAAGTAGCGTTTCTGCAGTTCCAGGTATGTAGGTGGGAGCCCTTTCTAGAGCAGTGTTCAAGTTGCAGAGGCACATCTTTCCTGACATCTTCACAGCAACGGTGCCTCTCAGGTCACCTTTGGGCTCTGTGATTTGAAGCCTGAATGTCTTCTTCCATTTGCTTTATTTCTTCTGCCCCTTACAATTTGCTTTCCTAAATAAAGGAAGTTTGTGTAGACGTTGAGTGTTTCAGCCCCCAGTATTGTAGAATCATATAATGGTTTGGGTTGGAAGGGACCTTTAAAGGTCATCTGGTCCAGCCACCCTACACCAAGCAGGGATATCTTCAACTAAATCAGATTGCTCAGAGACCTGTCCAGCCTGACCTACTGTGCCAGTGTTTCAGTGTCATCAATTTAAGTAATTTCTTACTTCTGTCTAGTCTGAATCTACCCTCTGCCTTGTCCTATCACAACAGGCCCTGCTAAAAAGTCTGTCCCTTTCTGAAAGGCAGCCCTATGGTCTCACCATATCATTCTGTCCTCCAGGCTGAACAAGCCAAACCCTCTCAGCCTGAACTCATAGCAGAGTCCTTTGAATATTCCTGTGGCCTCCTTTGGACCATCTCAACAAGTCCATGCCTTTCCTGTGCTGAGAAAGACAACCAATTAAACTCCTGTTCCGTGGCTTCTGACTCACACTTCATGGAACCTGCGTCACCACCACAAGGACCTCTGCAGACAAAGCAGCGATGGGTTTTGCACACGGACAGGTAACCAGCCATGCAGCTGTGGGCAACAGCCTCTAATTTACTCTTGATGAGCCTAGGTATTTACTTAGGTCTTGAAATCAATTTATATTAAATTATTAACACAGCACAGGTGAGTAAAGCTGTGAAAAGTCTAATAAATGCAGTAAAGAAAAGCTCGACCAATATGATGGGAAAACTGCTTTCTAATAAGTCACAGAGCACGAGTGGGATGGTATCCCACAAACCATTATGTGTGCCAAGGCTGGTTCAGGCAATGGCAGGCAGAGGGAGGCCAGGCAGGTTTCAGGGTGGCTCTACTTCAGTGTCAGACCTTGGGGATCATTAGGGCGGCAAGAGCTCCACAGGGCCTGTCCTAGTCTGGACCTGTTATGCCATCACAGGAGATGTAGCCAGCCTGCAGAAGAGGTGACTCTGCCCCTCTACTCCAGTCCAGTGAGACCCCACCTGCACTGCTGTGCCCAGCTCTGCAGTTCTCAGCACATGAAAGACAGAGATGTGTTGAAGTATGCCGAGAGCAGGACACAAAAATGGTCACACATCTGGAACATCTCTGCTGTAAGGATGAGCTGAGAACATTCAAGATCTTCAGCCTGGAGAAAGCTCCAAGGAGACCTTATTATGGCCTTTCTATACTTAAAGGGAGCATATAAGCAAGATGGGAACAGACTTCTTAGCAGGGCTTGTTGTGACAGGACAAAGGGTAATTAGTAGTTCTAAACTGAGAGGGGAGATTCAGACTAGACAAGTATTTGTTTTTTTCTTTTTTTTTTTTTTTTTTTACAATGATAGCAGTGGCACAGTGGCAATGTTCAAGGGCAGAGTGTCCAAGGCTCTGAGCAGCCTTATCTAGCTTAAGATTGCCTTACTGCAAGGACTATGGGAGTGTGGGTGGCTGGAGGGACGCTTTTGGACTAGATGACCTTTAAAGTTCCTCTCTGATCCAAGTTATTCTATGATTCCCCAATTCCATGATTCTATGCAATGAAGGCTTGGCCAGTTTAAATGCGTTTCTGAATAAGACCAGAAAAATGAGGCCTGGGGAAGGGTACGAGAGCAGTGCCATACCGGCTTCAGTATGGCTTTGGGGAAGGAGTGGATGTGCCTCCTGTGGAACCACCATACCCACCCCGCACGGGCTCTCTGAGGTAAAAGGTTTCACTTTCCCTCGTCCAAAGAGCATTTAAACCTAGATTTCGTTTTATCAGCCATTGTAGGGCAGCAGTCGTTCACGAAGAGAGCTGGGCTAGAGGGCGCGCACTTCTTTGCCTTCTCTCCCGCACGCTTCCGCCGCGAAAGATTACGGCGCCCCCAGTGCGGCGGCGCGTTTGCCGATCACTCAAACCTCCACTCCGCTTCCCCTTTCCCGACCAACCGCCCCTGGCGGGCGCGTGGAAAGAAGAGTGACAGCCAGAGTGGCCAATGAGCCCTTCGGGCCCGCCCCCGCCTCGCCGGGCACGCAGCCCCGCCCACCCGGCATCGCCTCCCTTCACCTCCTTATTTTTTTTTTTCTTTCTTTTTACTTCTCCTTTTTTTTTTTTTTTCAGCCGCTGGCACTCGATTGGCGACTCAATCCGCCAATCGGAGGTGTGGGCCGGGCTCCTACGCCTGTCACCCAGTCCTCACCTGCTATTTTTCAAGAGACGGGCATCTGAGCCAATACAAAGCCTCACCGCCCACTGTTGGGGGCGGGGCGCAGCGGGAGCCAATGGTGTTGGGGAGGGCGGGCACGCAGAAGAAGGCAGCGCTGAGGGGAGCAGGGTGGCCGCGCAGCTCGCTGAGGAAGAGGTTGGTTCTGGGCCGTTTCGGCGGGCGACTCGGCCGCTAGCAGACGGGGGTGGACACCAGGCAGCTGCTCCTTAGATAGGGCTGCCTCTCTGGCGACGAACGGGCTGGGGTGGGACAGGCTGGGCCTGGTCCCGGCTGAGGGACGCCTCCCTGCGCCCTCCTCCCCCTTTGTTGTGGTGGGACGCGGCCAGAGCTAAGGGCAGTGGGCGAGCGCGGTGGGCCCCGGCGGCGGCCTGGGTCGTGGGGTGTGCCTGTCATTGCAAGGTGAGGCAAGACTGCTTCTAGGTCTGTGTGAAGGGAAGCGGAGGGGAGGGGGCGAGCGGAAGGTCGCTGTCACCCCCTCGCCGCCCACAAGCTGAAATACCTCCTGCCGCCGGTCGACGAAGGATGGGAAGGGTCGGCGTGTGCCTGTCGGTATCTGCATGGAGAGTGAGGAGAGAGGGGAAGAAAATTCTCCAAATCGTTCCAGTTCTTGCTTATTCATCTCCGTCCCTCTCTGCATGGTATTTCATTCATGCAGAGGTCAGGTGTGAAAAACTTCGTGCTCGGGTGATGGAGAAACTTAGGACCAAGTTGCAAAAAAGTATTTAGAGATTGTAGAGGTTTGATTCAGCCAGGGTTCTTTTGTCCACTCTTCTAGTCCAGAGCCATGGATGTGAAATATACGTGGCTTACATGAGATGTGTACAGGCGAATTGAGATTAGTGGTTTTCTTCATGGCACGGATTTTAATGCTGTAGCTATCTATGCATTGCAAGATGTAAACAAACATAATCTGCTGAGTGTTTCATCTACCTGGATAACGCATGGGAGAAGTTGTATTGTGATGCATGGGAGAATTCTGTAGAGTTGTTGAGTTCCTGTTTGTAGTGTTTTGTGGAGAGTTAAAGGGAAGAGAGAAAGTGTGACACGGTATGGTGTTTTAGTCTTTGCTAAATAAATGAAAGGGGAAATGTGGGAGGGTGAAGAGCCCTTGTGATGATCTTGGAGAGCTTTTGAGTTGAAAGCTGGAATTCAGGCTGCAGCCTAATGTCATGGTTTTTGGTCCATCAATTTCTCACAGGGAAAACAAGCCATGTGTGTTGTGCTCCTTGATTCATGTACCATAGAAATAAGTGGATAGCATTAAAGAAAAGTTTGGTAAACCCAGTAAGCAAAACAAGTATTTCTGAAAGAACTGCTAGTTGCTTGTAGAGCTCTGTTATCAAATTTCATGGTTATAAACAAGTCAGATTCCATCTGTAGAAAGAAGTTTATAATGACAGCTTATTAGAAGACCATAACCAAAGGTTTGTCTCTTCTTCACTGTGCCTCTTAGGCTGGAGAGCTGTACTTTCAGACTTATTCATGGCAGTATTTCTGTGGGGGCTGAGCTCCGTAGTAAGAGAATGATCAGTCTTTACTCTGTTCTCTAATCTGAAAAAAACATGCTGTTTGTTAAGGTGAAAGACTTCTCTTAGCAGAAATAGATGACTGTTTAAACTTTCCTGTGCTTTATTACACCGTTGGAGCTTGTATGGTGTGTTAATAGTTTTTTATTTGGTTGGTTTTTGGTTTTAGGTTTTTTTTTTAGGTGTGTGTTTATTCTGAAGTGTAGCTTTAAAACTTCATCATTTACAAGCTGTAGTGAATTAGAGTAATGACAATATAAACAGAGGGAAGGTTTTGAAGTTCCTTCCCCCCAGTTTGTTTAGCACTATTGTGATGAAAGATAGTGTCAGTTACAAATGTCTTTTAAAAGAGGCAGAAGATTATCTCGTTTAAGGAGGTTTAAAGATGAGTCTAGGCACTATCTAACAGTATATTGGGATGCTCAGTAATGTGACTTGGTGGTTGGTTGTTTTTCTGCAGTTGTGTGGATTGAAATCGGGCTTCACTGAGAGTCAACTAAATGAAAGTGTTTCAAGATCCAGTTTTCTTTATGGAAAGAAACTGGGTGTGTGGAGTAACATTCCCATAGCTTCTATTTGTTGCTAAAAAGGAGAACACAGTTCAAAAAATGAGGGTGAAAAAATTAGTCTCTTAACTGATCTCCTCCTCCACCCAGAAGCTAGATTCATAAACAAAATCAAATAAGCTTGAATTACACAGCAGATCTCCAAATGAAAGGTCCTCTTGGGTCGTACTTCTTCTTCCTGTTTCACTTGATCTTTCAGAAGTGTTGAGCACCAGTTGATATAATTGAATTTATTGCATCTCTGAAAAAAAAAAATCTCTGCTCCTGAGAGCAACTTTAAAAAACAAAACTTGTTCTCTAATCTCTTTCCCACAAAAGTACTGGGAGAACAAGCTTTATACCACGTTTTGAGTAACAATGACTGAGCTCTGCTTGAGACTGAACAGAATTACTAAGTTTTGTTTATATAAAGAACACTACACAAAGTTTTAATTGTTATAAAAGATATTCTAGAGTTTTCAAATTTATTCGATGCTGCTTTAATGATTGTGCATGTAAATACCCTGTAATTGAAAGCATCCATTTATGGGCATGACTTGCTAAGTGAGCTGTAAATTCTGCTTTTCAGATTGGATTTAATGACTTTTATCATAAAGCCACAAACTGGTTGTGAACTGTGCCTGGAGGCAAACAATACCTAAGCTTACTTTGCCAAAATATTTGTAATTGTTGATTTGTTAAACTGAATTGCTGCAGGTCATGCGATGGGATTAGTTTTTTGTAATAGAACGGAGAGTACAGGCAGTCCTGTGCTCAATACTTCCTGGGCTAGAAGAAATTGGCTACTGCAGAAAACCTTCATAAACGTTGTCCTCTGCTTCCAGTAGAGAAACAGTGTTACAGACAGTAAGACTTTGTTGTAGATGGCATTTTGTTGCCATTTTGTGTGTTTGACAGCTGTAGCATATGAAGACCAGGAGGACACTGCAAGAGAGCAGTCCCTGTGTCTTCTATCAGTTTAGTCTGTGTTTCAAGCTTGATTTAATTACCCAGGAGCATACAAGCTTAACATAAGACGCTGTTTGCTGCTGAGTGAATTCTGCTTATCGTGGGGATAGGGGGGCTGGCCTGTTTGAAGAATATTTAGCTTACGCCTCTTTTGAAATCTAACTTGCATTAACTAGTTGTTAAATGCAGTTATTAGTGGTTTAACAAAGTGGAGAAACTGGTAAGCTTTACAGTTAAAAACTGAAGCAGGTAGCTGGTATGCAACTCCTTCATTATGCCTGCCAAATATAGCCAAGGAGTAAAGTAATGAAACTGACAGTTACCTGTTAACCTATGGAAAATTTTAGTTGCAACAGATTAGGGGAGAACAGGTTTAAACTGCGGTGGTTTGAAGTCCTTATTTAGTGATTTTTGTGGGGCTGTTAAGGTCTTTTAGCTGTAAAGAATGATACTGTGAAGTTATTCATAATGCTAAGTGGAATAAGTTTGATGCTGTGCAGAAGCAGGTCGATTGTATATGACTGCAATTGTAGTAATTTTCCTCTTTTGCAATTTTAGGAGAGTTGCTAAAAGTACACCATTCCTGTTAGCAGTTTAATCAAAGGTCAGTAAAATCGACGTCTCTACTTTGTGTCTCTGATTGTATGCAATTTTAGTATACCACAGATGAATATATTACAGTGCGTTAATTTTCTAGCAGCAGGGCAGCTTTTCATTACTATATTTGTCAGTAATTTGCAGTCATCCTTAATAATGGAAGAAAAATCCAGGATTTAAAGCTTCCATAGCATCATGATCATGCTTATTTTAGTTCCCTGTATAAGAAATTAGTTTTGTCACTTGATTCATAAGCAAATTTCATAAATTGGAGGAGGAGAAGAACCCTGTTTTCAAACTAGGTGGCTAGTTCTGTTTTCAATGAGTTACATAAAGGTAATACAGTTATGCAGAGTTTCAAGGTGCATTGCAATAGTAGAGCAAAATAAACTTAAAACCTGTGTAGACTGATTCTGTATATGAGATGTGTTACAAAATCCTCTATTCTAAAGTTCATCTAGAGGAGGAGTGTTCTTCACTGCTGTCCCTACAGATGACAAACAGCCTGCTGTAGACTTTATCAACTCCTGTCAAGGCTGAACCAGGACCTTGGCTTTACTTCTTGAGCTTTGGCTTGCGAGTTGACCAGATGGGGCTGCTGGCCAGCTAGAGACTTTTGGGAGGGAGCTTGTTGGAGCCACTCCCTGCTGCTGGCCTGATTGGCTGAAGAGCTGAGCTGGGAGGTGGCTCCTCTGGCATTGCTCCCATCTTACCCAAATTAAAAGAACCCCGAACACCAAAAACCCACTAAGGGAATACTAGAAGCCATCCTATTCTGACGTGAGTATGAGGACAAAGGTGGACACTGTCTTAATTTCTTGCATTATTCATGTATTTACATGGTAGCAGGTCTGAGCTTCTTCATTTTGATAAACCCAGGTGTCTTTATTACACACTTTCAGGGGGAGTAAGAAAGAATTAGCACTTCTGGAGTCTCAAAAGGCAAGTTTTTTTGGTGGGGATTGTGGGTGCGGTAGAAGTGAAATGTTTTCTCTTTTTTGTTTTGCTTAGCAATTTAACTAGAGTGTATTGTGTCTGAAAAGGAGAAGACTGACTCTTGATTTTGGTTTGAACTTCGTACAGAATTCAGTTTTCCTTTGAGTTGAGATCGTTAACACTGGAGAGAAAATTCTGAGATTCCACTGAGAGTAATATGTCTGCTTGTTGTTTGGGATATCACAGCCTAAAGGTTCCAGAAGGAGATCATAAATTAGTTTTGCTTTGCTTCTGCTCAGTGCAAGATTAAATGCTTGTTTTACAATTTCTGTAAATCTTAGTGGTTTTGGCTTAATATAGAAGACATACGCAGTACTGCATAAGCTATACACTTTAAAACTTCAGCTCTTGTTACTGTTTAGCTTAATGTAAGCTGCTGATGGTGCCTCAAATAGAGTGTGCTTCAATTAATGTTACCTTACTGTGAGGCCACTAATAACGTGGAGATGCATGTGAATGAAAGTGTCTCATCTTCTGAAAGGTCTGAAACATTGCATACTTGGTAAAATGATAAAAAAAAAATCTTGTCTGACTTTCAGGATTAATTAAAAAATTGCCTTCAAAAAAATCACAAAAACGGGACTGAAATAAGATGGTAACAAGCTTGTGGATTCTTTCAGTTACCACAGATTATTTTCCTTAGTCTTCTTTCCTCAGCAGCTTAACTTCTGTCCTTTGTTCCAGAAGACCTCTTGGAAATGAAGTTCCTCTAAGTGAAAATACTTCTAGTAAACCCAGGAGAGATCAAGTTTCTTTATTTCAAGATTAAGATGAATAAGCAGACTGATATGAAATATGTCGCATAAGTCTTTAGAATAAATTAGCCAGAAATCACTTGATATTTTTGGTATCACCAGTGTGTTTATAGTATGTTCCAGACACCTTGAGTACTGTGTTCAGTTCTGGGCCCCCCAGTTTAGAAGGGACATCGAGATGCTTGAGCGTGTCCAGAGAAGGGCGACGAGGCTGGTGAGAGGCCTCGAGCACAAGCCCTACGAGGAAAGGCTGAGGGAGCTGGGATTGTTTAGCCTGGAGGAGGCTCAGGGGTGACTTTATTGCTGTCTACAACTACCTGAGGGGTGGTTGTNGTGATAGGAAGGGAAATACTTTTTTGAAGATTTTCGGTCTGCTTAGCATGCTGCCCTTAAAGTTGTCTTCATATTTTATGTTTAATTATTACTAGGTCATGGGCTTAGTATTTAATACTTGTTCCAGAGATTCACAGTAGAATGGAATAATAGCAGACATGACTCAAGCTGTGACTTTAAAAGTTGCCAGCTATGACACTGACCAACTGTAGAAACACATGTCCATCAGGAAACAAAGATAAACTAGGAGGGCAGAGATGAGACAAATACCACCTAAATTAGGGAATTCATATGTTTTCCAGTTCTACTCTTTTGGGAATACCAGCATGTGCTTACTATGTTCCAGCAATATGAAGAAGCACTTGCACCTCTGGTTAGCAGAATGAGTACTCACCATTGGATAATCAAAGCTTTTAGGCAGAGCACAGAGAATGTAGAAAGGGATAAAATAGTGGAAGTTTTCAGCTGTGTATTGCAGTACTGCTTTGGTATTAACAACTCTGTTATAATTGAACTCAGAAAGGGCTCTTGAAACTCAGAGTCCCAATGTGTTGCAATGGAAGTCGAAAACAGTACACAGGAAGATAAAAGATCAGATTTCGGCTGTGGTGTTGAGCCTCTGTAGAACAGTGTGAGCACAGGAAGGGACAGTACCAAAAGTGATGGCAAAGCACAAAGGCCGCATGTGAGTATACAGTTTTTGAAGATGCTTGACTGTAGACCACAAGGAAGTCACAAGATCTGTAATGCAAGGAAGAAGGAGTATCACTTTAGCTTGTATTTAATCTGTCTATTTTAGTAGTGTGGAAATTTTTCTTAGAGTGTTGCAAAAGTTGTTTTCCATGTGTGTTTTGGAGAAAATATTCTTGTGGATGAAGGAAGCATACAAAGAAAGAAGCCTAGAGAAGTTTTTTGTTAGCAAGAGACTAGTGTCACGAGCAACAGCATATGAGCGTGATTCTGTAGGAGCAAAGATCAAAATTCTTTGTGTTGCTGTGTAAAACTGAAGGCATCTGATGACATCTGATTAATTGAGATGGGATTCACTGGTCAAAAATAAGATGCAACAGTGGTTTCTAAGCCCATTATAAACATAATGTTAGACTATCTAGGTAGATAATCAGAAACCAATGGAAATGTAGAGCTTTTCATTTTTCATTTGAGCCTGTGCTCAAATGCAGCTTCACCTGCAGACATGTGCTGCCCTCCCATCTCCAAATTTCTCAAAGTGAATATTTTCGTCTTTATAGTTTTAGTTGAAATGTTGAGAACTGTAGGGTAATATGACCAAAAAGATAAGTGAAAAGGTAACCATAGTCTGATAGATTTTTGTTCTGTGGTCTTCAGATCAGTCGTTATGCAATTTCTTCAAGTACTTGAAATGTATTTCAGGTAGTAAACCTCTAAGGCTTGGCATCTGCCAAGGAGAGATTCTGAACCACATGAGCTGTGTCCAGATACTTTATTTATGATGGGAGACTGATGGCCCTCTACCTGAGGAAAGGAAGTGATTCAGATATACAGACCTGTGATGCCTGCAGACAAGATGTATACAAACACTTCCTCAGCAAAGCTAGTTGTAGTAGAATGAGAAGCGTTTTTGGAAACTAGGAAAAGAATACATTAAAATAGTTAACAGTGCTTCTTTTAAGCAGTGAGTAATTAAATTCTGCTGCTGTCCACTGTGAGGTGTTATGGAGACAGGTTCAGAAAAGTGTTAATGAATTTACGAATGGTAGGTCCATAAATGGCTGCTGAATAGACAGTAATGTAGCCTTTATTTTCCTGCTGTAACAGTTGTAAGGTGACCAAGGTTTATGAAAAGAATGGCCTAAATACATCAACCAGGTTCATGTACCTTTCTTGCATGGCACATCCTTTTGCTGCCTTCTCTGATCATGTAGAATACTTCTTACTAATTATTACTGCTTTCTCCTTATGTAATTGGCATTTATCCAAGTTGCTCTTACTCAACATAACCATGCCTCGCACTTTGCGATGCCTCCTAGGCTTGGAGCAGAGTACCACTTTTGCAAAAATTAAAGCTGGATGAAGTATTCTCCTGTGAGTACTCATCACATTTGGCTGAAGTATTAAATGAATGAACTCCTGTCCTACTTGTGTCACATTCTTTCTGCTCAGCCTTTGAAAGATATGGGGCCACCACTGGTATAATTCAGTGAAATCCTTATTGATACTCATAGCAAATCCCTGACACAGCGAAACAACAGCTAGAAGGAAGAAGTTCATTTTGAGCATCCCCATGCAGCCACATGTCATATTGGGTTTTGTTTGTTTAAACAGCTACTAAGCTGTACCAATAATTGTAATAAAAGACTCTTAGATATGTCACTTTGTGTTCTGTTTTTTTGAAAGATAATTTTCACAGGTTAACAGATGAGCCAGTGCAATCTGTCAGCTTCTGCTGAAGCTGGATGAGCATCCATCTGTAAGGGAAATACCTGGAAATAGTTAAGTCTGAGCTTGGAGGTCTTTTGGGAATAGGAAAAGAAAGGGATTTGGGTTTGGCTTTTTTTTTTTTTTTTTTTTTTTTNGTATGTAAAATAATGAGTTCAAATAAAAACAAAAAAAAATGAAATGGGGTTTCTAACTTTTGTTCTGCAAAACTTATTCAATGTGCAGCTGAATTGTAAAGGCAAAACTTGATTCTTCAAGACCACCGGGGAATACTGAAAATTATTTATAGATCAATGTTATGTCTTAAGGGACAGAATACTGCAAAATTGGACACCAGCACAGAGTGTTGTAAATGTGAAAATTGGATAGAAGTATTAAGAATGTTTAGAGGTCTTGGAAGAATAGACAATTTACCTTGGTGGTAAATGAGACTATACTGGAGTGTATTTTAAAAGACTGACAGCCAAAGGAATATTCTGGGGCCTTGAAAGGTCCCAAAATTGAAGCTAAAGAACAGCAAATACATATATTATGTTAGTGAGCTCCATAAATGGAGAATAATTGGTGTGTGAATAAGCAAAGATAGTGCCACTTGGTTGCCTGCATCTGTCAACTTTGAATTTAATGTTCAGATACTACATCAACAATGCTAGTGTTTAAAACATGATCTTTGAAGTAGAGGAGGCTCTCCTGTCTGATTTGGTCTTTTTTAATTTCTTGCTTATGTTTCTTAAGCATCTTGTTGGCCTTGCTCAGAAATTGAAGTCTTTTGATAAAGCTCAGTGACTCCTGTTTCCTCTTTCAGAAGTCTCATGGGTTTTTTAATCACAGCAGAAGCCATGTAAACCCCCTGTTCTGTCTCTGAAGCTACTAGCTATGCTGTATTAGGGATCTAATGTATTTCACTCACAGGCCTGCAAACAGCTACAAATTTGAAAAGAATATGGCTTCTTAATTTGACTTTGACACTAGAATAAATTACATACGCTAAAGTATGTGCCCAGGCTGCCTATCCAATGCTGGGACTGCTGTTGCAAGATTGAGGCTGGAGTCCTCTGTCTACATTTCTGTAATTCACCTGACAGCAGCTGGAGTTCTTACAGTCCTGTGAGAGAGCTGGGGCAGCCTGTTAACCTGAAAGAACTAAAAAAAGCCCTTCAGTGATCAGTTGTTCTTTGGTTATCTGTCTTAGTCTTTGTGGAAAGATACTGGCGGTGATGCCACAGGAAAGAAAGGAGGGAGACCTGGGCTTCCTCTGGGAGGAAGCTGTTACACTGACTTGGCACTCCATGAAACTGTGCTCTGAGTGTCATAGTCAGTATGTAATTTGAAATTGTTGGGTATTTAGTTTATTTTTCTTGCTGTTTGCAGCCACATCTATAACACAATGCTTTGCAGTCTGTGAAGCCTACAGTCTGAAGTATTTGGGACAATTCTGTAATAATTTAACATTATTGAAAGAATTTAAGTTCTCTTAAAGAGTCTCGTGAAAATGAGTGCTTTGGAGGTTTGGGGTGTGGGTTTCTTTTGTTTGTTTTACTTTTTTTTTTTTTTTTTTTTTTAAACCAAGGCCTCTACTGACAGGACAAGGAATAACAATTTTAAAGTGGAAGACAGCAGATTAGATATAAGGAAAAAATATTTTTTTTGTGGTGGTGAAACATAGGAACAGGTTGTCAAGAGAAGCTGTGGATGCTTCATTACTGGAAGTGTTGAAAGTTAGATTGGATGGGGCTTTGAGCAGCCTGATGTTGTGGCAGGTGTTGCTGCCCATGGTGGGGCATTTGCACTAAATGATTTGTCTCTTCCAGCCCAAACCTTTCTGTGGCTTAGATTGTTTTGATTTGCTTGCATAAAGCTGTTTGTGTTACACCTCAGTTAATTTGAACCACACTATTCCTGATCCTAGAAAACCACAAGTCCTGCATTAGTCTTTCTGGTGCTCTCAAAGGCTTGTTTATGAAGATGTAATTTAGTTGAACCTGAAATACCATTCCTACTGAATGTTTGGGCTTTGAAAGTGGAAAGTTATGATTTAAGGTTACCCATAGAATATAAATTAGTGTTTGACTTGTTAATCCTCCCTGAAACCATAAAGATATGACAAGGCATAAATGAGCCATGAGTGCTCTAGCCTGAAGTGTCCCAAATCAACCATGCTGTTTTGCAGATGGAAAGTTTCATTAAGATGACCTCTGTATATTCTGAATAGTGATGAGGAGTGTGTTTGTACAGGATGGAGTGGCACGTAAGCTGCCTCAAAAGCTCAAATCACGTAGACTGTAAATACGGTTAGCTCTTAGCTAAAACAAGGCCTTTTCAGCTGATTGAGCTTACTTGCATAGCTTGGAAATTTGGTGACTTTCTGAAGTTCAGATATCCATTTGCTACCTGGAAATGAAGTTGGTTTCACTTCATTGGTATACCTCTATCCATAGAACCATTATGTTCTCAAACAGTTTCTAACACTTTGAAGTAATGTGGTTGATTTGGGGCTTGTGTTTTAATACCTGAAACTAGCTTAACAAAAGAGACAACATCTTGTTTCTGCACCGAAGTGGCAAGCACTTTTCTTTTTAAATTGTTTGAAGTGCTAACTACAATGAATGCATAGCCCAAGTTTCAGCATCCTCCCAGTCTTCAACTTAACACAAACATCCTGATCAGGTAGTTGTTACATAAAGAAAAATCATCAAAATCAAAACCAGACAGCTCTACTACTCAGCTGCCTGCAGGCTGAGATTTTAAATATCTTTTTATTAAAACCACCAAGTCTTTCAATATTTAAGTAGTACCAGTTGAGAAAATTCAGTATTTGTAGGCTCTGTTACTGAACTCTAGACTGAAATATGAGGGACGAAAAAGCTTATTACTGAACTTATGAGTGAATTAATGTCTCCGATTTCTGAGGATGGCTTTAGCCAAATAACACATGAGGGGAAAAAAAATGTAGTGTCTGTGATGGTTTGGGTGTTCCCCGCCCCCCACACTTTAGAAATCACCCAGACTAGACTCAGTCGGCTCTGGAAGTTTGAATGANACAAAGAGAAGAGAACCGCCCAGCACGAAGTGCCCAAGCGAAGCAAAGTGACCTAATCTTTGTTTTGTCTTTCTTCTTTACACATCTCAGCAAGACTGTGAGCAAAGTAGACCTCACCATTGTTTTCATTTCTCAGCCTATCATCTGATTCTTCTCACCAAAACATGCTAGCTAGGCTCAAACTAGCACAGTGTCTAATCCAACAGTAGTTAGTCTCTTCATTAACTATTAGAGAGTCTGCAGTGAAGTTGCATTTTAATGTTAATGATGAAGTGCCTAACCATGATTTGGACTACTACCTTGCTTGGTTTAGGATGCAGTATCCTGTGGCATTTCATAATGAAATGTCCTAAGCAAGGTATTTGTTTCATGTGAAACTTCATTGCTAATATACCTGTTTTGGTTTGTGTTTTTAGGTATCAGACAGGAATTGCTTATTGATCATTTGAGCATTCTATCTGGTGAAAGTCATGTCGTCCATATTGCCATTCACTCCACCAGTTGTGAAGAGACTTCTGGGGTGGAAAAAATCCGCTGGTGGCTCTGGAGGAGCTGGTGGTGGTGAGCAGAATGGTCAGGAGGAAAAGTGGTGTGAAAAAGCAGTGAAAAGCTTGGTCAAGAAGCTAAAGAAAACAGGACAGCTGGATGAGCTTGAGAAGGCAATTACAACTCAGAACTGCAATACTAAATGTGTAACTATACCAAGGTAAGTGTTGTCGTGTTTAAAATTGTTACAACCACTTACAAAATGACTAAATGGACTTTACGCTATCCTGTGAATAAATTACTAAAAATTCAGTTGCATGCTTTTGATTCTTCAAAAGTTCTTTAAAACATATTTTGGGTTTTGTATAATGATGGCTTACAACTGAATTACATGTTTTGTGAAGTCAGTTTCTAATAATGTCTTTACATTAAAATTCCAATTCATGTATATTCTGTTGGTGCCTAGCATAGCTCGTAGTTTGTAGTACTGCTTTATGTTTTCATTTAGTAACTCTGTAATCTGAATGGCGTACTTGAACCTAAACTTCTACTTAAAAAGAAAAAAACATCCAACCACCAAAAAAAATCCCACACCAAAAGAACAACCAACCGAAAAGAATCACAACCTAGTTTTTCCTTGGTCAACACTTCAGTCATCTAATTTTCACTTATATCTGGTAGCTTTGTGTAAATTGTACAAGCTGCATACATTCTCTCACTTGAAGTGAAATTTTGAATTTGCAGACATGTTGTCTGAAAATCATTTTACTTACTGTAATTATTACTTGTTTCTGATCAAAAGTGTTTGTTTTTTTTTAATAAATTGGAGTATTTCTAGAACGGTTTTTCTGCTTCTAGCATGTATATACATTTAGGTGAATGACTTGCATTCTATCCCTTTGACTTCCTCAATTCATAGCAACTGCTGCATGAGAGGCAAGGGTTGTTCTTGTAAGTATAATGCAATCTGCTTTCAATTCATATGATACAGAAATCCCACAAAGGTGCCTATGCAAGCTCACTATGTGTGCTACAAGTATCAAATTCCTTCGCAGGTGTGTTTTTCTGTGAAAAAGAGGATCTGATGGCACAGGAGTATTCTGGGCACTTAGCCCCTCAACTTAGAATAATTTGTAGAGGAAAGAAACTGCATCTAGGTTGACATTGATTTCTGTATCAGCACATTCATCCCAGCTGCTTTTAAACTTTGTATTAATCATAGTGCAAGCTAGATTTGACTGGTGTCAGTAATGATTTCCATATATCAAATGTGTTACAGCTGTTATCTGATAATGGTTTTACCATTCTTTATTATATTTGACACAGCTTTCTGGGAAAGTCATGAGTACGCTCTGAATGAATGACCACTTTAATTCTGTTCTCTCCCTCTTCTATTCACCCTTTGTTTCTAACGTTGCCCTCTGCTTGTATTTTCTTCCTCAGAGCAGTCCTGTTTTCTTCCTTTTGCAAGCTTGACAGCAATCAGAAAGAAAAAAAACGCACTACATCAAGAAAACTGTAGTATCAGGAAACTACGATTGGAACCTATAGGGATACATGTTTCTTGACATGAGATGTCTCTCTGTATTTGACAAGTCTGTACCATGACAAAGACAAAACACTTTATTTGGAAAGCATTTTGTATGACAGAAGCTATACAGAGATTCACTTGATACAAAAAAATGTGTATCTAACTAGTAGAGAGACATGCTTAAGGGTATCTCTAATTCTTAGAGTCTTCCTTAAACTTTTCTGCAGAGGTACTGGGGCAGAAAACACTGCTTCAGAAGAGCAGTTGTCTAAATTTAATTCTAAAGAGAATATGCAAACAGTACTGTTGATCTAGAGAGGGGTCATTCTGTTGCTCTGCTGAGACCTCACCTGGAGTACTGTGTCCAGCTTAGGGGTCCTCAACACATGAAGGACATGATACTGAAGGAGAAGGTCCAGAGAAGTGCTACAAAGGGCTGGAGCACCTTTGCTACAAAGACAAACTGAGACAGAGCTGTTCAGCTTGGAGGCAACTTCATAGCAACCTTCTAGTACCTGAAGGGGGCTTACAAGAAAGCTGGGAAGGGACTGTTTACGAGGGCATGTGGCGCTGAGACAAAGGTCAATCAGTGGTTTTAAACTAGAGAAGGGTATGTTTAGATTAGACATTAGGAAGAAGCTCTACTACAAGGGTGGTGGAACACTGCAAGAGGTTGTCCAGAGGTGGCAGAGGCCCTATCCTTGGAGGCATTTCAGGTTGATAGGGGTCTGAACAAGCTGTTCTAGGGGGAATGTCCCAGCTTACAGCAGGTGGGTTGGACTAGACGACCTTTAAAGGTCCCTTCCAACCCACTGCATTCTGTGATTCTGTATATTTGTTTTCTTAGTCTTTGAGTATGTGTAAGTCTTGTATGGTGTTACATGTTAAAAGCAGGCCTAGTACAGGTCAGAATATGAAGATCTGTTACACTGTGTATAGCCATGTTGTGACCAGTAGTTCTTGCTGGGCTGTTACGTACTGTTTTCGTCTGTGGTTCAGTGAGCTGTTAAAAGTACTGGACCTAGGTTTTACTTTTCCTCGCTGCTTTAGAGTGAACTCATAGCTAGAGAGTTCTTCAAGTGATTTTTTTTTTTAATTTAATTTTAAATGAAGATATAGCTTTGATGTTAATGAGTGAGAAGATACTAGGGTTGCCAGCAGCACAGCCAGTTGACTTTTGGACTGTTCACATTTTTTCAATTTGACAGCTGTAGTCCAGATTCTGAAAAACTAGCAAATGTCAGCTCAGTACTGTAACAACTTCTGGTAATTCTTGTTCTTGGATTTACTAAGTTAATGAAACTGCTTCTTGAGGCCCACTTTAAGTGTCTCAACAGGCATAAATAATAAAGATATGAATTTGAAACTCTTTTTTCTTCCTAGTTGGCAGGAAGTTTGAGGTGCTACACTGCTGAGATGCAGTTCTGATGTGACAGCTGGGCTAAGTTTCTAAATGTTACTCTGCTTAGGAAGGGGAGTTATGTTTGGTTTTGTGTGGGAGCAGTATCAATACTGACAAATGCTGTGGGACGCTTCTATTTCCCACATTATTGTTGCATTATTCTCTCAACAGAAGTTTCATTTGTGATTTCACAAGTTTGTTTCCTGTGGAGGTTTTCAGAATTGGATATAATACTTAATTCTAGTATGCTTTTTCATTACTGAAACTTAGTGACTAAACCTACAAGCGTTTCTCAAAACTAAGAGCAGCTTGGTCAAATGCTGAATTAAATTCATAAATCTGCATTAGTTTTGTCACTGATATTCCTTCAGTGATTAGGTTTGTTCTGTTTCTGCACTGCTTGTCAAGGTGACTAAATACTAAGTGAGCCTGATACTGTGTGTACAGTGCAAAAGCTGCTCATGTGGTAATTAACACAACTTCTTACACAGACTAACAGAGGTTCTGAGAAAGCAGAAGCAGACAGATGGAGGTGGGTGTTGGCATCGCACAGCAGGAGTGCTTAGCTCTTCATAAGTGGGTCAGTAATCTAGAGCAGAGGCTAAATAAGTACAGGGGTCCTTTTGACACTAGCCTTCTAAGTAATTTGTAGTTATCTTGCTGAATCCTTCCAGCAAGCTAGTGGGGTTGTAATCATATAATCCTTGTGCATCCTGAAAATAGATGTTGGCACATGAGTTTACTGCTCTACCAAATTCATTATATATTTTAGAATTTAAGATCTTGTTTTTATGCTCTCCATTGCAGTTTTGACACACATGAGGCACAGGAAGCAGTCAGCAAAGAAGCACATATTTAAGTCTTCTAATGGAGCAGGTTCTTTCTTATTAGCACAGATAGTTCTGATGAAATAACACACTTTGTAATTGGTGGTGGATGAAATACAAGCCTTTAACAAACCAAACTATGCCATGAATTGAACAGTCAGTTGGACACATACTCTATTTAAGAAGTGTTTTCAGTAGTGGCAGTACAGAGTATTTGGAATATAAAGTAGGGAAACGAGTAGACCACACCTTGAGTACTGTGTTCAGTTCTGGGCCCCCCAGTTTAGAAGGGACATCGAGATGCTTGAGCGTGTCCAGAGAAGGGCGACGAGGCTGGTGAGAGGCCTCGAGCACAAGCCCTACAAGGAGAGGCTGAGGGAGCTGGGATTGTTTAGCCTGGAGAAGAGGAGGCTCAGGGGTGACCTTATTGCTGTCTACAACTACCTGAGGGGTGGTTGTAGCCAGGAGGAGGTTGCTCTCTTCTCTCAGGTGGCCAGCACCAGAACGAGAGGGCACAGCCTCAGGCTGTGCCAGGGGAAGTTTAGGCTCGAGGGGAGGAGAAAATTCTTCACTGAGAGAGTCATTGGACACTGGAATGGGCTGCCCAGGGAGGGGGTGGAGTCGCCGTCCCTGGAGCTGTTCAAGGCAAGGTTGGACGTGGCACTTGGTGCCATGGTCTAGCCTTGAGCTCTGTGGTAACAGGTTGGACTTGATGATCTGTGAGGTCTCTTCCAACCTTGGTGATGCTGTGATACTGTGAATTGCTAGTTTCAATATCCCAGCATTTTGATGTGATTATGTGACTTTTCTGTCTTATAATACATGCTTTTTTCCGTCCTTTAAGTGAAACAGCAAGATGCAGTTGCTTTTGTGAAATGTACATATAATAACAACAGAATTTAGTTAGGACATGCTTGGGATAGTGTTGACCTGGACTATTGTACCTGCTACATTTTTTTTAAATCTGAAAAAATCTAGTCTAAAAACAAATGCAGAACTGGCTCTGTCCTTCCTGAGCTGTAACTGGGTACATCTGTGTCACAGGTTGAATTCTGCTTCCATGCCAACATTCAAGTGACAGGACAACTGTATTAGGGTTTTATGTTACATGAAGGATGAGCAGTAATTGTGATGACATATGTATAAGAAGTATTACACAGGTACAAGCATAGTCTTCATTTGTCACACACTGTAGCTCATTTACTCTTCCTCAGAACGTTCCACCTTGCACTTTGCTTTCACTTAACCATTGAGCTCACAGGACACTTCTGTATCTTATCTCCTTGCTGGTAGCTTCCCTGCTCTGCTGCTGACATTGCTTGCATGATGCAATACTGATCTAAGACATATGAGATCTCAGCCGCATTGTTTTCGGTTTTGTTTTTTCTTTGAATATACAAAGGAGGATAATGAAGGGATAGATGCTTTCAATCAATCTCAGTATCTCCAGCTTTCATTTTTTTGAGCAAATACAGCTCATGTCCATACTCTGACAAAGGCTATTTGTAGTTGGGGGGAAGAGGGTAAATTAAAAGGTAACAGTATGCCTCTATTTTCTCTTTCCAGATGTTTGTGTACTCATCTCACTACTGTAGAGAAGTTTTATACATAATGAGACAGCTTCTTGATTGATGACTTAACAGACATGGTTCTCAAACAGATTTTTTTTTTTTTGTTGATGGTAATAGAATCATAGAGTGTCAGAGGCTGGAAGGCACCTTGAAGGACTATCTGGTCCAGCCCTACTGCCCAAGCAGGATCACCTAGAGAAGGTCACACTGGAATGCATCCAGATGGTTCTTGAATATCTCCAGAGAGGGACATTCCACAACCTCCGTGGGCAGCCTGTTCCTATGTTCTGTCACTCTCACAGTGGAAAAAGTTCTTCCTCAGGTTCACATGAAACCTCTTATGCCTCAGCTTACACCCATTACCCCTTGTTCTGTCACTGGGCATCCCCAAGAAGAGTCTGGTTCCATCCTCCTGGCACTGACCCCTTAGGTATTTATAAACATTAATCAGGTCACCCCTTAGTCTTCTCCTCTCCAAACTAAAAGCCCCCAGCTCCCTCAGTCTTTCCTCATAAGGAAGAAGTTCAACCTTCTTAATCATTTTTGTGACTCTGTGCTGGACTCTTTCAAGCAGCTCTCTCTTTTTCTTGACCTGTGGGGGCTAGAACTGGACACAGTACTTCAAATGAGGCCTCACCAGGGCAGAGTAGAGGGNGCTTACACCCATTACCCCTTGTTCTGTCACTGGGCATCCCCAAGAAGAGTCTGGTTCCATCCTCCTGGCACTGACCCCTTAGGTATTTATAAACATTAATCAGGTCACCCCTTAGTCTTCTCCTCTCCAAACTAAAAGCCCCCAGCTCCCTCAGTCTTTCCTCATAAGGAAGAAGTTCAACCTTCTTAATCATTTTTGTGACTCTGTGCTGGACTCTTTCAAGCAGCTCTCTCTTTTTCTTGACCTGTGGGGGCTAGAACTGGACACAGTACTTCAAATGAGGCCTCACCAGGGCAGAGTAGAGGGGAAGGAGAACCTCCCTTGACCTCCTAAGCACAGCCCTTTTAGTACACCCCAGAATGGCATTGGCCTTCCTTGCCACAAGAGCACAGTGCTGGCTCATGATCATCCTTCCATCCACCAGGACTCCCAAGTCCTTCTCCCCTTTACTGCTGTCCAGCAGGCCATTAATAGAAGTAGTTATATTGAACTTACTATGTAAATTTGATATTGAAGCTGTGAAACCATGCTTAACTCTTGAATCTTAGCTTTTATCTGAGGTCTTGAGTTTCTGCAAAAGAGGTTATTTTTATCACTGCCTTTATGTAAGGGCAGAGTGGTGTTGAAGATTGATGAAAAGTGATCTGGGAGATTACTGGCTGAAGTAAGATTATTTTTTTTTTTTCCTTTTTTTTTCCTTGTATCCTGATTTAGAGATTCTTTGCTGGGATGCTATTACTATGTGAGTGCTTTGGAGTTGTAGGTAAAATGCAGCAGTTGACTCCCAGTGTGGAGAAGGCTGATACTGTTATGAAAACTTTCCTTTCCAGCTTGCTGTGCCATTAGAGTTTTAGAAGGCATTATCTGAAAAATGTGTTGTGTGGTTTTTTTTTTTTCCTTAACAATTGAATAGGTATGTAGAAAAGTCTTACTTGTGCTCTCTGTCCTTCCTGCTTAACATGGAGATAACATCCTTGTGCTACAATTCCTGGTTTTCATAAGCTTTGTGTTCTGTAGCCTCCCTGTTCTGATGAAAGAGATACAGGGCCTCAAATCCTGACATTTTCTGGAGAACAATTTGTGGAATTTACAGTCAGCAGTTAGATATCCAAAAGGTAAAGAGAAAAACTCTGTGATGGATTGTGTGGTTTTGTGAATATGAAAGATTGAAAGAAGTGTTGAGAGTGTGATTCAAGCAGCTACTAGTCAATTAGTTGTTCAGCACCGAAATTCAGAGCTACTTATTGACTAGCTTCACCAACACTAGTGTTTAGTTTTAGAATGAAATAAGAATAGTTAACAGCCATATCTTTTCTGTATTTTCCACTTCAACCATTTGTCAAGATAGCTTTTAAAACTGCTATCATGGAATCAGTCTCATGATTCTTCTTGCAAAATAGTGTGGTGATGGTACTTAGGCATTTTGTTCAGAATGCCTTCTTAATACTTTTTTTCTTAAAATAAAAATCTTTTAGCATATATTGACTGCCTCTGATGGCTGTAACGTTTTGTTGTCTCTTTTGTGAAGTGAATACACATCTAGGAGTTTTATTTTCCATGTGACTTAATGAGCCTAAAAGGCTGCTCTGATGTTAGTGAGTAATGCTGTAGACAATTGACAGCTTTTCTCATACTTGCTTGTTACATCCAGTAAAATCCAGTATATCTGGCTTTTGTTGTATTTCCAACGTATTTTACAAGGATTCAGGTAGTTAAAGCTTCAGAATCTGGTGAAAGACATGTGAAGTCAAGACCATTTGACATAGTCATTATTCTCTAAAGAAATAATTTCTCTATTATGCTAGTGTGTTCCCTTTTCTTGTATGTCCTGCAGGGCTTCATTCCCTGCAGTAGGTTAGCACTATGGATAAGATAAGCAGCCTGGACATAACTTTCAGCACATGTTAAAACTGTTTCCTGAAGATGAGCTCTTTATTAAGCAATACAGTCCCCCATAATTGGAACTTACTAGTGCTGATGGAAATTTCTACAAGAGTCAATAGTGAAAGTGAATGGTGCAAGGAAAAGCCCTTCCTAAAGATGACTCAACAGGCTTGGTGCTGGTGTTTCAGAGCAAACAAATTGTTAAAATTGTGACATTTTTCATAGTTGTTTCCTCACATAGATGAGTGTGATTTCTGATTTAGGTGTAAAGAGCAAATGTTTTCTTGAACATAATCTGTGCTAGCAGTTACCATGTTTTTTTTGTAATTACTCACTAATAATTGTCAAGAAAATTATTGCATAGCTGCATGCAGTAGCCTAGTTTTAAGAATGCTTTTGGTCACTAGTGGAGCACATTTGTCAAGATCTTTTGCTGAAATAAGTTACTTCAGAGGACAGCAGTACAAAAATTTCGTTGTTCCTCCACGAGTTAAAGCTGTAAGACGTAGGTGATTTCAACAATTGCATTGAGGGGAGGAAAATTCTCAGAAAACTTAGAGTGCCCAACACATGCTTCTGTTGTCCTCTTAATTAACTTGCTCATATCTTAGAAGTCAGTTGCATAGACACAGATCCTAAAAAAACTAGCATTGCTATTCAGACAGGTGAATCCTGTTTTCTCAGAAAGGGAGCTTGATGCTGTTGGTTAGCTTGTAACAGAGGTGGGATAATTCACTGTTCAGGTGAATGAACACTGGTTCTTAATTATGGCTCACAAGATGTGATATCTACTGTTGTATGAAGAACATCCTCAAAACATGCACTGTAGTTCAGCCTGAATGCATTCACTTTGTTCTATAAATGAAGACAATAATTGAACAGCTTAAGCTTTCTAAAATACATGTAGAATTTTAAGACAGTACATCAGAACGTACTAAAGCACAATTTTTATTGCTGAGATTAGAGGATGAGCATGCTTGTAAATTATTTGTTGATAAGATTACTCCTTTTTCTCATGACAGGATTATTTAGGATGAAGCAGAGCCCCTCTGCTTTTGTCTTGTTGACATTTCAATAAAAACAATGCTTTAGAACAAAGCCAAGGAGATCTTTCCTGGGAGTATATCAAGAAATGGCTGAGATTTTGGGGAGCAGTGACCAAGTTTATCTTCAAAATCCCTTGATCCTCCTTGTGATAGCTTGTGCTGTGAGGACTTTGGATGTATTGTCTGGAAAGGTGTAGCAGGAGGATCAGATTGTCCTTACTCTTCTCAGCCCTGTAGTTATGACAGGACTTGAATGTTGTCTCTACATTCTTTGTAAAAGAATAAAAAGTTCTTTGCACTTTCTAAGTGTTGTTGTACCAGGTTCTGGCCTTTTCAGGGCAGTAAGTACAAGATGGTGTGCTTTGCAAGTGACTTCCTGTATATAGAGTCCACCTGCACTTCCTGAACATCCAATGTGAAAAGGTGGTGTCTAGCAAGAGAAACAATCTGTTGTTGAAAGTGGTGAGTGCAAAACAGTTGACTTCAGGGCTTTTTCTGGTCATATTTTGCAGTGTCTTTACTGACATCTCTTCATCTTTCAGTTGGCCCTGTGTGTATGTGCTGCTTGAGCAGCTTGCTATGTATCCCTCACTTCCTCATAGTAAATTATGTTGTGCAGCCTGAATTTCAAGTCTGGAAAACAGCCATGCATCTGCTTGCTAGGTGTAGAAAGTCCACCTGCACTACATGAACGTAAAATGTGAAAAGGTGGTGTCCTACAAGAGAAACAATCTGTTGTTGAAAGTGGTGAGTGCAAAACGGTTGACTATGGGGATTTTTTTTGATGATATTTTGCAGTGTGTTTTCATGTATTGAGAGTTTATTTTAAATAATTATTACAATAGCAATTTTCAACTGATTGATGTTGCAAAGTTCTGTTGCGGCATCTGTATAGAGGGAGAAGAAGAGTTCTCTTAGATTTTATTGATTTCTGTGGGACTTTTCTCAGAGCTGGAGTGGCAGAACTTGGCACATGGTTTTCAGAGACCATTTTCTGCTCAAGGATAAATGAGTCCAGTTCTTAGTTTATTAATATTCAAGATGGTGTGGTGATAGACAAAAATGTGCTGTCCCTAATTAGATGTGTAAAGTGACATGTTCATGGGCAAGATTGCAGAATACAATTAGATGTTGCATTGACATATTAGTGGGAAATAATTTATGTCAGATTCACATGAAGTCTTTGTGGAACTTAGTTTCTAATCCTGATATTAGCAGTCAGCATTCAGAGACAGTGATATTAGCTGCATCTGTTTAAAAACTCTCCTTACGCATTTCCTTTAACTACAGCATCTTAATCATAGAATCATAGAATCCACCAGGTTGGAAGAGACCTCCAGGATCATCCAGTCCAACCTGGCACCCAGACCTATCCAGCCAACTAGACCATGGCACTAAGTGCCTCATCCAGTTTTTCTTGCACATCTCCAGGGACAGAGACTCCACCACCTCCCTGGGCAGCCCATTCCAATGGCAAATCACTCTCTCTGGCAAGAATTTCCTCCTATACCTCCCCTGGCATGACTTGTCCCCTTGTTCTCTTGCTGATTGCTTGGGAGAAGAGACCAACCACCACCTGGCTGCAGGCTCCCTTCAGGTAGTTGTAGGCAGCAATGATGTCACTCCTGAGCCTCGTCTTCTTCAGGATAAACAACCCCAGCTCCCTCAGCCTCCCCTCATAGGGCTTGTGTTCCAGGCCCGTCACCAGCTTTACGTGGGCACACTGCTGGCTCATGTTCAGCCCACTACCTGCCGGTATGCCCACGGCCCTTTCTTCCTAGTCACTCTCCAGCCACTCTGTCCCCAGCCTGTATTGGATAACCAGTGGTCACTGGTCAAACATTTCAATTTCTTCTAGGCTGGCAAAAGAAAAATAAGTGTGTTCAAACAAGTTACCAGTGTGGAAATACAGATTTGTTTGACATTAATATTCCGAAAGTACACATATTTCAAAATGCTTAGACATGTAAGGTGCTGGATAACTGTGCATCTTCTGTTGAGCTTGTCTTCACAAACCGACTTCAAATAAATGCCTTTTTGAAAGTTAGCTCTGAAAAGAGCTTGGAGCATTTTCTGTTAGAAGTGTTTGGTGAGCTGGTCAGTATTGGCTTTAGGTGTTGTTCATTGAGAGGATCCATCGTGGATGGGGATGGGACAGACAGCAGTGAATGGTCAAAGCAGAGTAAGCCAATAATTTAGATACTGTTGTTCCCTCTTTCCTTATTCCTTTCTTACACAACTTCATAGTATAGCCTAAATTTAATTTAATTTCTTTCTCCTATCTGACTTATAGCATCAGTGTATATGATATATAGAGTAGGGTGGAGGATTAATACAACCAAAAGATGATGCTTGTTTTTATGTAATGGAAAATTTTTCCTTTGCCAACACTTCCTACTTAAACAGCCACTTAGTAGCAAGCCCTTACTCCTAGTGTCTGCATACAGAAGAAGGTGTAAGTAGGGCATTGCCAAGACACACAGCAGCTCAGGCCTTGGTCTAGTGCAAGCCATTCTTTAGAAGATGAATTTGAAGTCTTAAGATTTCTAACCTTCTATCACAGTGTTGGTTGACATTAAGGATAATGATTGTGTTCAAGTGTAATTTTTATTAAAAGTGCTAAAATATGACTGTTAACTTGTTTTGTTACACAGCTGTGGCTGATGTTGAGAACTTAATTGCTGTAAATAAGGCTAAATTTTAGTGTAGACATAGTTCATGTTACACCGACTTATGATATTGATATCACCCTGAAATCTTGGAGTATTGAACAAAGGTACTTAAGGCAGCCAATTTTAAGCTTATACTGTTCAGAAAGCAATGTGATTTACCCACATAATTTGTTGCAGAGTTGGTATGCCAAGCAGAAAGTGCTGGCATATCATTTGAGATAGGCCAACACATGAAGATACTTAGCCAGTAGCAAAGTGCTGCAGAGTTCAAAGGAGCTTGGCTCTCCAGGCAGGAGGAAAAACTGCTGCATTTTGAGGACTGTATTGTATACTGGCTAGATCATTGGATAAAGGCTATGAAGATGTGGATTCTGATCTTGACTCTGCTGCTTTTTTCACAGGTACCCTAACAAATTTTTAACTTACTATAATTTTTTCAGTCTACAAATTGAGATGAATTTTTGTGAAGTGTCATAATGCCACTTCATCTCATCAGTTTATATGGTAGAGAGTATAAATTTCAGATATTGTGCCCATTGGAGTATTAGTGATCTGGAAACCAAACTTGTGGGTGGTGAGTTATTGGAGTTTGTGTGACTTCTTAATTTTCAATTTACTGTGGCTCCTCATTAGGATTACCTTAGCACTAAGAATCAGGAAGATTCAGAAACAAAAATGAGTATGCATGCTTGCTTGACTTTCATGTGCTGTTAGTTGTTTGTCATAGTAACAACTGCTGGGGCTGTTAAATTTTAAGCAAATGGAAAATTGCTACTTTTGATTACTTTAGCAGTTTACCTACTTGGTGGATCCTGGTACAAATGTCTAGCTAGGAAGAATACCTGTATCTGAGGCTTCATACTGCGATTAAGAAGGCATGTTGATCACTCAAGAAAATATGTTGGTTGTGCTTTGTCAGTATTCACAATTTGGTGGAAAGCTTCTAAAATTTACTGGTTGCAATGCTGTAGCCTTGTTGTGAACAGCTTTCGCTGGCTTCTGTCACACTCCATTGTTTAAAGCAGACTGGCAGGATACATGAGAACAATTAGGAGCTGGAGTAAGTTCACATCTCACTGCATATGCTTGAAAATTGGCAGAAGAACAATGAGATTGGGGAAATCCCCTTGAACAAGTGCTGCAGAGTAATCTGACTTCAGCATTTGTTCAGAAAAGATCCCCAATTAGTGGCGCTTTTTTTATTCCAAAGTGTACAGGCAAGTCTCAGTAGGTCAGGAATTTAAAGCTTTCATTTGAAGCTTTGCATGTAATTGTAGATCCAACCATTTCTTCAGATGCTTGGGTTATCTTTTCTTAGATACTGGGTAGAAGCCTGATGAAGAAGCAAACAGTGTTGGTTAAATGAAGAATTTCAAAGTTACTGATAAACTAAATTGTTCAGCTGTATCCTAGAACTGGTCTTCACCTTCTCTTTTTGTGGTACTCCTCTCATACTTGACGTTTTCAGTCATACTGTTTGAAATTGAGCATAACAAAAGGCTGATAACAGCTAATGTGGAATCTTTCAGCTTTGCAACATGGAAAGTACCATTCAAAACAGTGCTTGACTCTAAAGTGTGATTGAAAAAATATTTCTCTTTAATAGGTAACTCAAATGTTAATTTCATGGTGTCCAACTACATCTTCCAAGAGTGCCTTTTGAACCTTGGTGTTCAGAGGCTGCACATCCTCCAATCACCAAAGTTTATTGATAGGTCTTTACAGTCTTTCTGTAATAAATCTCTCCTTCTGTTATAGTGGGGGAAGCTTGAACATGACAACCAGATCAGGAAAAGAATTCAAGTGTGTCCGTTCTGATGAATGCTACAAAGTTAGTATGAAAGTATCTTTTTGTTTCCGTTGTATCTGAATTTCTAGTGTCTAATGTTCTGCATATGTCCCATGTTCCTTTCTTGCAGACCAAAGCATTGTCTAAGCACGGTTAGTAACGAAAAATCAGTGTCTTGTTGTCTATCCCCTATGTGTCTCAGTAGGAGAGTAGAGGCCTACTAAAATGATTGTGCTTGTTGCAAGCTGCCTCGTTGGCAGCCCTTTTAACAATGCTGTAAGTTTCTTCAGTGATAGGCAGACATTTTTAATGGAGCTCATCATCATTCTTTTTGCTCATCATGTGAGAATTTTTCAGTGTTTTGGCCAGTAACCACAGTCCAAGAAACAGCTCTCCTTGCAGCAAGAGTCCACATAAATGTTTACTTGAATGCTAATGTTCCTCAAGCCTTCGAAACTGATCTTTTTTGTCAGCAATAGCACAGAGGAGGGCAGTTCTGCTGTCAGCATAGGGCAGATGGTGGTAGACCGGAGCTGACTCCTCTTTGGTGGTGTGACAAGCAGAAACACTTAGCATGTCCTGGAAATTGCTTTAGCTGTTAACTGATAACATGTGAGCCAAGAGTGCTTCTGAGCATAGCCTTCAGATGCACATTCTGGGTGTGGATCATTGGCAAAATGGTGACAACTTTAGGACTTCTGAGTGATCTTGACATGGTCTTTCTGTCTAGCTCTAGGCAGCATTCCCGAGGAAACAGATTCTAAATCTTGTTCCAGGTGCATTCCCTGCATGCTTAGATTTTCCATCAATAATATCTAATGTGTGGTTTCCATTCTGTTCTAGGTGTTAGGAGAATCAGAGACCAGTAATTAGGCACCTCAACTATTACGGCTCTCTTGATTTTTTTTTTTAAACTTTTTTTTAACTGATCAGTGAAACTCTTCAAGTATTTTCACATCTTCTTTGCTAGTTACGAATTTTCCTTTGTATTTATCAAAACTGTAACTTCTGTGAATGATGGCATTGTCATACTTGTATTTACTTATTTAAAGTAAGATGGTATAACAGTCACAGCACAATTTCCATTTGGTTTTCTTCCCCAATACACTTCTTGTAGAAGTTTCCTCTGTGGCTTTAAACCTTCATTTAAAATATCTTACAGGAAACACTGTATGCCGTAGCTATGTAATACTTGATGTTTCTTTGAATTTTCCTATCCCTTATCTTCAGGGCCATGGATCAAACTCAGTGTATTTTCTCTTTTGCCAATTTTCTGCTAGGTATATGTGGCTTAAGTGGGAACAAGGGGTCATTCTGGGTGTAGAGACTTCATAGCATTGAGCACTTTATGTTGTATATCGTGAGCATATTTGTCTTGCTGGATTTCTTGAGATAGTTGTGTAATTTATAGGGGAAATTGTCCAGAGGCAGCTTTAGTTTGCAATGAAGTATTAAAAGGTCCTGTAACTGTCATTCCAAGAGTCATCTTTTTGCAAAGTTACTGTATTTTTCAAGAAGCATGGACAAGGTAAATGTCTTGCAGAGCTAATCTCTCCCCTTCAGTAACCCAAATACCCACTAGTTTGAGAAGGTTAATCAAAATGTCACTTGTTTTTTTAGCTGCACTTCAGTTGCAAAACAGCCCACTCCTGCAGTAGCATCAGTCCCTTGCCCACTTTTAGGATGATGAACTACATGAGAAAAATTATTTGACTTAACCCTGTAGTAGCTATAAACATCAGCTGGTAGGAAAAGATTTCACAATACATACTATGACTAACAGTGGTTAGAAGACTTAAAGGTAGTTCTTAAATGTCTTGTCTGTTGATAGTCCTGAAATATATATGCCAAGCTTTTTTTATGCCTTTTGAAAGTATGGACTTCTGTGAGATCACAATCTGTGATTAACAAACCAATTTGTTGTGGATAGATCAGCCACTATTATCATGCATGTGGCTTCCTATAAAGATACTTTGTCCTTTGATACTTCTGATTTCTGCAGTCTGTTAAGGATAATAGAGAGAAAATGCATTGAGTGTCTTTTTAACCCACTGCATGATATTGTTTACTGATACAAAACAGAGAAAAGACTAAGTGACCACAGATAGTGTGGGATAAAATTGAGATGACTTAGTTTTTTTATTCCTCAAGTAACTGCAAGTAAAATAAAGGTCTTTAACATCTTGACATTGCTCCTGTTTGGGAGACAGTGCCGATTTTCAGTTGCAGCATTTCAGTAGTACTTTAAACATTAGAAAGTAATTGCATATCAACTGTTTTCTTAAGTATAGTGTAATAACAGTGAAGGACAGGTGGTGATTTCTCAGCTAGGCCAAGGGACTGAACATCATTATTTCATAGCTGCCTGCTACATGACATAGTGCAATATGTTGCAGCTACTTAGACCTCTGATTCTTTTCCTAAATTAACGTGTTTGGGTAATAGTTTTGATCTTCTCTTTCAGGAGGTGTTCAGGATAGTGTTGTGTTTTCTGTTTCTGTTAGACAGTCCTAAGACATTTTCGGATGTGATGTTCTCAGTTGAAATACAGATAACTTCGCTGTTAGTTCACTCAGGCGTGTAATAAACACAGTACTTTAGGCTGTAGGAGTTTCAAACTTGCAAACTTCTTTCTCAGTTGAAGCACTGTGTTTATATTTCTAAGCGGTATTATGAGAAACTACAACAGATAGGAGTCAGAAAACTTAATTGCAACAATGTAACAAAGGAAAGCAAAGTAGGAATTCAAAGTTGTCCTCTCAAGAATGCCATCTTGCAGTACAGACACCCATGTCCTTGGAGCTTGTGGGCCCACTTGATAAGCTTTTTTTCTACCTTTTTTTTTTTTTTTTTTTTGTTCAGGTTTTCTTCACCTGTCTGGTTAATCTCCAGGGAACTGCTATTGTCAATGTACACACTTGTCATGATATATGCAGGGTATTTAGAAGTCTCTGATTTTATTGGCTTTTCTGAACATGCAACTAGGGGAGTAGATCTGTCTTGTGGTTAATCTTCACTCCAGTGAAGACTGCTTCAGAGTTTGAGGTAATGGTGTTGTGTTGAGAGTAGGGAACTGCAGGACAAGTTTCCCAGAGAAGCAGTTAGCTCAAGAGTTCCATAGGCTGCTCTTGCATGCTGTCTGTCTTCAGTCTCTGAGCATAAGACTTGTGGCCAGCTCCCTGTTGACTGAGGCTGAGCTATATTGCATGCCTTTTATTTCTCAGTCCTGAGCACCATCTCTGTGCTGTTTGACCTTGCCATTTAGAAGCTTACATGTTTGCAGACTGTTCTTCACCTGACTTTGAACAGAGAGTGAAAACTCCTTGATAGAATCTGCATCTGAAGAGACCATATGGACAACAAGAAAAGAAATGTTTTACTTCTACTTGGTTTCCATGGCATCCTGGAAAAATTGCTCTTAAACTTTGAGGTGCTATCCTTCCAGAATCTCCTAGCATTGAGAGAAAAATGAAGGTAATGCTGATTGTTGTTGGCTGCTTTATTTTATCTGACATCATTGGGCTAGCATGTCAGGGATTGGGAGAAAAGAGGAAAATAAAGTGCTTTGAAGACGCCTGCCTTGTATCAGTATTTTTGCCTTTGTAGGCAGTTTATTGCATATATGAGAAGGAAGAAGTGTGCTTTAGAAAAGGCAACAGAAGCATACTGTTCATCAACATGACTTGTTTGCCTGACACTCTGCAAAACTGGAAGAAACTAACTTGTGGCCCTGAAATGAGCAATGGGTGGCTCAGATGTTAGTGTATAACAGAGTATCTTTTGTACCTCACCTTTCATTTCTCTGTCCTCTGTGGGTATCCAAGTTTAATCTGAAGTAAATAGAAGTTGTTCAATGAGTTTATTCTTTTCCCACAGTGTTAGACAGTTTAATTGTATCCTGTATCTCCTGCTTTTCTAGCTCTTTTGATGTGTTAATTTTTTAGTGTATGTCCCCTTATATGGAAAGTTACTTAAGTAATTTTCCTCTGTTCAGATGCTGCAGTTAGCATTTGATGTAGTGATTTTGAATGTACTGTATAAGATCCTATGTAAACTTTATTCCTGAAAGGGTTATGATAATAAGAAGTCATGTTCCTGGTTGATATTCTGCTAAATATGCATATACACAAACATTTCTTCATTGTACTGAATGAGTCCTTGAATGTGTATGTGGGGAGGATGGAGGCAGAGAGATAAGGTACAATCACTGTTTTGAGCAAATAATCTTTTGGTATTGGATATGCTTGAAGAAGAGGTCTGCTTTTGACTGGTTTTAGGCATGTAGGATCAATTGCTTAAATTAAATCTAAAGGATTGAAGACACCTGAAGGATCATTCATAATTTTGGAGGCTGAGTGCCCCAGCTGCGAACTTGCTTTTTTTTATTTTTTTCTGGGAGAGAAATCTGTTTTCAGTTCTGTAAAGAGCTCTTTTCCGAAATCCAGGGCTCTTTTAGACCAATGAACAAGGAGACACAGTCTGAAGTCGTGCCGGAGGAGGTGTAGGCTGGATGCTAGGAGAAAGTTCTTGCCGTTGGAATGGGCTGCCCAGGGAGGTGCTGGAGTCGCCGTCCCTGGAGGTGTTCAGAGAAAGACTGGATGAGGCACTTGGTGCCATGGTCTAGATGACTGGATAGGGCTGGGTGATAGGTTGGACTGGATGATCTTGGAGGTCTCTTCCAATCTGGTTGCTTCTATGTCTTCTGTAGAAGAAATTTGTCCAGCTTCTTTTAAGGATGAGTGTCACTGCTGGCCTGTGCAAATCAGGTTCACACCTATGCTTTTTATTTGACATTGGTTAAGATATTTCACTTATGGGAAGTGCTTTGAAGAAAAATCATTTCCTACTGAATTACTGAACCTTTACATTTTCTGCTGCAGGAAAACAAGATTGGGACTTCCCAGTTTTAGTTCATGGCATTCACAAACAGGATGAACTGCTGTAGCTTTGAATCATGCCTTTTGATGAATGTGTATGCCTAGTTAGGTATGTTTAACTGAGTAGATGGTGTTTTGTCATCCTAATATGAGATGGTGGAGATGCAAGTGAAAGATTGCTCGGTACTGCAGTGGTACAAATAATGTCAAAGAGGTACATGATAGATCTTATGAAAGTGACTTAACATTTGTTTTGTTACTACATTTTTAGAGTGAGGTTAGGGCAGGTAACCTTTTTTTTCAGCATGGAAAAAAATAGTCAGCAACAAATATCAGTAGATGAAACACTTAGGCCAGCCAAACTGTGTTGTAGAGTACCCTTTTGTTCAGACAGCTGTCTATACAACTAGCTGAGGTGCTGTTTGCAAATACAGGTAATATAATTAGCTTTGCTACTAGCTGGTACATAGCATTTCTCCCTATTATAGTCTAATGTCTAATTGCCAGTACACAGAAAGGAAAGCCAAGTTGGAATATAAAAGCAGCCACACGTTTTCGTTTGAAACTGGGAATTAAAGGAACCATGGTCAGGCGGATTTGGTAGGAGCTGTTGTCTGTGCTGAGTACAACACTGTGTAAGCCAATGAACATTTTTTATTGCTGACTTTGTTTCATCTATATTGCAGCTAAGTCTTTGCTATTACTGTTGTCTTCTACATCCTCTGTAAGCTAATTCTGAAGGTTTGCTGTATCTCCCTCCTAGCTGTTCCTGAACCCCAGCTGCATCAAAGGAAAACTGATAAAAAACGGAGGATTCCATTCTTTCATCCATCAATTAATTGGCATCATTATTGTTTATAAAGACATAAAGGGTGAGTGTTAGGAGGATGGAGCCAGGCTTTTCTCAGTGTTGTCTAATGATAGGACTAGGACAACGGGCAATGGGTGCAAGCTGGAGCGTAGAAGGTTCTACATTAACATAAGGAGAAACTTTTTCACTGTGAGGGTGAGCACTGAAACAGGCTGCCCAGAGAGGTTGTGGAGGTACTTTCTCTGGAGACATTCAAAATTCTTCTGGATGCGTTCCTGCGAGACCTACTTTAGGTGATCCTGCTCTGGCAGGGCAACTGGACTAAATGATCTTTTGAGGTCTCTTCAAACCCCTAGCATTCTGTGCTGCTGTGATTCTGTGGACCTTTGATCCTTTCCTAAACGTTAGTATCAGTGGAATGTGATGGACAGTGCAACTTCAGTCTGTCTACACCATTGATTAGCCAAAACCTGAGTCAATGTAGTGATGTTCCTGCCCTGATTTTCTGCTCAACATGTTGCTGTGTGAAGTCTTAGATTTAAGTTCTTATATAGCATTTTTTTTAAAACCATCTGTCAGTTTGCAAGGTACAGATACTGAGTATGCAAACTTCAGCTTGTCTTCTCAGACAGATTTTTACAAGAGCCGCCATGAGCAATGATAAAACGATTATGTTTGCCCATTTGTTTTGAGAAAATGAGATTTCCTAAATCTAGTGGCCATTTCTTACTGCTCTTAACTCTGTTTTCAGATAGCTTGGTGTAGTTCTCAAACCAATCTTTGTGCCCCTTGACAAAATACCAGTCAAGGTAGTAAGTGCTGTACATTTTAGGATGGTATAAAGGTGTTTGTGTGTCTGTGCTAAGTAGCTTCCTTCCTGATAATCTTTTCTGGTTTTGTTGCACTTTTCTTGTTTCACCTTTCAGTGAAAACACGAGTGAAAGCAAATGTCAGCTCACATCTGTAGGGAAGACTGTGTGAGAATTCTAGAACATGAAAACTAAGTTCCATTCTAATCTCCTACTTTATCCAGAGCAGACAAAAAGAGTACTATCACTGCTCCCAGACAACCTACCTGAAACAGCATAGGGGGAAACAAATTATATTCAGTAAAAGTAAGGCTCATGATCATAAGACACAGAAGAAAGATAAATGGAGTCAATTTGCCTTGAATGTGGACTTACAAAATTGCTAGTGGCTGAAGAGATGAAAGTTTTAGGGAAAGATGTTAGGGGTGTAGTGTAAGACATAAGCATGCTAAATGTCCAGTGTCATTCTCTGATTCCTGTATATGACTTTGACTAACATGGTGCTAATTTCAGTTCAAATTTTCCCACCTTTCTAATCCCAGCAGTTCAGTTAAAGAGGAAGTTGTTACCTGAAACCTGTGCATTTTAGCAAATTCAGATATGTTCCTCTTTGCAGGAGTTTGAAGAAGTGGAATTGCAGTTACTTATTAATTTTCAAGTGTCTGTTCAGAATCATACAATGCACTGAGTTGGAAGAGATCCCTAGAGGTCATCTAGTCCAACTCACATGAGTTGGATGTCCCCATCTGAATCAGATTGCTCAGAGTCCTGTCAAGCCTGACCTTGAATGTCTTTAGGGATGCAGTCTTTGCCTCCCTGGACGACCTGTTGTATTGTTACACTATCCTCATAGTAAAGAACTTCTTAATGTCTACCCTTCACTAGTGTAAAACCATTTTTCCTTGTTCTTGTGCTACATGCCCTTGTAAACAGTCCCTCCCCAGCTTTTTTGTAGGTCCCCTTTGAGGTACTGGAAAGCTGCTGTAAGGTCTCTCCAAACTTCTCCAGACAGAACAACCCCAACTCTCAGCTGTCTTTATGGAAGAGGTGCTTTAGCTCTCTGATCACTTTTGTGTGACCTCCTCTGGACCCTCTCCATCAGGTCCATGTTGTTCTTGTATTGAGGCCCTGGAGCTGGACACAGTACTCCAGGTGAGGTCTCAGTAAAGTAGAATGGAGAGGCAGAATCAGACCTCTGAATCTGATGGACGTTGTTCTGAGCTGCAAGTGTGCAGTATCCAGCTTTTTGTCTACCAGTACCCTCAAGGCCTTTTCTGCAGGAGTTTTATCATCCCTCAGCCTGTATTGGTAATGAGGACTGTTCCCACCCAGATGCAGGACTTGAATCTCATGAGATTTCCCTGGGCCTATTTCTTCAGGCTGTCCAAGTTTCTCTGGATAGCTTCAGGTCCCTCTGTCGTACTGAATGCACTGCTCAGCTTGGTGTCTTCTGCACACTTGCTGAAAATGCTTTTGATCCTACTGTCAGTATTATTTGTGAAGTAAAGTACAGTGGTTTCTGGTACTTGTGTGTGTAAATATCTTTGAAGTGGTTGGGTCTGCTTTCATCTGATGAACTCAGTGCAGGCATTTCACTTAGTACAGACATCTGAACATATAGTGTTGCCGATACTGTAAATAGTGGTAAGATAGTTATTTTGTTCATTCTGTCTTTGGGGGAAGACTGATAATAAATGGATACTAACAACAACCTGTAAGAAAGGTACCAGTCTAAGCATGCATGTGACAGTATTGCTGTGCACAGGGTACTGTTTAAAACTCTGCTGGCTTCATGTTCTTTGAGCAGTAGCCTCAGATAAAACAGTACCTCTATAAAACTGAGTGTTACTGATGAGACTTGCAACGTTTTACCAGTTTGTATCTTCTTTTTAGTTGAATGCACTTGATGAAAATATGCAGTGTAGTGCCATGTGTAGGCAAGCACCAGCTTGGTTGGTGTTGTGGTCATGACAGTTTAGACAGTACTTGCACATGCTTGCTTGAATCTGCAAATTGGTAAGTATGGCTTCTAATTTAAATGACTGAACATCATTGGAGGATGAAAATTTGGACACAAGCCTACAATATGTGCTCACAACTCAGAAAGCCAATCACATCAAAAGCAACGTGACCAGCACGTCAAGGGAGGTGATTCTGTCCCTCTGCTTTGATCAGACCTCACCTGCAGTGTTTTGCCCATCTCTGGAGTCCTCAGCACAGGAAAGACGTAGACCTGTTGGAGAAGGTCTAAAGGAGGCCACAAAAGTGATCAGAGAGTTGGAGCATCTGTGCTATGTGGACAAGCTGAGAGAGTTGGGGGTTTTCAGTTGGAAGAGAAGGCTATTGGGAGACTTCACAGTGGCTTTTTCACTACTTAAAGCAGGCCTACAGGAAAGATTAGGAGAGCTGTTTTAGCAGGACAAGTTGCAACAGAACATAAAATAAGGAAGATTTAGACTGAAAAAAAAACTTGTTGAGGGCGGTGAAACACTGGCATAGGTTACCCAGGGAGGTGGTAGAAGTCCCATCCCTGGAAATATTCCAGGTCAAGTTGGATGGGGGAGCAACTTGATCTAGTTGAAGATGTTCCTGCTCACTGCGGGGATGTTGGACTAGATACTTGTGAAGCTCCCTTCCAACCCTAGTCATTTTTATGATTTTAATTGCCCTAGATTGAGTATCAACCTGAGGTGCCTTTAGTTGGCACCTAGACATCATCGAGGGGGTTGTGAGTTGTTCTGTATAGCTGCATCTTGAGCTACTGAATTTTCTAAATCAGGGTTACTGCCACTGTAAGGCAGGATGCAAATGGCTTTCTATATACACTAAGACAAGATCATGCTGTCAAGAGACCAACATTAATAGACTGGTTGGCAGTGGTAATCTTACCCTGTTTAGCCTCATCTTGTTCCTTTTTTTTCACCTGGATGGCTCAGCATCCTTTAACTTCTAGTCATACTGCAAATGCATTGGTCTATTTTTGGGCAGGATGATCTAGCTGAGATGGTGTCCATCTGTATTTTTGGATTTTTTAATGCTACTGTAGTGGCTATATTTAGATGGTTTCATTCCGTGTAGTTTATATCTGATGGAATTTGATATGGACATTAATGCCTCTATTATACATTAAAGCAAGTGTTCATATTAATTAAGAGTGTGGCACAAACCACATTTGCCCATGTTCATTCTTAGTAGACTGATCTATAATTCATCTGTATTTGAACAGTGAATTTATAGTCTAGTTTTGTAGTAGGTTTACAGATACTAGGAGTCTGCTAGGGTAGTTTGCACTGTTGATGCTGATTGGGAACTACCACCTGTGATATATAGAGCAGTCTGTACAAATGCTTTTTAGTTGTCTTTTGGTATTTAGGTTTTTTTTTTCCTGTGTCCACAATTTTCCTCTGTACATCATTGTTTTCTATGTAACAAAAGAAAGGCAGTTTTGGCACTTTGTCTCAAAATTGAAGCATTGCTACAGCTCTTTGCTGTTTAGGTAAGCTCTTGTACAAAGTGAGTTTTTTTGGAACTCAGATTTTCCTGTTGAAGGAAATGATGAAATGGGAGAAGTGGAGGCATACTGTGTGCTGTTGCATGCTGATAGCCACATCAAAGATTTTTCTTGTCAGAATTACACAGTATCATCCGAGATGCTGCTTCTTACAAGCAGATGTAAAGTCAGCTTTGAAACATCAACTTTCATAACTCTTTCACTTAGGCAGATGCTCCAACCAAAGAAGCTTCAATTTCACCTAGTAATAACTTGCCTGAACCTTTCTTCACTATATTAGTCCCCTGGTCATTCCCGAGACAGGAACAGGGGAACTGAGTCGACCCACTTCAAGTGTACAGCAATTTAACCAGATGTCTGATAGATTTGGCTTTTACTTAAGAATCCCAGGGTCTCAGGAGTTGTTATTCCGTGCAATCATCCTTCATGCATTTCTGTTTTCTTTAGGAAATAGTTTTCTTTCCCTAGGCCTTCAAAACACTGGGCATACTGATCCAATTCCATGCTCTATACCCCTGAAGTCCTTTATAATAAATTCTCTTATTTTGTGAGGTCTGCAAGTGTAGTGATCCAGTATTCAAGTAAGTTTGCTCTGGGAGTGCTTGAGGCTGCTGAACGTGTTGAAAAGATAAAAATATTAGCTTTTGTGTACTTGACCTCATTTATATCAACAGATAAATTCTTTTGAGAATTGCAGTGAAAGTGATCCTTGGAATACAAGTGCCTGCTGTAGTGGGAAGAAGCATGTTAACTTTAAGCTTATATTTTGGAGTATATATAAGTGTCATCTATACAGGAAAGATTTAAATACAGCTTGGGTGCAGGAACTAGGTTATTTTGGAAACAACAATAGCTTAACAGTGCTGAGTGCAGCAAGTTCAAAAGAAAAAGCACTTGCTTGGTAAATGAGGAAACCTGGAATATACTACTGAACTTTAGTTTGAAGGCAGTCTGTATACTAAAGGTGAAATGCTGGTATTTCTTGGCTGCCTGTCTCCTAATAAACATGCCAGGCACTATGGCCAATTGGCTCAGCACTGCCTCATCTATGCTTTTAAGTTCATAGCTTCCAGGTCAGGGTGGCTGCATATGAACCTGCCCAGTGTGAGAGGTCTCAGACATCTGAGAATTGTGTGAGAAGAGTAATTAGTGTGGCCCAGTACTGGGATACATGCTAGCTGCTTTCTGGCATACTTCATTAAGTCTCAGGACCTGGGAATGTTTCCAGGTGAGACTTAACTTAGGAGTATAGATTGTCCATGATTGTTATAAATTCTTAATGCAGCAAGACATAGAAGGACCCTTCATATCATAAGGGGTTTACCTTCAGAAAGGTATTGTGAGAAGAGAATATGTCCTACTTATTTTGGGTCATTAATTCTGTACTTATAAAAAAAAAAATGTGTACTTCCTGTATTTTTTTAGGTGGTTTTAGTGGTGGTTTAAACATCTTTCAGAATGCAACTACCTTTCAGGTTGCTGTCTTTCTAGGGTGAGTGGGCAAGTCTACCATCCATGAATAAATGTACTGTGGCCTTTCATGGAAATGCTGCTTAGGAACTACGCCTTTTATGGCTTTGAGGAATTTCATTCTGATTTGGTGTGCATGCATGTGAATATTAAGATAGCCCTAAAAGTGTGAATTAATTGGTGGGGAGATGATCTTGCATTTTTTTCTAGGTAGTGGGGTTTTTTTTATTGTTTGTGTGGTGAGTTTGTGAGTTTTGTGAGCAGAAGTGTGGGGAGACCACTTTATTTCCTTAACTGTTTTGTTCAGTGAAAAGTAAAGGCTATATTGAGTGGACTGCATTGACCATCAAGGATGAATTCCTGCAGGCTTTCTTCAGTGTTTGGTTGTAGATTACTTGAGTTGGAATATACACTACTAGTGTAGGTGAGCCAGTAAAATGTGGATATTTATCCCAGCTGTAAGCATGTGTATATTCTGTAGACAGAATGCTCATATAAGCCTCTGAATATTTGAGCAGCTGTGCTCTCGTAATTTTTTTGGTACCTCATGGCCTGCCTTTCCTCCATGGTGTCCTGAGTTTGGTTACAAGCTATTCACTTCAGGATATAGTTTGTCTTTCTGTAGATTGTGAATATACTGTCAACTTTTCTACAGTTTTAATGTTTATAGAGAGAAGAGGTTAGCAATAAAAATACTATTCCTATTCACTCTGCTTTGTTCAGGAGCTGTGAACTTTCGTTTTTGCATGTGCTGTCTTGGGAGTCTTGTGAAACAAATGTGTGGCATGTCATACTTATACCACTGCTGCACCCCACAATTTTGATAACACATGGTCTATGTGACAACATAGGCTTTGGAGCACTGCTTTTTAGAAAGGATCTATTGCTCAAAGGTAGTAAACTGTCAGAGCTCATTATGTCAATTAGTATGTAGCAGGCTTTCTGTCTGCTGATCGTTCTTCTAATTCAATGTGTGATGATCTGTCTTACTAGCAGTGGTTCATTTTTAAGGACATAGTACAGTGCAGGGATGTTCCCTGGTGTCACACAGGCTACCTTCAGGGTAACTATTTCAATCCTTACACAGCTTCCAGCAGCTCCCCATCCTGATGGTGTCTTTAAAGATACAGAAAAGAGAAGCTGCAGATTTTAATGAGCGGTGTCCCTCTTTAGTTCTGAGGGAGAATGTCTGAGATTAATAACAATTCGCTCTTTTAAAGAGCTAGAAGTATGTCACAGACTCAATCTGCCTTAGAGTGTGTGTCTCTCTGCTGCTCTCTACTAGACAAAAAGTTATCTAGTGCAAGAGTTTATTTGCATCCATAATCAGCAAAATGTCAAAGACTATTTTATTTAACTTTTTTAAAGTAAATGCAGGCTACTGCCCAGAATCACTCTCTGACTCCTCCCTTGTAGGGCTTGCATAGCTCCACAGTGAACAGGAGAACTGATCTCTCTGAAAAACAAGTTGTCAGCCACCTATGTTCTGTGGTCAGATAGCCACCCAGTTCATTGTTTTAGATTCCTGCACAATTGCATGAACATTTCAGCCTCTCTGAAACATTAGAAACATGGCTTCTGGGACACTTGGGAAGTGGATGAGCCATTCATTCTCTCCACCTGTACCCTACAGTTATGTTTTATTGAAGTCACCATGGAATTGAGATGACTGTCATCTCTAGAAGTACCTTTAAATACAGTGTTGTACTATGTTTTTGTTTCATAACACTGATGAACTTTCTTGCTGTATGGAGGAGGAATAAAAATACCTACCTCACTTCTCTTGCCTTAAACACTCAATCTAAACTTTTGAGTCTAACAGCTAAGCTTAGTAGTTTAAATATAAAATGCGATACCTGTATTTCAAACAAGGAGTTTGAAGAATTTGGATTCTTTTTTCTTCTGTTGCAACTTTGCAGAGGCTGTTATTTTCAAAGTAATGTAGCAGCCAGTCAAACTTCACACTTGTAATTTGGAAATGGATATGTAAGTTGCTTATGAACAAAAAATCTCTTAATTTGAGGTGTGAAGTCTAGTTGTGTGTTACTTACATAAAATCTTTTTTTTGTTTTCATTGGTCACATAGCAAGTCTATGACAGAACTGAACTTGGCTTATGCTTCTGAAACTCTGCTAGTTGACAAGCCCTTACTGTTTTCTTGCTATGTTTAAATCTGCCGCTGCCTTTATTTTGTGCCTATGGCCGAAGTCTCTTTCTGTTTACTGTTGTGATCTTGTCATTGTCTCAGTTTGGTAAAGAATTAGTTATGTCTCCTCTCATCCCACTGAATTTATCAATTAAGGTTTTGCTATTCTATAGCTAAGTCTTAAAATACTGTATTGTAAAACTGTGTGAAATATTGTGTTACGTGTGCTATGGAAGAATATTTAGTTCTGTCATCACACAGAGTACGGAAAGCAGCAGTGTCAGCTGTGATACTCTTTTCTCCAGAGTCTGCATTTTGCTGTTTTGGCAAAAGCAGCAAATGTATATGAAGAATGAGATGAATGCTTGAGTGGTGGTACCTGAAAGTTAGTGATGTTCAGTTTCAGATATACATGGCCTTTGTGTGAAGTCTTGTGAAAGCTTATGTGTAAAAACAAAAACAAAAAACCAACCCAGAAACCATCCTTTCAAATTTAATTTTGTTACGAGCTAGCCTGAGGAAGTTTTGCCTGTTTTAAGGAACATTACAACTGTATTGAATACTTAAAACCAGAGAACTTGTTCATGTATTAGAAACATTATCATTTACCTTGAATCACATGTTTCATTTTGATAGCCTCCTTCATATAGAAAATATAGCATCAGATATCAGTTTAAATGCAAGTCTAACAATGCTCTATCTTCTATGTGAAAGGAAGTATTCTGTACATTTCTCCATGTTTGACATCATGGTGTTTTGAATAACCATGTTCCATATTCATATCAATTTTTTGTTTTTGTTTTCAATTTATGCACAGCACTTGCTCTGAAATTTGGGGACTGAGTGCACCAAACACGATAGATCAGTGGGATACAACAGGCCTTTACAGCTTCTCTGAACAAACCAGGTGAATATTCTGCCCTCTCTCGCATCATAGAAATCCTGTGNACTGTATTGAATACTTAAAACCAGAGAACTTGTTCATGTATTAGAAACATTATCATTTACCTTGAATCACATGTTTCATTTTGATAGCCTCCTTCATATAGAAAATATAGCATCAGATATCAGTTTAAATGCAAGTCTAACAATGCTCTATCTTCTATGTGAAAGGAAGTATTCTGTACATTTCTCCATGTTTGACATCATGGTGTTTTGAATAACCATGTTCCATATTCATATCAATTTTTTGTTTTTGTTTTCAATTTATGCACAGCACTTGCTCTGAAATTTGGGGACTGAGTACACCAAACACGATAGATCAGTGGGATACAACAGGCCTTTACAGCTTCTCTGAACAAACCAGGTGAATATTCTGCCCTCTCTCGCATCATAGAAATCNGAACAAACCAGGTGAATATTCTGCCCTCTCTCGCATCATAGAAATCCTGTGGGAGGGATTGGCTTTGGAGGGTCTGTAAGGGGATGCTTTAGCTGTAAAATAGACTAAAATACTTCCTAGGCCTCTCATGGTACAGCATTTTAAAATATTTACTTGCCAGTGTAGAAATCCAAGTGTTCTCAGCTGATGTTTTGACCAATGAAACTCTAATTCTGAATACGCCTTTTTCACACTGGTGCTAGTGAAAGAATGGGAAGACTTGTTAAATGCAGTCTCTAATGTGATTTGGTATTTACATTAACAAAGTTGGGAAACTTAATTCTTTAGATCTGATCTTACAAAGTATTTAAACTGCTTTGTATGCCACAGGTTTTCAGTTAAATCTTGCTAATTGGCTCACATATGAGCTACTAAAGAATTGTTTGTAAATTCTCCAGTAGTTGATAGTGGGCAATTCTAAACAGGGTGTTTATTTTTTCATGTCACATTACTTGATTTGTGTATTGAGGTTTGTCTCCCATCCCATAACAGTCATAAACATCTGCATTTGTGTAAGCATATGCAGTCTGTCTTAAAACTAGCAAAACATTTTCAGCTGGTAGCAAGGCAGATGAAGCCAGTAAGATAAACTGTACAGCCCTTATAATATGTGCATTCATACTTGTTTGCATTACAGTTACACTAGCATGTGGATCACTTGGGCAGCTGACTGCTTATAGGCTTATTTACAGTCCTGTGGGAATTCTTATGCTTAAAGTCGTAAGGCATCCATGCCACAGCAAAGTCTTGAGGTTTAGCAGTAGGACCAACTGTGTGATTTATTTATTGGTTGTTTGTTTTTTTAACCACTGTCATCTACATTTAAAAAAATGTATAAGAAGCAAGCATACTAAATACTTGGTTGGAGGTAAAGGGGCTTTTAATGAACTCTAAATTCACTGGCAATAATTTGAGCAGCTCTAAAACAAGTTAAGACACTGCTTGATAATCATCATTTTTAACACATTTGAAGCCTTTTAACGAGAGTATAAATGTCACTAACAGTGCCAGACCACTGAACTCTGAGAATTAAACAAAGTACTCATCCCATGTGTGTACACTGTTGCTTGAGCTATTAAGAGACAGCATGCAGTGTATAAATACTTGTCAACATCTTTCCACTGTAGATCTCTCGATGGCCGTCTCCAGGTATCTCATCGTAAAGGATTACCACATGTTATTTACTGTCGTTTGTGGCGCTGGCCAGATCTTCACAGTCACCATGAACTTAAAGCAATTGAAAACTGTGAATATGCTTTTAATCTTAAAAAGGATGAAGTGTGTGTAAACCCTTACCATTACCAGAGAGTGGAGACACCAGGTAGGAATACCTGCTTCTGAGTTTCTGTAGCAGCATCTGTATGTACTTGCTCTTAGTGTAATGTTTTAAATGAAAAATAGAAAAAGGTGATGCTTTTCCATGCTAAATGTACAAGACTCTTAGAAATACAATTTTTGAGAATGATGTCCCCTGCAAGTTTTCAATAGTAAAGATACTGAAAAATCTTTGCAAGTGTGTCAGATACCTCTGATAAACACTTCTTAATTGCTAGCAGTTTCCAGCTAAGTATGGTCCAGACTTAAAAGGAGAATAAAGATGACTTACCTTTTGCTTGTATGGAGTAGTCAGCACCTAAGGAATCTGACTCTTCTGGTAACTAGCCGTACACTTGCAGTACTGGCAATATTGAGAGTCAGAAGATTTTAAAATTTATTGTGAGATAGTTTGGATTTGTTAATTTTTTTATTGTGGTTCACAGAAGCTTATATTTTGAGGGTCTTACTAATGCTTTGAATTTTGCTTTCCTAGTCTTGCCTCCCGTACTAGTGCCACGACACACTGAGATTCTAACAGAGCTTCCTCCTCTTGATGACTATACCCATTCCATTCCTGAAAACACTAGCTTTCCAGCTGGAATTGAACCACAGAGCAATTACATACCAGGTATTTTCTTAACTCCCATTGTAAACAGTACAGTTATCTTTGTTCCAGTGGCACAAAGTTGGCAATTTCACCCTACTTAGTGCACAAATTAATTGGAATATGCACCAATAAATTAGATCTTATTGACTTCATGTTTAAATTCCAGTAGAAATACCTATTGTTCACAGAATATAATAATTTAGAAAATGGCATTACTTTAAGTCTGTTTTACAAACACATAGGGTCTCCAAATGCTGTGTGTTGGAGATAGAGCAGTAAACTACTGCTCATTCTCAGTAGTACATGGAGAAAACTTGTAAATTGGAAAATAGCGACTTAAAAAGTGTTTTGATCTGTAGTTGACAATTGATCAAGGTCTGCTTTGCATATTTGTTAACTTTTGTACGCATACAGTTTTGTTGTCTTTGTATGAGAGAATAACCTAACAATATTGAACTCTTAGACAATTTGTCCTTCAATCCTTGGTTTCTTCCCCACCTCAAAGCGAATACCAAGGTACACCCAAAAGCCTGTACCCTCATTGAAACAAAATTAGTGACCTTTGTTTCCTGCCTCAACTTCCTGTTTCCTGTCTCTTCAGGAAATTGCCTAGAATGTAAAGCCAAGTAAATCTGAAGTTTGCTCATAATGTTTAATGCAGATATATTACAGACAGGGTGGAAGTTCAGATCTGGACTCTCATGGAGTAAGATTGCTGTCTTGAAACTCAGATATGTGCATTGTTCTTTAAATGTATAAAACTGAAATGGCACACAAAATAAATGAAGTTGATCTCATCTGTTTAATTTGTGTCACATTTGTTGCTGCTTAGGGACAGCAGATCGTTAAAGAGCAATTTTAGGTGCTGAAAGTTAGAGTCACTTTCGTAGTTTATACATACTTTGACTACTTAGGGCAATGAGGATGATTATAGGGCTGGAGCACCTCTCCTGTGAAGACGGATTGAAAGAGTTGAGGCTGTTCAGGCTAGAGAAGGGGAGGCTCCCAGGTGACCTTATTGTGGCCTTTCAGTATCTGAAGGGAGCCTACAAAAAAGCTGGGAGGGGACTTTCTAGTTCTTTCACTACCCAATAGCCTAGGGGGAGTGGAGCGAAGCTGGCGATAGGTAGGTTCAGACTGGACGTGAGGGGGAAGTTGTTCAGCATGAGAGTGGTGAGAGCCTGGAATGGGTTGCCCAGAGGGGTGGTTGAAGCCCCATCCCTGGAGGTGTTTAAGGCCAGGCTGTGGACAGCCTGATATAGGGTGGGGTGTCCTAGTTGGAACTAGATGATCCTTGTGGTCTTTTCCAACCCTGACTGATTCTATTATTCAGTGTCATGGATTTTGATCATATTTGCAAACAACTTACTGGAGATACACAGTTTGAAAATCCAGTGCTATGGAAATGAACTAGAGCAAGTAGGTAGTTATTTGCAGAAAGTCTGTTCGGGGTTAGTTGTGGGTATTGACATGGTATTCAAATGTTTATGCAGCTAACGACACCTTGACTCCTTCCCTTTGTCACTCACACCTTGTTGTTTAATTTGTATTATAGAATCTTCATTTGACCATGCTGACTTACTCTTGACTTATTAGCTAGGTTCTTACACATCTTGTGTGTCTTGACTGCATGCTACAGAACAGTTTTCTTTAGTGCTAGAACAGGCTATCAGCTGTGGTTGCACAGCAGTATTGTCTCAATACTGGGTTCATAGCGAGGTTGATTTCACCTGCAGCTGAAAAGATGATGGTTGTGAAGCCTTTGGGACTATATGTTTCCTTTCAGGTTATGGATGTGCTGGGATCCATTGTCCAAACTTGTGGCAGCATTCAGACTGTCCTAGGAATCCTCAGTACTGCACCTGGGCATTTATTTCCAGCTGAGGTGGTGCTCAGCCTTTGACTCTAAAACATTATTAATAGTACTAGGTGGAGGAAATTTCAGAGACTCGATATGGAAAATAATATGTGCCAAAGAGCCTAGATTAGCAACTGGAAACAGGAGGCATGAGTTGGATTGGGAATGGTTATTAACGTTTTACCATGGCTGTGGGCTTAACTATGACTGATTTGAGATGAGAGTCCAGTGTATCATAATGAAGTATATCAAGTTCTCAGAACAAATATAATTTTTGTCATCAAATTTGTTGCTGTTAAATATTTCCCTTCCTTTTCTATTCTTGCCTAAATTTTGTCACACTCTTTTGATTAATTTTTATTTAATCAGGTTGCTATTTAAACACTTAATCTGGTGTCCTCTCACTTCCTTCTGATCTCACTACATTGCTGTGAATCTCAGATGTAATACTTGTTATGATTTATTTTAATTCTTAAGCAAAATGTTTTATCTTTAAATTTCTTATGTTTGGTAATAATATAATTCAATGTATTTAATCCCTCAAATGTCTCAGAGACAGTCCTAAGGTGATTGTAGAGACAGCTTTGAGCACTTTCACTAAAGCAATCCAGATTTTGCCTTTAATGTATAGGAAAAGACGTTTGCCTAGTTGAAGAAAAAATGTTTCCTGAGACAGTTGTTTAACTCAACTGAATTACAAAGCTCACTTTGAATAGAGAAAAGGAAAAACTGTACTATTCTGGGTTTTGTCTAATTTGTGGAATTAGACATAGTTTCTTGTCTCAGGATGCATCAGACTTGAGTTACTGAGTTTGCTTCAGTCTGTGAAACTTCATCCCTAAAGCTAGTTAAAAGAATAAATGACCATTTTAATAGAGCTTGGAAATAATAATGATAGTAGAGCTTGTGCAGTGTAATTGATAATTTCACTGAGTGAAATCAGTTCTTCAGTATTGAAGAAAAATGAATTTGGGGACTGAACTGGAAAATAACTTTAAAATCCAGCAATTTTTACAAGACGTGGGAGGATATGTGATGGTTATACTACATAAGAACAGAGGTTTTTAGAAGTCACCAGGTGTTTTTTTCATTTGTAATTCTATTAAATGTGAAAGCTGTTGATCATAATTTCAAAATTGTTGCTCGTAGTGAAAGTATCTTGTCTTAAACGGAGTGAACAAGGATTATCTGTTAATTATACAACATTTTTTAGCAATTAACTGACATACAGGAGATTACATGTTTTACATAAACAATGAGGCAGGTAATGGGTTTGAAACTGTCCTGGTAGGAAATAGGGATAGCAAAATGAAATACTGATTTAATATTCCAGTATCATATGAAGCTCTTGAAGGCTTGAGGGCAAAAATCCCAAATGCTAAATCGTACAAATTACACCAGTCATTGAAATGGTAGATGGGATTTTTCTTATTCTGGCTCTGGGATTTGTGGTTTTTCAGTTTGTTTGGCTGGTGGGTTTTTCTCCTGGTTTTGTTTTGGTTTTGTTTGGTGGTTTTGTTTTTTTTTTACAGAAACACCACCTCCAGGGTATATCAGTGAAGATGGAGAAACAAGTGACCAACAGTTGAACCAAAGCATGGATACAGGTAAAAATTTATGTTTTTCAGTGCATTGAAGACTTGGAATTACTAGTTATGAACCCTCTTGAATAGTGGCATGAATTCAGTCCAAATGTTGATGGCAGTGGCCCTCTGAGGACCAGGTGTTTTCTGCCAAAAATACAATTTTCAGTCTTTTGTGAACAAAATTATTTTTTGATAGGAGGATACTTGTAAAACATTCTGTGCCATGCTAAGTATACGCTGTTTGTTTTGTAACAGAAGCATACAGATCTAAGCCTTCAGCAGAAGGACTTAAAATGGGTTTTAATAGCTGACTAGTTTCAGCTTATCACTGACTTTATCTGCTTGAAACAGATTAATGGAAGCAGAATCTCTGTTGGCTTGAAGAAGTTACAGAAATGCTGCAGTTTGAAAACTTCTCTGAACAGTGACCGTGTTTAAAATAAATTATTGTATGGAATGCTCTGCTGAAACAGTAGTAGAAACATCAAGCATTTGTGCCTGTGTATGGAAAGGTTTCTGGATAATCTGATTGTCCTTAGATTTGGATAAAGCATAGTTAATGTGTTGGATAAGAACCTCCTGCTGTGTGCTGGCAGTGTGGAGTATGTGTTCAGTTAGCTAATGTTAGCAACCTTTTTCACTTAATTGGAGTCAACTGCACTAGTTTTTGTACAAGCTGCAGTTTTTTCCCACTACGTGGCAATAGTTAATTAAAAAGACATGACATCAGCAATCTTTGTAGGAATAATTCTGTGCAAAGCCCTGCTGTGTTTTACCTACCGGTGCTCAAACATTGCTGGAAAGTTCATGTTTTTCTGATTATTTTTTTTTTTTCCTTCCTTCTTCCAGGAAAGAGTAATTTCCTCAAATGAGGAAATCCAGCTTGTTCTTTTCTAGAGATAAACACTCTCCTTTCAGAATAGAGAGGTAGTATCTTGATCGTCTCATCCACTTTTTCTTGGCTTTTTCTTCACTGAATTTGGGAGGAAATTACTACCTTCTCACTGGTGAAGTTACTTTCAGTGTGCACAAAGCAAGAACTCTGCCAAACACAATATTAAGATGTTAATTGAGCCTTTAGGAGAACGGTTAGTCTCCCAGATGTCCAGAAAATTAAATGTAATCTTAATTCAGAATAAGCATGTGACATACTGCAAAACTGGTTCCAGTATATTTGAGGTTTTTTGTTTCCAAAGAATTATAATGTAAAACTGTATCCAGGTAGTGGTCATACCTGCACTTCTGAAATAAGAATCATTTGCTCTGAAACAATCTGTATTGCCTCAACAGGATCTCCAGCAGAGCTGTCTCCTAGTACTCTCTCCCCAGTTAATCATAGCTTGGGTAAGCTGGAAATACTTTTAATTGCTTCTCTGTGTGTGTGGTGAGTTGTCTTTGTATGTATAATTACATGAAACATGAAAATGCATATTAACAAAGTAAGAGCTGTATTAGGAAGACACTATTGGGTTGGCTTCCTGATGATGAACATAGTAGGGCTAGGGTAATAACTTGTTAATAGCTAGTCTTATTTCTTTAATTGTTGAGCTTCTGGCAAAGAGAAAGAATTATATGGTTGTGTACATGAATAGCATTTATAAAACAATCTAAAAGACATCATCTATCCACTGTGCTGCCCAGACTTCTTGTCTCCCTTGCATATGCATTATGGTGCTGTTCTCACATACTGTTTCACCTGTGGCCACAGCATGATTGTTGCTCCCACATTAATTGTCCACCTGCTTTGATCAGGTTCCACTGCTATGTGTTAATACAAATGCCTCAGGAAGATCAGCTTCCCTTGGGTTTGTTTAAGGAGTAGTGTCAGGATGTGACAGGAAAATGCTGCTCAGAGTGTTAAGTAAAAGGGGGGAAGTAGCACAGGAAAGTTGGAGATGTACAAAGGAGATACTGAACTCCAGTAGGAGAGAGTAAAAGGAGCATAGAGCTGCTTTTATCTAAAGGAACAGTACAAAGATACAGTGTAATACAAAGGAACATCATATTAATATTTTTCTTTTGTGTGGATCAGTTGTTCAATAGTCTTTTGTTTAACATTGCCAAAATATTTGCAAGTTACAGAAAGGCTAAGAGAAATGTCTCAAGGTCTGACGCTCTCAGTAACATCAGTTTTGCTGAGCAGAAAGCAAGTACTGAAGGTCAAGAGCTGTGGCCAGATTAGATCACCTCTTCTTCCCCTCCTCCTTCCCTTGTGTGGAATATTAAATTCCATTCCATTTACTAGAGTAGATAAAAATTACAGCAAGCATAATATATTTCGAGGGGACAACTACTGTTGTTTCTGGAAGAGATAAATAGCAGGACAGAGATTTCTTCTCAGTCTCAAATTCTGTGTTAAGCTTTTTTTTGTTTTTGTTCTTTTTTTCTCTTAGACTTGCAACCAGTTACTTACTCAGAGCCTGCATTTTGGTGTTCAATAGCATATTATGAATTGAATCAAAGAGTGGGAGAAACCTTCCATGCATCACAGCCTTCCCTGACTGTAGATGGCTTTACAGATCCATCGAATTCAGAACGATTTTGTCTAGGTCTGCTTTCCAACGTAAACAGAAATGCTACAGTGGAAATGACAAGGCGACACATAGGTAAAAAAATCTCTGATTGTTTAAAACTAATTATTTTCCTTTTAGCCATTAAATTATCTGGAATGATCCAGAAAGGATGGGTAGATATGCATGTCGGGAACTTTTCACCCTTGTGCAGATAGCCATTAAACTTCTCTCTCTTGAGGCATGCCAAGGAGAGCTTAGTTTCTTCTGCTGAGGGCAGAATTGGAAAGACACAAGAGGTCATCACTTCAGAAACTGGGGAGAAATGCAGCAGCTTCTACCACAGCCAGTTGCAGTTAGGAAGTTACAGTGATGGCTGGAGGTGCAAGAAGCTGTGTTTCACAGGATATTAGGGGTTGGAAGGGACCCGAGGAGATCATTGAGTCCAAGTCCCCTGCCAGAGCAGGGCCACACAGTCTAGCACAGATCACAGAGGAGCATATCCAGACAGGCCTTGAAAGTCTCCAGAGAAGGAGACTCCACAGCCTCTCTGCAGAGCCTGTTCTGGTGCTCTGTGACCCTTACAGTAAAGGAGTTCCCACTTGTGTTGAGGCGGAACCTCTTTTGCTGCAACTGACACTCATTGCCTCTTGTCCTATCCTTGTCCTTTTCTCAATCATCACTAAGTCAATGGCACCAGCAGTCACACAGCTGTGAGGCTGAGGGCAACACAGGAAGAAGCCGTTCTACTGTTCATGATTTCTCTTGCTCAATTTGCAGTTTTCAGCCTTCTGGAGAAACAAGCATCCTGAGGGACTGTTTCTTGTTTTCCACGCCCCTCGTTGTACCACTCTGCCCAGGGTAGCATTTATAATCAGTTGCTTGTAATTGAAATGTAGGCTTTAATTACTAAATGTTGTCATGTTTCTTAGTTTATTCTGATTTATAAAAGGTAAGATGGGCATTGGTAGTACTTCTCTGCAATATCAAAAGCCATCAGAGAGGTAAGGTGCTGTTTTGACATGATTGAAGTTTTCTCCATGTTTAGTAAAGAATATTGTTTTCTACAAGGCAGCATCCTTGGCTTTCAAATATTTGGGTTTTTTTTTGAGGAGGGGTTTTCCGTGGATTCTTTTGTGATTGTTGCTGTATTTCTGAATAAGATTTTTTTTGATCATACATTTATATTTTACTTACAGTAAAAAAGTTCATTGTCTTTAATGGAGTGTTCCAACTCCCAGTATGCAAATCCAAACGCTTGTCTAAGAAGATTTTAGGTATGCCTTTGCCAACTGATCAAAATAGTGATGAGGAGAAGGAAAGATGTAAGGAGCTTTCCCCTTTTTTATACAAAAGCTCATCTTTCGTTTGAAAAAGATTTTTAAAGAGAAAGGGAAGAGGAACAGTGGCCTTTGAAGTACCTGTGGATTAAAAAGTAATTCTATTTGAGAGATCAGTTGTATATGTTCTGCTAGAAATAACTGACAGAGACTTATTTTCACTGAGAGAACACTGTCACAATTTGAATGTGAATAATAGGGCTTCTTAAGGGTAATTTTTTTTTCAATAGACCTAAATGAAGTCCTGAGAGTTTTGTCATAGTAGTGCAGAGAAGGGGTATGCAGTGGGTTGTGAAACTGGGTGCAGGTAAGCAAAGAGTATTGAAGTGGCATACTTGTGTTTCCTGTTCTTGCCATAATGACCTGTGCCACTTTACATACAACACTTCAATATTAGCACAAGCTTTAATTCTGTTCAATCTAATATTTCATTTTTTGTGGTTGAGTTACTTAGTAATGAACACTGCTTTCTAACTTGACTTTAGTTTCAAGACATTACACAGCTGGAAGATACTGTCTCTTGACCAAAAATTAGTTGTCCTCTCCTTCATATACCATGTGTTTGTGGAAGTAAAGCTGTTGGCTCAGCAGTATAGTCCTGTAGATAACTAGTTTCTCTTATGTAACAAACAACCTTCGCCTTCTCTGGAACAAAATACTCCCTTGTTTGTTAATCTGCTGGGTCATATCGTAACTAGATGTCCTTTGAATTTTGCTGCAGGAAGGGGTGTACGTCTCTATTACATTGGTGGAGAAGTTTTTGCTGAGTGCCTGAGTGATAGTGCGATTTTCGTTCAGAGCCCCAACTGTAATCAAAGATACGGCTGGCATCCTGCAACTGTGTGCAAAATTCCACCAGGTGAGTAGCCTACCAAATGTCTTGAGTAAAAATACCCAGTGAATGCAGTTCATGACACTTGCTTTTTCCTTTTGGTGGTTTCTTCATTGTTTTGGGCTTCTGTGTAGCAGACACTGATATTAATCAATTATGACTCTTTTTTATTTCTTTATAGGATGCAATCTAAAAATCTTTAATAACCAAGAATTCGCTGCTCTTCTGGCTCAGTCTGTGAATCAGGGTTTTGAAGCGGTTTATCAGCTTACTAGAATGTGTACCATAAGAATGAGTTTTGTTAAAGGATGGGGAGCTGAATACAGGTAAAAAATACCTTTACTTTTCAGTTTCATTCTTTCACTAGTACTCCATTTACCTGTCTTGAAAGCCACACATACAGGCTTCTTACTGCAATTGCAGGTATGATGGAACCATATTTTCTTTTTTCTCCCCGCTCAGCTGTGTTGTTCCCAAGTCATAAAGACCATTAAACTGATTTTAGTTAGTGCATTGACATCAGCTGTTAAGCAATGAATGTCGTCAAAGCTCTGTTTCAATGTTTGGTCCCACTTGCTTATTGTGGTGAAATCACTGATCATATCTAGAAGTTTCACAGTTTGTGCTGTAATATTGTTTGCTGTCTGTTACACGTATGGTCTTTTTGGTCTCTGTTCTGTATGGAGTAGAACGTGTTCATTAGGTTGTGGTGTGGGATGCATTTAGTGATACCCAGTGGAATGAATTGTAGTCAGTTTGAGTGCATTCTACAGAATAAAACACCTGGAGAGAATATACATTTAAAGGATGGCAAATTCTGGAACATGTAGTAGAAAGAAGTTATAAGAGCAGTTCAACTGTGTTTATGTAGTAAAACTGCTAAGAAGAGGATTTTGAGTGGAAAAATGGTCTTTTGTCTGCTTTTCAGTAAATTCCACCTGTTAACACAAATGAAGAACAGTGCTTGTTGCTGTTGTAATATGGGGATTTGGGAAGAAAGGGAAATGAGTTTTAGCCTAGTATTATAAAAGATTTCATTCTGGAGAGATGGAGATGTGACTTTAAACAAATTCCTTAAAGCTCTCTCGAATCGTCCACTGAAAGAATGAAGTCCTGACATACTAATACATATTGCAATACATAATAATTTTTTTAAATGTATGTAATTTCTGAAGTTGCAGCTTCCATTGTGAATCCTGGAGTTCTTTCATTTGCTTTTGAAATACATGTAAATATCAGTGTCAGTGTGTTGGAAAGGCTTCTTGGCTAAATGAAGCCAGTTTTGTAAAAGCCTTAATAGATCGAATGAGAAATTTTGAGTAATGAAATAAAAGGGTACCTCATTGTTACCAAGAGATACACAAGAAATAATCTGTCTCAGATTTAAAGAACTGTTGAGTTTGGCTCAAAAGGAGTGTATATTCACTTATGCATAATTAAATGCAGCATTCAAATCAGAATAGGATAATGACTTAGTTGGATTCCGTGGAGACAACTTGGAAGTAAATGGAGTGTAAGTGCTGAGTTGGACCAGTAGGAAAGCTTTTTGTAGAGTTACTTCAAAGGGGTGAGAATGTTGGTTGTAAGTAGGCTGTAAACTCAGACCACAGGGCTGAAAAAGCTGCAGTGGAAACACTGCCAGAACAACACAGAAACCAATTACTGACATAACACTGAACTAGTGTCTTTGCATCTCTGTTAAAGATGATGCTTATGAATTATTGATGCACAAAACTTCTAAGCTACACTGCAGTTGTGATTTCAGCATGTTGTGTTGTTTTTAAAGAGAGACGACAGAAATGAAACTCTCATATGAATTGGAGAAATAAAACAGAACTCTATTTGGAGAGAGATACAGAAGAGATTAAAAAAAAAAGCAGATAAAGTATCCTTGGCGACCCTTGAATTTTCTCCCAAACCAAAACTAACTCCATAATACCCAGTGCTCAAATTCAACCCCCACCATGCCTCTGCCATACAAGATGCCTAAATGCAAGCCTCTGGATGCCCCAAAACAGGCCTGCTCCTTAGATGATTGTCCCAATAAAAGCAGCTCCCACCCAACACAGGGCTGGAGGAGGAGGAGGAAAGGAAAATGAGCTGGCCTTGACATGAATGTATAAAGAGATAGCAGAATTATGAGGTTGAATAACAATATCATAGTCCCCAGAGGATTTTTAACCCTGTAGTTCTCAACCTGGAACACAGCAAGAAGAGAGTTCTTCTGCAAACACAACCTTGAGTTTAAACGACTGTAGAATGAATTGTCAAAATAGACCAGAAGGCACTATGAAGTCTAGCAATCTTTTTACTTTAATTCTATTCCATTTTGATGCCAAAACTATTTCTCAAAGACAGCCAAACCATTACCAATATTTTAGGCATATGGCCTATGTGCATAAATGTTCAGCTATGGCAATGTGGTAGATTTTATGAGCTTGGTAGACAAAGTAGCATACAGCTTTTTGCTCAATACATGTTGGCTTGCACTGAACGATGGTAGAAGTTTAGACCAGCAGGAAAGTGTGTGTACAGAAACTATCAGATCTAGAATCACCTTCTGAAGAAAGTTAAGTAGGTGTAGTTCAGCAATGACACTTGGTAGTACATGAACTGGAAATCCATGGGTAGAAGCAGCTGAGTTTCAGCTTTGTAACAGCTGCTAAGTGACTGTCACTGTTTTGCCAGCATAGAGCAAAGCCAGGATTACTGGAGAGAGCAAGTTTTGAGGAAATGTGTTGTGGAACACATTATAGGAGATACAACAGCAGTGGAATAATGAACACTTGTCTTTGGGAGAGGATTTGGGACTAAATTAATCTGTTTCCTGTGGTTTAGATTGTTGTTCTATTGGAGCATGTTGTTTTGGCTTAGGGGCATTGGGTCTGAGATAACAATGTGTTTTAGAGTGCTGACTGAGCACAGACCCCATCCACTTTTCACTAGAAAATGTGGAACTGCAGACAAGTTTTTAAATTCATTCCACCACTGGCTTAATCTTTCTGCCCTTTGAGTTCCTCTGTTTACATAAACAGATTTCCTTTAAAGCAAAGGGTTGCAGTGCTGACACTAAAAATCAAGGGGCTTGGTTTGTTCCTGCCTAATCTAATACCTCTGACTCTTAATGCCTTCTTGGTTTCATTTTGGGATGTCTAGAATTACTAGGAAAAACTGGCTTAGCAAGAGTAGTCTTGCCATTCTAGTTTGGGAAAACTCCCATGCCTGGAGTGGATACAGTGACATAACAGGATTTCTCAGGTAGAGTGTGTCCAACACTTTAGAGATGAGAAGGAAGATTTTTGAACAGCAGGTCCCTGAAACAAGGATGTATGGAAGAATGTATTAAGCTTTTGTGGTGAACAACCCTTTAGCCTTACTGAAGCTTTCTATATAGCATTTCAGTAAGGGCTTCTATTTTGGAAAATTATAGGCAGGTTTATGTAAAAGACGAGGAAAAGACAATTTTTGCTTAAATTGTTTGTGTGACGATGTTACAGTACAGAACGCATACTGAAGTGTAAGATTACAGGAAATCAGAGATAAAGTTCCTTTGAGATAGCATCAGTTAGCACAGTTATAACCACACACTGTTTTGACATAGTGTTTCTGACAACGTCCTGCAGTTTCCTTATACATCTATCTTGCAGATTCCTCCTGAAATCCAAGCCTTGTCATCACCGTAGTATTGTGCTGTTTGGCCACACTGGCTTCTATTCTGTATTTATCAGTAGTTGTCTATGAAATGCAAATCCAGTTACGCATGCTGACTCTTTGAAGCTTAAGACACAGCTGCAAACAGCTGTCTGTAATGTTAACACTTCATTGGTTGGGCAATCTTCAGTTTTCAGTTTCTTTTTAGAAGTAAGGCTCTTGGTGTGGCATTTGGTGGGGATTTTTTTGATGGTGTGCGTTTGTTTTCTAAAGACTTTCTGAAAAAAACTTTGCAACAGCTAATGGTTGCAGATTTTTATCTTTCTGCATAGTAGACATAGATGACATACTTTGTCATATGATGGACAACTTTGTCAGCCAGAGCTGCTTTTGTGACTTTCCCATCATTCTTTATTTTTCTAGGCGGCAGACAGTAACAAGCACTCCTTGCTGGATTGAGC
>WAAF01012637.1:0-12884 GCA_013400475.1 Tricholaema leucomelas
GTAGGCGGCAGAATCCCCCTCCGTGACATTAGTAGAACGTGCATTCTATTTCTACATCTGAGGGAAAAAAAAAGATTAAAAAAAATAAAGAAATTATTTACTGTTTCTCCTCCTCCAAGTATTCTATGCTAATCTTAGCATTACATGAAGCAGCTAATATTTGTACAGATGAACAGCTAGTTTAACACAGAATAGAATTATGAACTGGGTTTTCATTAGGTCATGTTGGAAAACAACGTAACTTCAAGTCAAAAAAAAAAAAAAATTAACTTCAACTGAACTACTGAACTTTGTATCCGCTATTCCTTAGAGGTCAAAAATGCTTTGGAGGTGGGAAGGGTTATGGGTTAGTGACATGTAGGATCCATGTGGAGCTGCTTGTCTTGAACTTTATCTTGACTGAGTTGGATTTGTTTCTATATGTTGTTTCTTGAGAAGTTCTTGTGTCTTTGGAAGTGAGCTTGTCAGGGATAAATATCAATATCTGAGAGACATTGAACTGATTTAGTATTGCTCTAATAATGTAGGTTTGAACACAGATAATGTAAATCTATCAAGGTTCATCCTCTTTGGTATCTCAGTTGAAGCAATTTGGACTTTCTGGTCCCTTCATACTAGTCCACGACCTTACTTTTTTGTATTTCTCACTTGTTTAGACTGCTGTTAATGCAGCAATGCTAAAATATAGTAGTTAAAAAGAAAGAAGAAAAGTAAAAATTGTATTTAAATTCCTATGCAACATGGCTTCTCATCTTATTTCAGGCTACTACTTGGGTCTCTCTCAATGAAGTTTGTATTCTTTCTACTTCTCCGTTCAATTTTTTGTCTTCCACTTTTTGGCAGACTTGTTATTTTGAATCACATGAGAATTAATATTTCCAAATGTAATAAAATAAGATTTTCTGTGCACTCATATACTGTTTATTAATTTTTATAACAGTTTGCCATGAAAGGCCAATAGGCCTAAAACATGTCCTGGCTCACCCCACCTTTCTGCTGATGAGAGAAGCAAGGGCAAAAGGAAAACAAAGTCTTGGTGCTGTTATGTCTCCTCCCAAAGTGATAAACAGGTACCCACAGGTGTTTATGCACTTGTTAGTGTCTTGCTCAAATATGGGTAAGCAAGCTCTGGTTTCATCTGACATGGTCAGTTTTGGTGAAGTAACATTCTGATTGGTGAGTCTCTGTGACCAAAGAAACCATTACACTAGGGAAAATAACATAAATGGATCTCAGTTGCAAGCAGTGTGCTCTGCTTTGCCTTGGTGCTCTGCTGTGCTCAGCTTGCTACATAATAACAAGCCTTAATGTTTACGGCTTGAACTACCTGGAGACTTGCCATGCCTCGCGTTTACCAGGAGAAGGCATTAAGTTCCTCGATGTGGAAAAAAGTGCCACCAACACTGTGCTCTCTGCAAGACATCCTGCCTGCACCTCTGCAAACCTCCATGCCAAGTCTGGAGTCCAAAAGGAACCAGGATCAGATCAGAGATCGTCTCTTTCCCAGCACCCTATTAGACCCTGGGAAGATCTAAAAGCCTCAACAGTTGTTAAGACACTGACAGAACTCCCTTCAAGTGTCTGGGTACTGTCTGTAAACTACAATTCTGTCCCAGGAATTCAGAGATAATATTTTGTGAATAAATGTGTAAAAGCCTCTCAAGTCCTGTTAGTGGAAAAGCAGTATATCAATTGCCAGATGCTCTTTCCAATTTCTAATAGTTGAATTAATGTTTGTTATATTGTTGCTAGTTATTTTTTAAGTGTTCTAGGTTCCCTGTTTGTACCTCTGTGTAATGTTTTTCATGACCATGCAAAGAACCTATTATTAAAAATTATGGTCTGTGGTGAGATTCCCGAATATCAAAATTAATAAACTATATTAATTTTTGAATANCGCATGCATGCAGAATTTTCCCTACTCACATTTACCACAATTCATATGTGAATTAGAAAGCTTGATGAAAACCAGACAACTTCAGTTAAAATGACTTTAAATATCTACTTCTGCTTTTGGTGTCATCTGCAGATTCAGCAAGCTCACTGTTTAGTCTGTTGTGTATGTTATTAACAAAGCTATTGGATCATAGTTGTCTTGCCCAGAATACATGCAGGATGCTTTTCAGCAGGGTTCTTGCAATTATTTGCATAATCACCTGTATTTCCCCAATCCCAACTGTCTCATGAACTCTTCAAAGACAGTTAGAGTGGTCTTTCTTAATTGTCCTGTGTTTCTTCTCAACTTGTGCTAGTTTGAAGCTAGCTAGAATGTTTTGGTGAGAAGAACTAGATCATAGGCTGTGAAATGAAAACAATGGTGATGTCTACTTCGCTCACAGTCTTGCTGAGATGTGTAAAAAGGAAAAGCAAAACATAGATAAAGGCACTTGCTCTCTTTGCTCTGGGTTTTGCCCTCGTCTCTTTGCCTGCTGGGGAGCTGGGCCTGCTGGCTCAACTGCGTCTTACTTTCTAACCTCATCCTCCATTTGCTTTGGCTGATTCACCTTGCTTCTTAACCCCCCTGGCCGAGCCTCCACTCTTTCTTGGGACTGGGGTAAGGTTGAGAGGGGTAGGGGAAAGGTAAGGGGGTGGCCGAAAGCCCCTCCTGGGGACTCAGGTTTCTGGAAGGGGAGTTGTGTTTCTGTATTAGCTTTTACCTTGTATCTTTCTGTCTATAACTGTATATACTGTAAATATCTGCTTCTATATTGTGCTAGCTGCAAATATAAGCTTCATTCAAATTTCCAGAGCCAACTGAGTCTAGTCTGGGTGATTTCTAAAGTGTGGGGGCGTGGGGAACACCCAAACCACCACACAACTGCATGAAATCATCTCTGCCTATTCCCAACCTTCAAACTTCCTAAAAATAATTGTGAAAACAAAACTGAAAAAAAAAACCCTACTTTATTACTAAAGCAAAACTAACTGAAGTATTATCTAATCTGTTAAGTAAAACGTTTTCATGTTATATGATCCCTTCTGCATCTCTATATATGGTCTTTTCTAGACTACTTTTATTTTCATGCTTATAGTTTGGCATATTGAGTCTTAATCTCAATAAAAAAAACAATGACTGGTGTAACACCAAGAAAAGTTTTGCTACACCAAGCACTTTGTATTGCACATGTATCAGCAGCGTGCTCTTGTGGCCAGGAGGGCCAGTGTTGTTCTAGGGCGTACTAAGAAGGATGTGCTAGAAGGTTGAGAGGTTTTCTTCCCCCTCTATTCTGCCCTGGTGAAGCCACACCTAGAGTACTGTTTCCAGTTCTGCCCCCCTCAGTTGAAGGACATAGAGTCTCTTGGGAGAGTCCAGTCCAAAGCCACAAAGATGATTAAGGGAATGGAACATCTCTCTTTCAAGGAGAGACTGAGGGAGCTGGGGCTCTTTAGCTTGGAGAAGAGGAGACTGAGAGGTGACCTTATTTATGCTTATAGCTGTACAAAGGGTGAGAGCCAGGAGGATGGAACCAGGCTCTCCTTGGTGATGTCCAATGACAGGACAAAGGGCAATGGGTGGAAGCTGAGGCATAGAAAGTTTCATGTAAACATGAGGAGGAATTTTTTTTCATTGTGAGGCTGATGGAACACTGGAACAAGCTGCCTAGGGGAGTTGTGGAGTCTCTGTCTTGAGATATTCGAAACCTACCTGAATGCATTCCTGTGTGATCTGGTATAGGTGATCCTGCTCTGGCAGGGGGGTTGGATTGGGTGATCTTTCAAGATCCCTTCCCTATCATAGAATCATAGAATCATAGAATGGTTTAGGTTGGAAGGGACCTCAAGGATTATCCAGCTCCAAACCCCTGCCATAGGCAGGGACACCTCCCACTAGAGCAGGTTGCTCAAGGCCTCATCCAGCCTGGCCTTAAATGCCTCCAGGGAGGAAGCATCCACAACCTCCCTGGGCAACCCATTCCAGTGCCTTACCACCCTCACTGTAAAGAACTTCCTCCTAACATCCAGTCTAAATCTCCCCTCTTCCAGCTTAAACCCATTCCCCCTCGTCCTGACATTACTAGACCTTGTCAATAGTCCCTCCCCAGCCTTCCTGTAGGCTCCCTTCAGATACTGGAAAGCCACTATAAGGTCTCCTCGAAGCCTTCTCTTCTCCAGGCTGAAGAGCCCCAACTCTCTCAGCCTGTCCTCATAGCAGAGGTGCTCCAGCCCTCTGATCATCTTCGTGGCTCTCCTCTGGACCCGCTCCAGCAGTTCCATGTCCTTCTTGTGTTGGGGGCTCCAGAACTGCACACAGTACTCCAGGTGGGGTCTGACGAGAGCAGAGTAAAGGGGGAGAATCACCTCCCTTGCCCTGCTGGCCACACTTCTCTTGATGCAGCCCAGCACTCGGTTGGCTGTCTGGGCTGCATGTGCACACTGCCGGCTCATGTTGAGCTTCTCGTCGACCCAGACCCCCAGGTCCTTCTCCTCAGGGCTGCTCTCAGCCATTCATCACCCAGCCTGTATCTGTGCCTGGGATTGCACCGACCCAGGTGCAGGACCTTACACTTGGCCTTGTTAAACGTCATGAGGTTGGCCTGGGCCCACCTCTCCAGCCTGTCCAGGTCCCTCTGGATGGCATCCCTGCCCTCCAGCAAGTCAGCTGTGCCACACAGCTTGGTGTCATCTGCAAACTTGCTGAGGGTGCACTCAATTCCTCTGTCCATATCACTGACAAAGATGTTAAAGAGCACTGGTCCCAGCACTGACCCCTGAGGAACACCACTTGTCACCGGTCGCCAGGTGGACATTGTGCCATTGATCACCACTCTCTGCATGCAACCATCCAGCCAATTCCTTATCCAGTGAGTGCTCCACCCATGCAGTTTGTGCTTTTCCAGTTTGGTGACCAGGATGTCATGTGGGACAGAGTCAAATGCCTTACTCAGGCCCAGGTAGACGACATCAGTTGCCCTTCCCCTGTCCATTGTAGCTGTGACTTCATCATAAAAAGCCACCAAATTTGTCAGGCATGACTTGCCCTTGGTGAAGTCATTCCGTGATTCTGTGATTCCATGGTGTACAGAATTTCAACCCTGCTACCATTCTTTTGGTAAAACGTTTAATGTGTCATGTGTTTTATTTGACCTTCTGTTCATGAAATAAGGCTTTGTTGATAATTATGTTTTATTATTTGATTGGGGCAGAATTTGCTTCCATAATAGAGAGTTTCTGATAAGTTTTTGTATTGGTAAGAATAAGGTAAAAAATATATGTATTACTCTCAAATGGAAGGTAAATGGTTCCCAGTTTTTTGGTTTCTATGACCAAGTAACCCACCTGGCAGATGTGGAGAAGGTTGTGGGTGTTGTTTACCTGGACTTTAGCAAGACCTTTGATACCATCTCTCATAGCAAACTCCTCGCCAAGCTGGCAGCCTGTAGCTTTGACAGGGGTACTCTGTGCTCAGCTAGGAACTGGCTGGTGGCCTGGCTCAAAGAGTGGTGGTGAATGGAGCCCAATTCAGTTGGCAGTCGGTCACTAATGGCATGCCCCAGGGAGTAGTGCCAGGTCCAGTTCTGTTTAATATCTTTATTGATGATCTGGATGAGAGGATTGAGTTCACCATGAGTAAGTTTGCAGATGACACCAAGTTTGGACCATATGTCCATATGTGTAAGAGGGCAGGAGGGCTCTGCAGAGGGACCGACACAGGCTGAATAGATGGGCACAGTCCAATGCCATGAGTTTTAACAAGTCCAAGTGCCAGGTTCTACATTTTGGTCACAACAACCCCATGCAGTGCTATAGCTGGGGACGGAGTGGCTGCTGAGCATCCAGGCAGAGAAGGACCTAGGGGTACTGGCCAACAGCTGACTGAACATGAGCCAGCAGTGTTCTCAGGTGGCATAGAAGGCCAATGGCATCCTGGCCTGTATCAGAAATAGTGTGGCCAGCAGGACCAGGGAATTCCTTCTGCTCATTTTCTCAGCACTGATTAGGCCACATCTTGAGTGCTGTATACAGCTCTGGATCCCTCAACTTAAGAACAACCTTGAAGCGCTTGAACGTGTCCAGAGAAGGGCAACAAGGCTGGTGAGGGGGCTGGACAACAGCCTTATGAGGAGTGGCTGAAGGAGTTGGGTTGTTCAGCCTGGAGAAAAGGAGGTTCAGGGGAGACCTTACTGTTCTCTACAACTACTTGAAAGGAGGTTGTAACCTGGTGATGGTTGGTCTTTTCTGTCAGGCACCCAGTGATGGAACAAGAGGATACAGCCTCAAACTGCACCAGGGCAGGTTTAGGCTGGATGTTGGGAAAAAAACTCTTCAAGGAATGAGTGATTGCCCATCGGAATGGGCTGCCCGAGGAGGTGGTGGAGTCACCATCCCTGGAAGTGTTTAAAAGGAGACTAGATGAGACACTCAATGACATGATTTAGTTAATTAGATGTCAGGTGGTAGGTTGGATGCAATGATCCTAGAGGTCTTTTCCAACCTGGTTAATTTTGTGATTCTGGGATGACCACATACATTCATAGATTAAACGAAGTCCCAGAGAGCCTGTTTTCTCTGTTGCTAAAACCCCACACCATGTCAGAAAAGTATCCCTTGCTCTAAAACTTTACTTGACCTTATACCACAACACTAAACTCTTTGAATACTCACTTGTTATAACACAAGTTAGCTTAGCTCATGAAACATCTGCTGAGTTCTCAGCTTTTTCAAATAAGTGGTGTTTCCTAAAGGCACCTAGTATGGATGGAGAAGAAATTGAGTGACAGAGGTGTAATTTGCCATCACTATCCTTAGGGTGACCACTTTCAACAGGAATTTGCATCACGTCCACCTCTGTGAGGTAGGCAATGTCTTATGGTTGAAAATGTCAAGTGTTACAAAAGAAGTCTAGAAACATGAGAATGGATGCCTGCCCTTTGTTCATCAACAGTAGCTGATCATCCATCAGTGTCAGTGGTTCTGTTTTCACTCTGTGTCCTGTCCTTATTACGGATGCCTAACTGCTCTTGGGCAGTTTTAAGTGAGAAGAAAAAAAAATATCATAAAATATAGCTTAATTCAGGAAGATATTTAGACTAACACTCCTATATGTGGCCAACAGATTTATTTAGGATGATGATTCTGTGCATTTGTGTGTCAGTGTGCATTTATGCTTTTCTATTTTTATTGCAGTACTGTAGCACAAGTTGAAACAAAAGCCACATTTTCAAATGGTTTGACTACTGACACAGCTTTTCCACCACTTTCTGCCCATAATTATGTAATTAGACAAACACTGTTAAGAAGTAAACACTTTCAAATTTGGATCATACATGTGTTTTCTCTTACTTTGTCACAGTTATTAATGTATTTATTGTGAATGGGCAAATCATAGAATCATAAATTATAGAATAAACCAGGTTGGAGGAGACCTCCAATATCATCCAGTCCAACCTAGCACCCAGCCCTATCCAATCAACTAGACCATGGCACTAAGTGCCTCATCCAGGTTTTTCTTGAACACCTCTGGGGATGGCAACTCCACCACTTCCCTGGGCAGCCCATTCCAATGGCAAATCACTCTCTCTGGAAAGAACTTCCTCCTAACATCCAGCCTGTACCTCCCCCTGCACAACTTTAGACTGCATCCCCTTGTTTCTGTTGCTGGTTACCTGGGAGAAGAGACCAACCCCCACCTGGCTGCAACTTCCCTTCAGGTAGTTGTAGACAGCAATGAGGTCACCCCTGAGCCTCCCCTTCTCCAGGCTAAACAACCCCAGCTTCCTCAGCCTCTCCTCATAGGGTTTGTGTTCCAGACTTCTCACCAGCTTTGTTGCCCTTCTCTGGACACGTTCCAGCACCTCAACATCTCTCTTGAGTTGAGGAGCCCAGAACTGGACACAGTACTCAAGGTGTGGCCTGACCAGTGTTGAGTACAGGGGAAAAATAATCTCCCTTGTCCTACTGGCCACACTGTTCCTGATACAGGCCAGGATGCCATTGGCCCTTTTGGCCACCTGGACACACTGCTGGCTCATCTTCAGCCTACTATCTATCAGTACCCTCAGCTCCCTCTCTGCCTGGCTGTTCTCCAGTCACCGTGTCTCCATCCTGTAGTGGTGCTTGGGGTTGTTGTGACCAACTTTGTACTGAAGCTAAGGAAGGGCAAAAGAAGATTAGTGAAATACTAACCAAAACAAAAAAGATAATTTTCAATGCTCACCTGCCTTGGGAGCATTTATTTTTTCATAATTTCTGGATCTGAAAACCCAAGGGTTTCTCTGCACAGAGTAGAATCATAGAATCAGGCAGAGTTGGAAGGGACTGCAAGGATCATCTAGTTCCAACTCCCTTGCCATGGCAGGGATACCCTACCCTAGATCAGGATGGCCAGAGCCCCATACAGCTTGGCCTTAAACACCTCTAGGAATAGGGCCTCAACCACCTCTTTGAGCAACCCATTTCAGGGTCTTAACACTCTCATGGTGAAGAACTTCTTCCTCACATCCAGCCCGAACTTACCCATCTCCAGCTCTGCTCCATTCCCCCTAGTCCTGTCACTCTCTAATATCCTGAAAAGTAGAGATGTAGGGATTTTGAGAAATAATCTTGTTTTACGATGTGTCATAATCCAAGGATGGGCAATACTGTGTCTTTGGAGTAATGTGAATGCAGTAGATCACATGGCATTGAATTTGGCTAACTGGAGAAGGTATCATATCATGTTGATGCAATAGCGGATTTTGTTAGTCCTAGGATTGACTGATACAGATGCACTGTTTGCACTCACAGAGACACTTTTAAAAGGCCTTTTCCTTATTTAGTTGTTTTTCTGGGAAGCCTATAACTCTTTAAAAATGAGTTGTTTTTTTTTCCTTCAGGAAACTTAAGGAGTGATACCCCATTTCCTGGCAAACAGAATAAATGAGTTCATACTGGGCTGCTAGGACTGAACTGCTAAGCCAAGCTAATTCATTTAAAGCTAGCCTGGTCATCACATCTGCAAAGTAGATATATTATCAGGAGATCTGTGAAATTACTGAAATACAAACCAAAATAGGCCCTGGATCACCTGACCATTGAGCCACCAAAGCAGGGAGAAGATAGCTGCTGAGAAATGTACATCCCAAAGACAGAGTGTATCCAAGAGCTGGTTGCTGTAGTCAGTGAGGAGTTAGGACTAAAGGCATCCAGTCCAAGCTTTGTTTCTAAAAAGTACTGAATAGAAAATATTTGAGTTCTTCACTAGTAGTCAATAACAAAATTGAAATTGTTAAGCTAAAATGTGATTAAACAGGATATGTTGTACGGCATTGAAATATTGAGGCACCAAATGAAACTCTGTTGAACTTAGTCTGATGTTGTTGATAAGTCTGAAGGTGGGATGCCATCCAGAGAGACCTGGACAGCTGAAGAGATGGGCCCAGGTGTGTCTTATAAGGTTCAACAAGACCAAATGCAGTGTCCTGCACCTGGGTCGGAACAACTGTTACTATCAATACAACCTGGGAGGTGAGATGACAGAATGCAGCTCTGAGGAAAAGAACTTAGGGGCACTGCTAGACAGGAGCAGTGTGTGTTTGAAGCACAGATGGCCATCTGTGTCCTGGACTGCATCAAAAGAAGCATTGCAGCAGATCCAGAGAGATGTTTCTGCCACTTTGCTCTGGTGAGACCTTACCTGGATTATTGCATCTAGCTATGAAGCCCTCAGTACTGAAAGGACATGGCCCTGTTGGGCCCTGATGATCTGTTGGGGCCTGCTGGAGCACCTGCTTGAAGGAAGATCTAATAGCAGCCTTTCAGTACCTGAAGGAGGCCTGCAAGAAGACTGGAGAAAGACTGTTCACAGAAGACTGTAGTGATAGGACCATGGACAGTGGTTTGAAATTAAATAAGAGCAGATTTAGATTGGATGTTAGCAACAAGTTCTTTACCATGAGAATGGTGGAACACTGCAACAAGCTGGCCATGGAGATAGTTGAGGCACCATCCCTGGAGATATTAAAGTCCAGGATGAACAAAGCTCTGAGCAGCACAATCTAGTGGAGGATGTCCCTGCTGACTGCTAGGAGGTTGGACTGGATGGCATTTGGGGGTCCCTTCCAACTCTAACTTTCTATGATTCTCTGATTCTATGATTAATACATTTAGCTATTTGTGTATTATAACAAACTTTGGACTGCACAGTGCTCAATGTCCATTGGTGTAGTATGGGAGGAAGGTTCACATTGCTACATTCTTCTGCTATGCTATTCTCTAAAAAGCCTTACAGTCAAGTATAACTTTTTTTTTTCTCATGATTTTTAGGTGAGAAACCTGAATTGTGACTAGGCTATTAAAATATAGATAGTGTTATTGAAATGTTCCTTTTTTTTTTTTTAATGTGGTATTTTTTGTATTTTTTTCAATATATTTATGCACACACACGAATACAAAACTGTTCTCAGTGGGGTTACTATAAATATTTATGTCTTCTAAAGCAAACTTCATGCCAACTTTTCCATTCCTAAGTGTTGAAAGGCTGGTTGAAACTCTGGTACACATTTAAACTTTGAAGGTTGAAACTTTGGTCCCTGATATGAAATTGAAACCCATAAAAGCTGAATTCCATTACTTTTTGTTACAAGAAAGATATGGACAAGCTGGAATGTGTCCAGAGAAGGGCCATGAAGTTGATCAGAGGGCTGGAGCACCTCTTCTATGGAGACAGACTGAGACAGTTGGGGTTGTTCAGTCTGGAGAAGAGAGGGCTCTGAGGATACCTTATGGCAGCCTGCCAATATCTGAAGGGGGCTTACATGAATGCTGGTGAGGGACTTTTTATGGTGTCAGGTAGTGATAGGACAGGGGGGAATGGATCCAAGCTATAGGAGGGGAGATTTAGACTAGACATTAGAAAGAGGTTCTTCAGCATGAGGGTGGTGAGACACTGGAACAGGTTGCTCAGGGAAGTGTTGAGAGCTTCATCCCTGGAGGTTTTTACAGACAGGCTAGGTGTGGCTCTTGGCAACCTTATCTAGTGTAAAGTGTCCCACCCCATTGCAAGGGAATTGGAGTTAGTTGATCCTTGAGGTCACTTTCAACCCTAATAATTCTGCCAATCTCTGAATTTTGGAAAAAAAAAAAAAAAATCAAATGATCAGTTTTTGCAAAGAGGTAATCTGTTTTCAAAGACTAATAATTTTGTAGAAATCTATATGGAGAGGGCCTGGTTTGACAAGTCCAACTCCTCCTCCTCCTCCTTTTCCTCCTCCTTCTNCTTCTTCTTCTTCGTCTTCTTCGTCTTCTTCGTCTTCTTCTTCTTCTTCTTCTTCTTCTGTCTTTCCAGGAATTGAATTTATGACTCTTATAAGCACCAAGTTTTCTACCAAGGCTTTCCAGCTTAAGGTTCAGAACGGATACTATGATATTCCTTAATAAGGCTTCATTTTCAGTAATTAATTGCCTTATCAATAAAGTAATTTTCAACAGTGGAACTAATGAGGATATTTTTTCTATTTACACACTTCCTTCTGTAACATGAGAGCTGCTTCTTTCTGAATGAAGTGGTAAAGAGTCCTACTTGGATCAATAATTACATTAAAAACATCCTTGTTATTTCTAGAGAGCAATTCTATTAATGGTTAATCTCCACCCTGCACTATTCTGAAGTGGTAAAAAGTGGTCTGTGTTCTCATACATTTGTCAAAGCCCTTTTCTGTCATATGCCCTTAATAAAACAGAAGAAAACAAATTTTTTTTATAGCTATTGATGTATCTCAGAATGTCTAGAATAATGTAAACAAAAACCCAAACTCTTACATGTCTCATTTCATGGCAGTCGTAGTCAGCCTTATGAAATGTGTTTAGGGTCTTAACTTTGTAAGCTCAAAGTATTTCACTCCTCTCACCTGCGCTGTGTGGAGCTGTCCATATCAGCTTTATTTCCTCCAGGAGGAAGATGTAAGGGGCCTGCTGAGCCACTTGGATCCTCACAAGTCCATGGAATGAGACGGAATTCATCCTAGGGTGCTGAGAGAGCTGGCAGATGAGCTGGCCAAGCCACTCTCCATTATTTTGGTAGTCCTGGCTCATTGAAGAGGTCCCTAAAGACTGGAAGCTGGCCAATGTGGTGCCCAACCCCAGGAAGGGATGGAAGGAGGAACTGAGAAATTACAGATTTGTCAGCATGACCTCAGCACCATCCAAGGTTATAAAACAGGTCATCCTGAGTGAAATTACACAGCACCTACAGGATGTCCAAGGGATCAGGCCCAGCCAGCACGGGTTTATGAAGGGCAGGTCCTGCCCGAGCAACCTGATCTCCTTTTATGATCAGGTTACCTGCCTGGTGAATGTGGGGAAGGCTGTGGATGTAGTCTACCTGGACTTCAGCAAAGTTTTTGACACCATTCTCCACAACAAGCTCCTGGCCAAGCTGGCAGCTCATGGCTTGGACAAATTCCCTCTGAAATGGGTGAAGAACTGGCTGGAAGACTGGGCCCAGAGAGTGGTGGTGAATGGTGCCACATCCAGTTGGCAGCCAGTCAGTTGTGGTGTGCACCAGGGATCAGTGCTGGGCCCAATCCTGTTCAATATCTTTATTGATGATCTGGATGAGGGGATTGAGTCCAGCATCAGTAAATTTGCAGATAACACCAAGTTAGGAGCAGGTTTCGATCTGCTGGAGGATAGGAGGGCCCTGCAGAGGGACCTTGACAGGCTGGATGGGTGGGCAGAGGCCAATGGAATAAGATTTCACAAGGCCAAGTGCAGGGTTCTGCACTTTGGCCACAACAACCCCAAGAAGCACTACAGGCTGGAGACAGAGCAGCTGGAGAGCAGCCAGGCAGAAAGAGACTCTCACGGTAGGCCTGATGTGCCACAAGTAGGTTTATACATGTACTTGCTTGCCCAGGCATGTTTTTCTGCTCCCATTTTAAACAAGGTACACACACTTAGCTTGTGCC
>WAAF01012639.1:8271-41462 GCA_013400475.1 Tricholaema leucomelas
TTCAAGCATCTCAATGTCCCTCTTAAACTGGGGGGCCCAGAACTGGACACAGTACTCAAGGTGTGGTCTAACCAGTGCAGAGTACAGGGGCAGAATGACCTCCCTGCTCCTGCTGGCCACACCATTCCTGGTGCAGGCCAGGATGCCATTGGCTCTCTTGGCCACCTGGGCACACTGCTGGCTCATGTTCAGGCGGGGTATCTTCATCAATGATAGATACAGCGAGATTGAGTGCACCCTCAGCAAGTTTGCAGGTGATACCAAGCTAAATAAAATACTTGAACAGGTTGCCCAGGGATGTGGTTGAGGGATACCCCTGGAGAAATTCAGTATCAGACTTGATGTGTTCCTGGTCAGAGGTGTCCCTGCTCACCACAGCGGGGGTTGGACAAGATGATCGTTGAGGGTCCCTTGCAACCCAATGCAATCTGTGAATAAGAGCCCCTCATATCCTTCCTTGACAACAAGAGAGGGAAGCCCTGCCAGACTTGTGCTTTGCAGGAGCTCAGCTCCCATTTACCATTCACATTTTGTGACCTTACCTCATCTGTTTTCCATTGTACTGGTCTAAGCCATGACAATCTTGTCTCTTGGCATTTCAATCACAATACAGAATGTCAGATAAGATAACTCCTACTCCCTCAGTGCACACTAATGTCATTTCATAATGTCATTTCATTTTTTTCAGAGGAAAAACAAAAGTCAGAGAGGCTAATGACACTGATGAGGGCACAGAGTGTCTGCTCAGTATATTGTGCTGACAACACCAAGCTGGGAGGCTTGGCTGATCCAGCTGCAGGCTGTGTGGCCATCCAGAGAGCCCTGGACAGACTGGAGAGCTGGGCACAGAGGAACCAGATGGAGTTCTACAAGGACAAGTGCAGAGTCCTGCACCTGGGGAGGAATAACAAACTGCACCAGTACAGGCTGGGAGGTGATCTGCTGGAGAGCAGTCCTGTGGAGAGGGACCTGGGGGTCCTGGTGGCTAAGAAGTTACCCATGGCACAGCAATGTGCCCTTGTGGCCAAGAAGGCCAATGGGATCCTGGGGTGTATTAGGAAGAGTGTGTCCAGCAGATCAAGGGAGGTTCTCCTCCCCTTCTACTCTGCCCTGGTGAGACCTCATCTTGAATATTGTGTTCAGTTTTGGGCTCTCCAGTTAAAGAGGGACAGGGATCTGCTGGAGAGGGTCCAGTGGAGNTGTTAGATAGGATTGTCCTGCTCTGGCAGAGGGGTTGGACTCGATGATCTCCTTGGGTCTCTTCCAACCCCTAACATCCTGTGATTGACTTGAACTAGAAGAACTGGGTAATCCATCAAGGACATTTTAAAGGCAAAACTCTGTGAGTTTTGAGAACCACACCTGGCTCTGGACTCAGGAGAGAGCCACACCTGGCTTTTAGACTCAGGAGTGGCTCCCAGCCACTCTTCCACCTTCCTCCCTCCCCTCTACCTTACCCAAGACATTACCTTATATTCAAGGTAGTTTGGAGGGTCAGCCAGGGAGGTTAGGAAGCAGGTGGATTAGTCACACAGACGGTAGGTTAGGTTAGAAAGAGAAGTGCAGCCCAAAGCCCAGAGAGCGACTCCGTTATCTGTATTTATGTTCTGGTTCTTATCCATCTCAGCAAGCCTATGAGTGCAGTAGCCATCACCATTGTTTCCTTTTCACAGCCTGTCATCTAGTTCTCACCAAAACATTCTAGCTAGGCTCAAACCAGCACACTTTCTAACCCCCCTGACCGATCCTCCAACCTCACCTTGCATGTAAGACAAAGTTTGGGATAAGGCAGAGGGGTGGAAAGAAGGAGGAAAGGTGGTTGGGAGCCTCTCCTAGGGCCTCTGATTTCTGGGAGGGCTGTTGTGTTTCTGTATTACCTATAACTTGTATATTTCTGTGTATAGCTGTATATATTGTCAACATCTGCTTGCATATTGTGCTAAGCTGTACATACAAAGCTTCATTCTTTAACTCCCAGCTTGGCTGAGTCTAGTCTGGGTGATTTCATAAGAGTAGGGGGGGCTGGTAACATCCAAACCGCCACAATCATACATGAGTGGCTTCTGTGCCTTCCATTCTATTTGTAAGGGCTACAAAGCAAAGCTATGTCCAAAAGCTAACACAACCGAGATAGGCCAAAGTAGATTCAGAGGATGGTGAAGTGCCAGCACCTTGGGAGATTAGTTAAGTCCTGGAAGTTTTTCAGCATCTATAATTTCTTTTTATAGATAGCATTAGTATCAGATGGAAGAAGTCATGCTCCAGCCCATTGTTTTCAAACTCAATTCAAAGCAATATCTGAACATATGGAATGAATCTAAGCTAATGTGTATCTCCAAGTATGACAACATAGTATAGAGATCCTGAAGAGCTGCAAGATGCGAGGTGTGAAATGGAATCAGCTACAGAATTTGGGGGAACAATTAAAGAATTCATATAGAAAAGGGAAATAAAACAAAACAAACCCCCAAAACAAACAACAATGAGAAAGCAAACAAAACCACCTCATAACTATTGATTTGAATCTATGCTGCAGTAGAAGACAAATCCAAAGATGAAGTCAAGAGTAAATCTCAGTCCTGCTCTGGAAGCAGAACTGTGCAATGAGAAGATAAATTTCTGCTCACCTCTCTATTTGTTTATGGCCATATCAGACTATCTGCTAGGAGGTGATGAGATGTTTCAGTTGGTGTTCTTGGTAGGTTGGTTTCTGTCTCTTTCAGAAGCAGATTAGGAATGTCTAGGCGAACTGTGAATAGTTTGTGCTATGTGACAGCAGTCTGCAGCTTCAGAGTACTTTGTAAGCTTTCATCAGTTCTCTGAATTATCAGCATTACCTCTGCTGAGACTTGAGAGTGTACAGAAACCCGACAGGGCAAGTCATTGGAAAAGCCAAGATCTGGGCCAGAATCACAATCTTTATGTTTCTTGCTTTAGCCACTTCTTGGACCATTCAAATCTGTTGAAAGAATAATGAGGTAGTTTAATTTTTGCTCAACTTTGTAACTGGACTCAGTTTTTGCCCAAGGACTGGGTGGACAGCTTGAACACAGCATCACAGTATCACCAAGGTTGGAAGAGACCTCACAGATCATCAAGTCCAACCCGTTACCACAGAGCTCAAGGCTAGACCATGGCACCAAGTGCCACGTCCAATCCTGCCTTGAACAGCTCCAGGGACGGCGACTCCACCACCTCCCTGGGCAGCCCATTCCAGTAGCCAATGACTCTCTCAGTGAAGAACTTTCTCCTCACCTCAAGCCTAAATTTCCCCTGGCGCAGCTTGAGGCTGTGTCCTCTTGTTCTGGTGCTGGCTGCCTGAGAGAAGAGAGCAACCTCCTCCTGGCCACAACCACCCCTCAGGTAGTTGTAGACAGCAATAAGGTCTGCCCTGAGCCTCCTCTTCTCCAGGCTAAACAATCCCAGCTCCCTCAGCCTCTCCTCGTAGGGCTGTGCTCGAGGCCTCTCACCAGCCTCGTTGCCCTTCTCTGGACACGCTCAAGCATCTCAATGTCCCTCTTAAACTGGGGGGCCCAGAACTGGACACAGTACTCAAGGTGTGGTCTAACCAGTGCAGAGTCCAGGGGCAGAATGACCTCCCTGCTCCTGCTGGCCACACCATTCCTGGTGCAGGCCAGGATGCCATTGGCTCTCTTGGCCACCTGGGCACACTGCTGGCTCATGTTCAACACCTCAGTGGGGAATACAAGGAATTTCCTGTGATAGCAGTCTGACTGTACATTCTTGATGACCTGCTTCTTTTCTACTTGTAAAAGCTTTTGTTACATGGGGAGAGAGGCTTGGGTTAGATTTTAAAAGACTTTTGCACAGTTATTCTTGTAATGCCCCTAATTTCCAAGTAAGCTAAGCAAAATATCACTATCAGTTTGTGTGTGGAACATGGAAGTAAGAAAACTAGCAGAGTTAAATATTGATGGGATAGATTAATTTGAGCTTAGAAGGAAAGTGGAGGCAGAGAATCACGGAATTAACCAGGTTAGAAAAGACCTCCAAGATCATCGAGTCCAACCCTTCTAATGAACTAAGCCATGGCACTAAATGCCTCATCCAGCTTCCTCCCAAACACCTCCAGGGCTGGGGACTCCACCACCTCTCCCGGTAGCCCATTCCAATGCCAATCACTCTTGCTGTGATTATTAGTTATTATTGCTGTGATTATTAAGTGAATGCAATGCAGCAAAAGAAATTGGCACAGCACTGTATGATCATCTTGATGAGAATCAGAACTGCCCAAATAGCCTCACTGAAACCAGAGAGTTAATCTCTGATCTGCTAAAGCACTGAAGCTGTGGAGATGCCAGCACTTGATAAAAACTGGGACTTGTCCTAAGAAAGAAGGAAAGAAGAAGGATTCTGAAGAACCAGATTATCTCCACATAAAAAGTTCAGTCATATGGGAGAAAGAAAGGCATTTTTCTGCAAATCTTAAAGGAAGTCAGACTTCACTGAAGCTGGATTTCATCTGTGGTTTCTGTTTGCTGGGGCTAATGTTGCTATGCCATTAGACACACATGGCAGAGCTGAGCAGCCTGAGCAGATGCTGCTTTTAATCAAGTTACCTGAAAAAGCCAGTGCAGAAGGTGACTTTAGCTTGAGGTGACAGAGATGAACTAGATATCTTGGACACTGTTACAGAGAGACAACTTAATGTCAGTGCATGCCTTAGAGCAGTGGAGGTTACACAGGCAATTTGACACAGGCATACCTGACATTCTTCCCAAATTGGAATGAAAAAGACCAGCCCCTGATTTATACCGAGAGGAGACAAAGCTGCACAAAGGCTAGAGGCAGGAAACAGATCAAAGTTCCTAAACAGAACAAGCTATCCTTATCAGATGGAGGGATGGGGTTGTTTTTCATCTCAGGAAACACTGAAAATATTAATTTCTAGCAAAAAGTCTGAGTATCAGAATCATCTCTCTAAGAAAGGAAACTGTGGACTAAAAGAAGCTTCAGTTTTCATGTCTTTTTTTTTTTTTTTGATTGGTTTATTTCCTTTATCACTTTTCCTCTTCTTTCATGTTTTTGCTTTCTTTTGTTTTTTTTTCCAGTGGCAAAGTAGAAAGATGTAGAGAGGAAGAGAAAAATGTAAGCAGCCACCAAGAACCCAGGATATTTTCTGTGTGCAAAGACTTTCAAAACTAAAACATTTTTAAAGCTTATTTTTTTCTTAGCCACCACTGCTTCACAATCCCTGAAGTAAAGCCCTGAGTCGTCTTATCACAGTATCACCAAGGTTGGAAGAGACCTCACAGGTCATCAAGTCCAACCCTTTACCACAGAGCTCAAGGCTAGACCATGGCACCAAGTGCCACGTCCAATCCTGCCTTGAACAGCTCCAGGGACGGCGACTCCACCACCTCCCTGGGCAGCCCATTCCAGTAGCCAATGACTCTCTCAGTGAAGAACTTTCTCCTCACCTCAAGCCTAAATTTCCCCTGGCATAGCTTGAGGCTGTGTCCTCTTGTTCTGGTGCTGGCTGCCTGAGAGAAGAGAGCAACCTCCCCCTGGCTACAACCACCCCTCAGGTAGTTGTAGACAGCAATAAGGTCTGCCCTGAGCCTCCTCTTCTCCAGGCTAAACAATCCCAGCTCCCTCAGCCTCTCCTCGTAGGGCTGTGCTCGAGGCCTCTCACCAGCCTCGTTGCCCTCCTCTGGACACGTTCAAGCATCTCAATGTCCTTCTTAAACTGGGGGGCCCAGAGCTGGACACAGTACTCAAGGTGTGGTCTAACCAGTGCAGAGTCCAGGGGCAGAATGACCTCCCTGCTCCTGCTGGCCACACCATTCCTGATGGAATTACAAACTATTTCTAACATTTCAAGACTTTGCAAACTGAACTTGACTAGCAATTACAGTCTAAACAAGGAATAATTCTGGAGGTCTGAGTCTCTGGATTCAGGTAACACTCAGCATCAGTTTGAAAACAGACCATAACATGATTGCTTATTTCTTATTCTCTCTCTCTCTCTCTCCAGCTTCTCTTTCCTAAGACAACATTTACAGGAGCACAGGGCTCAGTGCTTCCTATTCCTGCCTAATGTCCCATGGTTGAATGGCAAGCAGAACAAAAGTAGCACTTGCTACTGCCAATCCATGGCCAGACACAGCTAAAGACAGGCATTTCTAGGGCTTATAAAGAGGGTTTCTTTCTTTAAGTGGCTGCATTTCTTGTATTTGTGTTTTCCTTGAGAGTTTTCTGCTTCAGGCACGTTCTGAGGATTTTTACTTAAAGTTCAGTCCTCCCAAATACTGAGATTTCTGACAGCTCCCTGCCCATTCCTGGCCTGGGATTCTGTTCATTCTCTGCAGGCTGCTGGAGAGACAAGGTAGAAGAGCAGTCAGTCAGAAAGACACACTTATTTTCGTCTCTCTCGCAGCTGATATCTGAGAAGAACATCTCAGTGAGGCCCTAAGGGCAACAAGGACTTTGATTTACTCCAGAAACTGCTTTCTTAGACAAGCTGCTCTCTTGGCAAAATTTAGAACAACTTCTTGAACTATAAAGGCTCAGGGAAGGTTCTGACTTCCTCCCTCACTTGAACCAATATCGATTGCACCATATTTTGTGTGCCACCCCCCAGAAACAACACTAACAGTTTCCTGATGGCACATCAATATGTTGCACGTTTAAAGCCTTCATTGTTCACAGTATCAACGTTTTGCTACAAACACAACGCTGAAGAATTATTTCAAATCCTCATCAGCTTCAGTGCTGACAGGAAGAGGAAACCAGGGCAGGAAAGCCCAGCAATTACTGTTAGGCATTCCCAGTAACATCAGTCACACCGCATCAGGACACTGTCTGCCTTGTTCTTCATCTCTGCAGCTCAGATATCCTCTGGCAGAACCAGCTCAGAGAACAAAAGCTGGATTAGACATTTGTGCAAGTAAGAATAGTATCTAATATTACCCTAGCTAAAGAAAAATGTCCAAAGAGATCAGCTGTCATGCTTTGAGGGGATAAACTGAATGAGGTCAAGAAAAAACAGCTTCCCTGCTCTCACTCACACAACACTTCAGGGTGACTACAAGGGGAACACAGTGAGCGTTTAAACCTTTGGGCATCAGGCACAACTGGCAAGAAAACACTCGAGCAATTTATTTGCCTCAAAAAGTCCTACAGCAGTACAAAAAATAGGCAAGGTAGCAATCACAGCCTCACAGTATCACCAAGGTTGGAAGAGACCTCACAGATCATCAAGTCCAAGCTGTTACCACAGAGCTCAAGGCTAGACCATGGCACCAAGTGCCACGTCCAATCCTGCCTTGAACAGCTCCAGGGACGGCGACTCCACCACCTCCCTGGGCAGCCCATTCCAGTAGCCAAATCCAGACCAAGGTAATAAAGGAATTTTGGCTTCCCTCTTGAAATGCTGGCAGATGGGCGAGGTACAGCTGTTTGCTGCAATCCAGGCCAGCACACGAATGAGTGCCTGCGAAGGTACTGCAGTTACTTCACCACATGGAGTAGTTTGGGTTGCAAGGGATCTCCAGAGGCCCTCTAATCCAAGCCCCTCTGCAGTAAGCAGGGGCATCATTATCCAGATCAGTTGGTGCAGAGTCCTGTTGAGCATCACCTTAAATATCTCCAGGGATGGGGCCCCAGCCACCTCCCTGGAAAACCTGACTGCTCCACTACCCTCACCGTAAAGAATACGTTCCTAACATTCAATCTAAATCTGCTCTTGTCCAGTCTGAAGCCATTGCCCATGGTCCTGTCACTACAGGCCTTTGTAAACAGTGTCTCTCCATCCTTCTTCCCTGGTCAGGCCACACCTTGAGTGCTGTGTCCAGTTCTGGGCTCCTCAACTCAAGAGAGATGTTGAGGTGCTGGAACGTGTGACTCACCTGAGCAGAGCAGTGGCAGAATCACCTCTCTGGATCTGCTGTTAACACATATTTTGATGCAGCCCAGGATGTGATTTGCTTTTTAGGCTGCAAGCAAACACTATCTGCTTCTGTCCAGCTTCTCATCCATCAGCACCCCCAAGTCCTTTTTTTCACAGAGCTGCCTTTTATCTCCTCCTCCCCCAGTCTGTATTGATAGTGAGCATTGTTCCAGCCCAGGTGCTGAACCCTGCACTCACTCTTGTTGAACCCCATGAGGTTCACCCGAGCTCACCTTGTCCTGGAGGTCCCGTGTACCCCAGAAGTTTCCTCTCCCTCTGTGGTTTGAATGGGAGAGGAAAAAGGCGCGAACAGACCTGTTTCTCCCCCCGTGCCCTGCAGGCGTGAAGGGGGGAGCAGGGGGGACCCTTATGGCACGAGGAGTGCCCCTTATGGCACGAGGAGTGCCCCATGCCGGGCCCGCGCTGCACTGGGCTGAGGATTGGCTGTGAGCTGTTCGCGCCTAGGCAGTGTAACTCTGCTCTTTGTCTGATAAAGGTATAAATACCGAGGGGTTCCCGCCTTGGGGTGCTCCCGCCTTGGGGTGCTCCTGCCGTGGAGTTCATCCCCGCTTTGGATCGCGTTCCCGCCTTGGGGTGCTCCTGCCGTGGAGTTCATCCCCGCTTTGGATCGCGTTCGCGCCTTGGGGTGCCTGCTTGGAGTTCTTCTCCCCCCACCTGGATAACTTCCACACACGGAGCCTTTGACACTCCGAAGACAAGCCCTGAAGGACTTCACTTTAAGCGTCCTTATTGTGTGGCTTATCGCTTCTTAACGACCCTGAAGGTTGGTGAAAAGACCACGGGACAGACCTTTGAATCGCCCTTCTTTTCAAGCCAGCTGTCCTGAGTAGCCTAGGCTCAGCCTATTTTGATAGTGGGGAACGCTATATATATTTATTAGCACAAATCTTCTCCAGACTGAACAATCCCAGCTGCCTGGGAGCCAAGGTGGGAACTCAAGGTGGGAGCCCCCAGCTTTCAAGGTGGGAACCCCCAAGGTCTATTTATCCTATATACCCCTTGCTCTATTTATCCTTTGTCTAGATAAAGTGTCCACTTACCATTCGTACTGGGCACGCAAACCCAGCCAACCACCAGCCTGATTCCAGTGCAGGCTTCCACATTGTTCAGCCCACATGCAGAAAGGCATCTGCTGCTGCCCTACTTCAAGCCCACAGGGCAGGGGTGGGCAGAAGTGGTTTTTGCACCTTTCTTCTCCCACTCAAACCCACAGAGTGAGAGGGAGAAGAGAGGAATTTGGGGTACCCCAGGACACTGGGTGAGTGCTGTCTGCTGACACAGACTAAACCCCACACCTTTTCCTGTTAAAACCTACACAAACAAACAAATGGAAACAATAGATGAGTCATTTGAATTAAGCTTTCCCAAGCCAGAACACAGCTGATGGCTGTCTGTTAGCAAGAAGATAAACTGGAGTTCAAGAATCAAGCTGGAGTGCAAGAGCACTGAGCCCAGAGTATACTGTAACCATTGGTTCTACTCAGTCAGGCTGGGGACAGAGTGGCTGGCGAGCAGCCAGGAAGAAAGGGACCTGGGGGTGCTGGTAGAGAGGAGCTGAAGATGAGCCAGCAGTGTGCCCAGGTGGGCAAGAAAGCCAATGGCATCCTGGCCTGGATCAGGAACAGTGTGGCCAGTAGGAGGAGGGAGGTTATTCTGCCCCTGTACTCAACACTGGTCAGGCCACCAGTGTGTGCTGTGTCCAGTTCTGGGCTCCTCAATTCAAGAGAGATGTTGAGGTGCTGGAACATATCCAGAGAAGGGCAACAAAGCTGGTGAGGGGCCTGGAGCACAAACCCTATGAGGAGAGGCTGAGGGAGCTGGGGTTGTTTAGCCTGCACAAGAGGAGGCTCAGGCCAGACCTCACTGCTGTCTACAACTACCTGAAGGGAGGCTGCAGCCAGGTGGGGTTGGTCTGTTCTCCCAGACAACCAGCAAGAGGACAAGGGGACACAGTCTCAAGTTGTGCCAGGGGAGGTCTAGGCTGGATGTTAGGAGGAAGTTGTTGGCAGAGAGAGTGATTGGCATTGGAATGGGCTGCCCAGGGAGGTGGTGGAGTCACCATCCCTGGAGGTGTTCAGAACAAGACTGGATGAGGCACTTAGTGCCATGGTCTGGTTGACTGGCTAGGGCTGGGTGCTAGGTTGGATTGGATGATCTTGGAGGTCCCTTCCAACCTGGTTGATTCTATTATTCTTTGATCATGGGACAGGTAATCAGCTACCCAGAAAAGGAGGTGCTGTCCTTAATTAAGAGGCAGCTATCAAAGTCTATTATATGAGATGACTTCCAAGAGAAGTCAACAATAGCTTGTAGCTGAATTTCCTATTGCAGACCATACAGTAGCTTAAGTACTGAAGGCAGAATCAATAAGGCAGACCAGAGGTTGTGTTGTCCCAGATGAATTTCCTTTATGGCTAAGGGGAGCAGAGCAGGCATCTCAGGTAAGGCTGTCAACCCTTTCTTTTTCCTGGTCAAATGAAAAGATTCATGGAAGTGAAGCAGCCTCTTTGTCAAACTCCTACCTCAAGGCAGAAAGAAGTATTTCACCTCTTCCTGTGTTTGTTCAACATTTCCATGTTATCCAGTGAAACACTGGAACAGCTTGTCGGATGCCTCCTCCCTGGATGTGTCCAAGACCAGGTTGGATGAGGCCTTGAGCAACCTGTTCTAGTGAGCGTTCCTGCCCATGGCAAAGGGGTTAGAACTTCGAGGTCCTTTCAAGTCAAACCATTCTAGGGTTCATTTCACTTGTACATTAGTTAACAGGAAAGAAAGACTATGCTGCATAGCTAGACAAAAAGAAACTGCAGCCTCTAGAAAACTTACTGTCTGCTACATCCATACCCAAGCAAACTGCAGCTTTCAGATCTCACTTTACTGAGCCAATTCATCATACGGCAAAAAATCAGCAGTTGGGTGCCAGATTCTCAGTTCAGATTATCAATTATAGAAGGGATGGAAGAGACTCAGATGAGTCCAGTTTGTTTTCTTTATTTGCCCTCCCATTATAGAATAGAATCAACCAGGTTGGAAGAGACCTCCAAGATCATCCAGTCCAACCTAGCACCCAGCCCTGTCCAGTCAACCAGACCATGGCACTAAGTGCCTCAGCCAGGCTTTGCTTGAACACCCCCAGGGACGGTGACTCCACCACCTCCCTGGGCAGCCCATTCCAATGCCAATCACTCTCTCTGGCAACAACTTCCTCCTAACATCCAGCCTATACTTCCCCCAGCACAACTTGAGACTGTGTCCCCTTGTTCTGTTGCTGGTTGTCTGGGAGAAGAGACCAACCCCACCTGGCTACAGCCTCCCTTCAGGTAGTTGTAGACAGCAATGAGGTCCCCCCTGAACTTTTCTCCAGGCTAAACAACCCCAGCTCCCTCAGCCTCTCCTCAAAGGGTTTGTGTTCCAGGCCCTTCACCAGCCTTGTTGCCCTTCTCTGGACACAAACAAGAGTTGGTACACTGAGATAAGATTTCGTATCCTCTGAAGGAAACCCAAACCATTCTGAGAGCTGCGATAGCTTTGAGGAAACCTCCATTTAGACAGGCACACCTACATGTAAAAACATGAAGAGGCTGTGGCTTCCTCACTGTCTGGGTTTCCTAAGGAAGGGTGGATCCATTTCCAGATGGCATGGACTTGGGTGGAGAGAAGGGGGAAGATGCTAGCAACTAGCAACAACATCTGACATGAGTCTTTGCTCTCCTGATCTTAAAATACAACAGTGTGAAACCAGAGCAAGCGTGAAAGCTGAAGACTCCAGCAGGGCTTCATATCAATCAGGCTTTTCAGGCTGAAGTGTATCAAAAAACAGGAGTGAGACAGTAAATGTTAGATGTCAGGATGATTTCTGAGCTCTTGCATAGTCAAAAGACAAAACAGAGAGAGTAATTTGCCATTGGAATGGGCTGCCCAGGGTGGTGGTGGAGTCACCGTCCCTGGGGGTGTTCAGGAAAAGACTGGATGAGGCACTTGGTGCCATGGTCTGGTTGACTGGCTAGGGCTGGGTGCTAGGTTGGACTGGATGATCTTGGAGGTCTCTTCCAATCTGGTTGATTCTATTCCATTCTGTGTTTAATTTCAGGTTGAAATGCATTGCTCTTAGATTTACAGTCCACCTCCGAAGCTCACACTGCCCCTGCCCTGCTCCCAGTCCCCAGGTGGCAGAGGAGGTTACAATACAAACAACAACTATCTATGGGTCAAGGCCACTTGAATAAATGAATCCTGCCAGCTCTCTGCCACTGACAAGGCACTGCAACAAGGCTGTACACAAGCAGCAGGAGCTCCTTCCTCAGCGGGGCCTCTTGCATGCAGCAGCAACTGCAAGGATTTGAGGAATGCAAGCACCAGGAGGGAGCTGCTCTCGGTTCCCCGAAGCAGGGGGGGGATAACTGGAGAGCAGCCCAACAACAATGCACAAAAGGCAAATTTAGACCTCACATCAGAAAGATAAACTGCTGATAGTTCTTATGCCGGAGACTAATCCTTAGGGATTGCATGGCCCAGTGCCCCCCTGCTGCATAGGCCACCACACCTGCTCTGCTGCTTGAGATCAGTCACTCACGGTCAGAGAACTAAGCAAGATACAGTAGTGGGTCTTATTCAAGCACTGTGTCTGGGAGCATACACTCAAAAAAGCAGGCATAGTTGCAGCCCTTCCAAGCTGCTTGGCCCCTTGCAGTATGATAACCTGCTCTTGCCCTTCAGGATTTGTGTTCAGGCACTGCAAGAAAAACAGAGTTAGCTAGAAAGGAGAACCGGAGGACATAAGAGAGGTGGAGGCAGCTTGGAAAGGAGGGCTGTGGAAAGGGCAAGTCTAGGCAGGAGGCACGTGTACTACACAGCCTTCACAGCAATGAACTATACTGGGCTTGTCTTTTACTATTGTCACTCAAGTGTTTTGTTTTAAACTATCTGCAGGTACTTGGAACCTTCTGTGCATCCAGGCCTAAGCATTTCTAATGTATTACTTTAAAGACATCAGGAAATGCAATAAGGAAGTACTAAAAATGGTAAATTAAAACAGAGTTTGTATGCCCCTACAGTGCTGGACCATTACTGAAATAATGATAACATTAAACATCAGTTTATAATAACAGGAGTCTAAGTCTGGAGCATATTATTCTAGATTTTATATATTTAAAATAAATATGAATTTAGAATAGAACAGAATAGAATAGAATAGAATAGAATCAACCAGGTTGGAAGAGACCTCCAAGATCATCCAGTCCAATCTAGCACCCAGCCCTAGCCAGTCAACCAGACCATGGCACTAAGTGCCTCATCCAGGCTTTGCTTGAACACCTCCAGGGACAGTGACTCCACCACCTCCCTGGGCAGCCCATTCCAATGCCAATCACTCTCTCTGACAACAACTTCCTCCTAACATCCAGCCTATNACAATCAGTTTGAAAATTAGCTACCAAAAATCAGACCAAAGAATCCAAGTGCAGACACACTGTTTCAGCTACATGCACACAGCATTACAAGGATTTAATTCACCCTTTGAGCTGTGAAGCAGCTATGCTGATCTAAGTATTCAGAAGACAAAGGCAAGTACAGATCTCAACCTTGCTCCTCCACCACTTATAACAAGGTAGTATCTGGCAAAAGACTGAGAGAATCACAGAATCAACCAGGTTGGAAGAGACCTCCAAGATCATCCAGTCCAACCTAGCACTCAGCCCTAGCTAAGCAACTAGACCACGGCACTAAGTGCCTCATCCAGGCTTTTCACAGGATCACAGGATGTTAGGGGTTGGAAGGGACCTCTACAGATCCTCAAGTCCAACCCCCCACCAGAGCAGGACCACAGAATCTAACACAGGTCACACAGAAACACATCCAGACAGGGCTCGAAAGTGTCCAGAGAAGGAAACTCCACAGCCTCTCTGGGGAGCCTGTTCCAGTGCTCTGTGGTGGGTTCCTTTTCTTGAACACCTCCAGGAACTATGACTCCACCACCTCCCTGGGCAGCCCATTCCAATTTCTACCCTATTTGAAGCATAAGGGCCAAAGGAAGGATGGTTCTTGCCTCCAGAGGAGCAGCCTGGTATTCTGCCTTTACAGATGGTCTCAGTTCTGAGCTGCTTATTCAAGAGGCAGTTCAGTCTCCACCCACAATCCTCACTAGTGATGGACAAATTCACTGCACTAATGAACCTGTGCAGTGGATGCAGTGTAGCACATCAGACGTAGAGTACCAAAACCTATTTGGATGTACTGAGTTACTGATCACCTTGAATAAACACAAACATTTATTGCAGGTGCATGGAATGTATCCTTTTTAAATATCACTGGTGTTAAATGCAAAGGAGTTTTAAATCCCCTAATTAAACATCAAGCACCTTTTACATGCTATTGCTTGTAACTCTCTTAAATGTTTTTTTACTCTGAGATCATAAAATTCTTCTAGCCTCAAATATTCTTCTTTACATACATATTCAAGACATTTAGAATAGAATAGAATCAATCAGGTTGGAAGAGACCTCCAAGATCATCCAGTCCAACCCAGCACCCAGCCCTATACAGTCAACCAGACCATGGCACCAAGTGCCTCATCCAGTCATTTCCTGAACACTCCCAGGGGCAGTGACTCCACCACCTCCCTGGGCAGCCCATTCCAATGCCAATCACTCTCTCTGCCAAGAACTTCCTCCTAACATCCAGTCTATACTTCCCCCGGCACAACTTGAGACTGTGTCCCCTTGTTCTGTTGCTGGTTGCCTGGGAGAAGAGACCAACCCCACCTGGCTACAACCTNCTCATAGGCTTTGTGTTCCAGGCCCCTCACCAGCTTTGTTGCCCTTCTCTGGACACCTTCCAGCATCTCAACATCTCTCTTGAATTGAGGAGCCCAGAACTGGACACAGGACTCAAGGTGTGGTCTGACCAGTGTTGAGTACAGGGGCAGAATAACCTCCCTCCTCCTACTGGCCACACTGTTCCTGATACAGGCCAGGATGCCATTGGCCCTCTTGGCCACCTGGGCACACTGCTGGCTCATCTTCAGCCATCTTCATTTACTCCCTTTGTAAGATGTACAAGAGTATTTCAATGGAAATAAGGATTTGGGGTACCTCTCTCTCCTTCTCCTACTCTGTCTTAATGAGACAGAATACACTGTCTAAAACTGTTGGTCAAAGCTGGCCCAGCAGTCCACATAGGTCTGATAGGTTGTTGAGTAGATGGACTGCTCTTACTCACATATGTCAGCCTCTGAAACTAGATTTGGGTGCTGGGGCCGTTTACCCAGTGGAACTTCAGGGTCTCCTGCTTTGAGTGGATCCTGGAATCTCCAGGGGAGAGCAAAGGTGCAGATTCTTTGCTACAGAAATGATGGGAAATAGCAATAAGGTTTGGATCCTGAAAGTCTTGGGTCTGCCTCCTTAGGGGGAAAAACCATACAGAGGGAAATGGAGATTCAAGAAAAGCCTGGATGAGGCACTTTGTGCCATGGTCTAGTTGCTTGGATAGGGCTGGGTGCTAGGTTGGAATGGATGATCTTGGAGGTCTCTTCCAACCTGCTTGATTCTATGATTCTGTGATTCTGGCCTGTATCAGAAATGCTGTGACCAGCTGGAGTAGGGAAGTGATCAAGCTCCTGTACTCAGCACTCATGAGACCACACCTCGAGTACTGTGTCCACTTTTGGTCACAACGGTATAGGAGGGACATTGAGGTGCTGGAGCAAGTGCAGAGAAGGGCGATGAGGATGGGGAGAGGTCTGGCAAACATGACCTATGAGGAGCAGCTGAGGGAGCTGGGGGTGTTTAGTCTGGAGAAGAGAAGGCTGAGAGGGGACCTTATTGCCCTCTACAACTACCTAAAAGGAGGTTGTAGTGAGGCTGGAGCTGGTCTCTGCTCCCAAATTACTAATGATAGGACAAGAGGAAATGGCCTCAAGTTGCATCGGGGGAGGTTTAGGTTGGATGTTGAGAGGAATGTGGTGATGGGTTAGACTGGATCCAGTGCACCAACTGAGCTGCCTCAAATTGTCGTGTATGGGCTTGAGAATCATACAGCTAAGACACATTAGTAGTTCAAGTCTCATATTGCTTCTCAGCTGCAAATGATGCAAATGCCAGACAGAGTAACACCTGAATGCTAGTCTTCATTGTGACACCTTATTTTGGTAAGATACCTTTCTGAAGTGCTGTTAAAATTGTTTTCACATACCCAAAGTGCTTTTGTGATAGCGTCTGGAGATGCCAGCAGACTCTTTCTTGAGCAGATGTTTGGTAACAGCATGCTATTCACCTGGGACATATTAAGCTGAGTGGTTTAAAAAGTCCTTATAGACTGAGAAAATAGCAGAGCTTACCTGCTGGCTAGGCTCTCTATTCATAGCATCTTTCAATATTAGGGTGTTTTGCTCAATGCTTCCTGAATTGCTGCTTCAGTTTCTTGGTGTGAAGGTAACACTACACAAAATAAAATAAGACTAAGTCATTATCTGTCATTTATGTCACAAAATTCATAATGCCCATCTTTGTGAACAGTTTACTTTCAGTGCTTTGCCAAATAAAACACCTCCAAATCATGTTAACTACCTGCTGCTAGATGTGTTCAAACTAGTGTCAGTCTAACACAGCCATATGGAGCCCCCAACACAAGAAGGACATGGAACTGCTGGAGCGGGTCCCAAGGAGAGCCACAAAGATGCTCAGAGGGCTGCAGCAGCTCTGCTATGAGGACAGGCTGAGAGAGTTGGGGCTCTGCAGCCTGGAGAAGAGAAGGCTTCGAGGAGACCTTAGAGTGGCTTTCCAGTATCTGAAGGGAGCCTACAGGAAGGCTGGGGAGGGACTATTGACAAGGTCTGGGAATGTCAGGACGAGGGGGAATGGGTTTAAGCTGGCAGAGGGGAGATTTAGACTGGATGTTAGGAGGAAGTTCTTTACAGTGAGGGTGGTAAGACACTGGCACAGGTTGCCCAGGGAGGTTGTGGATACTTCCTCCCTGGAGGCGTTTAAGGCCAGGCTGGGTGAGGCCTTGAGCAACCTGCTCTAGTGGGAGGTGTCCCTGCCTATGGCAGGGGGTTGGAGCTGGATGATCCTTGAGGTCCCTTCCAACCTAAACCATTCTATGATTCTGTGATTCTATATTCTGCTCTGTTTAGCAGTGTGATGCTGCTGTAAGCTGTTAAAAAGCTGACATACTCCACAAAATTAAATGAAGCTTCTCTAATAAGAAAGGATCAAAGAGATTATGCTACACAGCTGCACAAGCTGTATGTCTCAAGAAACAAGGGAACCAACAAATGGAGGGGGAGATCTGCTACGAGCAGCTTTAGGAACACATGAAAGACAGGGAGAAGTGGTTACCTTTAGTGTACACTAACATCAGAATGAGCCACAGCTGCCACTTCACAGATTCAGTACTATGTCAGGAAAGAAATATTAGGGCATCTATGAAAGCCAAAAGTTTAGAGTCAGATGAGGCAGAACCCTAACAAAGAATGCAGAATGGAAGAGTGAAGAAGGGTGTTAGACTGTTGTGCTACTATGGCAGCCATGAATCCAAAATTTCATAGATTCATAGAATGGTTCAGGTTGGAAGGGACCTTAAAGATCATCTAGTTCCAACCCTCCTGCCATGGGCAGGGACACTTTCCACTACAGCAGGTTGCTCAAGGCACTGTTCAACCTGGCCTTGAACAGTCTCAGAGAGAGGTCATCCACGACGTCACTGGGCAGCCTGTTCCAGTGTTTCACCACCTTCATAGAATCACAGAATCAGTCAGGGTTGGAAGAGACCACAAGGATCCTCTATTTCCAACCCACCTGACATGGGCAGGGACACCCTACCTGACATCAGGCTGCCCACAGCCTCAGCCAGCCTGGCCTTAAACACCTCTAGGGACAGGGCCTCAACCATCTCCCTGGGCAACCCATTCCAGCCTCTCACCACTCTCATGCTCAACAACTTCCTCCTCATGTCCAGCTTTGCTCCATTGCCCCTAGTCCTGTCACTCCCTGAGAGCCTAAAAAGTCCCTCCCCAGCTTTTTTGTAGGCTCCCTTCAGATACTGGAAGGCCACAAGAAGGTCACCTCAGAGCCTACTCTTCTCCAGACTGAACAGCCCCAACTCTTTCAGTCTGTCCTCACAGCAGAGCTGCTGCAGCCCTCTGAGCATCCCAGTGGCCCTTCTCTGGACACACTCCAGCATCTCCACATCCTTCTTGGAATGGGGGCTCCAGAACTGGATGCAGTGGATGCATGAGATGGACTCAAGGTGCCCCTTCCTGCTTATGGCAGAAGGCAACAGTGAATTACAAGAGGCTTTAAGTATTTACTCACAAAAATTATCTCCTGACTCATGGGGCTAGCTACAGCTTCAGACAGTACCCCAAATGCTTTCAGGGAATTCTCTGTCAGTCGGGTCAGCCACTGAGGCTTCTGATTCTTCCCAGGTTTCACAGAGTGCTGGGGAAAGGAGGCAGAAAATCTCTGACCTTATCCTGCTTTCTCCAGACGATCTTTGTATCTCCAGGAGGCAGGAGACTCTCAGGCGCAGGCAGGATGTCTTGCGATATGCAGTCTCAGCACAATGTCACGCTGGCTACGCAGGCCGATTGCATGGAGGCATTTAGAGCCTCTTCCTGGTAAACTCAAGGCAAGGGAGTTTCCAGGCAGTTCAGGAGAGCTAACTGAGAGCTTAGCCTAGCATGGCAGCGAAAGGCAAGCAAGCACAAATACAGCGTCAGAGCACATTGTGTTAACTTGCTCATCTCTTTTTGTCACTGCAGCCCAAGACTAACGGACCTTTGGACACAGAATAGCCAGTGAGAATGGCAGTTAGCCAAACCTGACCATGTTAGATGAAGCCATAGGCTTGCTTCACCCAAATGTGGAAAAAAGCATAGGCCTTGCACAAGACAGGCACAAGCTAAGCCTGTGTACCTTGTTTACCACAGGAGCAAAACAAGCCTGGGCAGGCCAGAATCCTTAAGACTCAAGGGCTCCAGGTTCTCTGTCTTCATTCCCACAGTTCCTTCTCCTCATAGCAGAAGGAGAGAGAGCAGAAAAACATACCTGGGCAAGCCAGGACATGTATAAGCCTATTTTGGCCCTGCTTAGGCTTAACAACAGGGCCAAACTTCCAAGTGCAAGAAATGAATGGTTGTGATGCCTCTTTTTCTTATGCCACCACAGTAACTCCAATTAACTTCCTTGTGATTTATGCTGTTAGAGTGAGTTCAATCTTTGTCTCATTTTGCAACACATAGATCTTCTTATTACAAAATGAAGAACTTCACTGCTGAGAGACAGAGAAAAGAGGTGGCTGATGCTGTTACTGCCCTGAATGCTGCTGTTACAATAAGGTAATTTCAGGCAACCTGCTTGCTAGGGTTGGGCAGGGGCAGACAGCCAGAGGTGTCACCTCATTATTCATCCCAAATCAAACTATCCTCACTTGTCATTCATTTCTTCTGAAAATGACTCCAAATATAAACTCAAAAGTGATCTTAGTACATCATTCATCTTAGGATTTAAATGATGCCATTGAATACTTTTACATGCAGAAGTCATTGCTTAGGTCAAATTTTTAAGGGTCTGACATTATTACTCGATTTCTATTTTAGTCATACTGTTTTCTGAGGGTCAGGGCACTGTTATAGAGTCATTATTACTGAAGAGTCAGTTATGATTAAAGAGAGAGGATTCTGGCCACTCTGCTCTGCTCTGGTGAAACCTCACCTGGAGTATTGTGTCTAGGTCTGGAGCCCTCACTATAGGAAGGACGTGGACCTGATGGAGCGGATCTAGAGGAGTGACACAAAAATGATCAGGGGTTGGAGCACCTCTGCTACAAGCACAGGCTGAGGGAGCTGGGGTTGTTCAGCCCAGAGAAGAAAGGCTCCAGGGAGACCAAATAACGACCTTCCAGTACCTGAAGGGGGCCTACAAGAAGGATGGAGAGACTGTTCATAAAGGCCTGTGGTGATAGGACCAGGGGCAACGGAACCAGTTCTTTACCATGAGGGTAGTGGAACATTGGAACAGGTTGCCCAGTGAGGTAGTTGAGGCCCCACCCCTGGAGATACTCAGAGTGACACTTGACAGGGCTCTGGGCAACCTGATTTAGCTGTTGACTGCAGAGGGGGCTGGACTGGATGACCTTTGGAGGTCCTTTCCAAACCAGACCATTCTATGATACTCCTTTCCTAAGCCACAGAGAAATGCACTAGAGTTGCTACTAAGATAAATCTAAGGACAGTTTTGATTAAGGCTTTAAGAAAATTTGTTTAGGCCTCAAACCAAAGCTACCTCTCTGCTCTAAAGACTCACTGCTGGAAGAGCTCAGCTTCTCACACTACCATCAGCATAGCCAGTCTGCAACAAGAGAACACATATTAACTCTACAGCTTTTAGAAAGAGAAATCAGCACTAGTTTCAATTAGCTTTTGGGAATTAGCAGATTGGGAACTAGGCTGAACATACATTGATAACTGATCATTTAAATAGAGACAACAGCCAGCTGCTTCTCTGGAGTCTTTCCATTTGCAGGTAAAAGGACATTTCTCAAAAGCTAAAACGTGGAATCCAAATGTACATTGGATATATTAGCTTTATAAAGATGGAATCCAAACCCAAGCTGGACACATCACCTTTGCAAAAGATAGAATCCAAACCCAAGCTGGACACATCACCTTTGCAAAAGATGGAATCCAAACCCAAGCTGGACACATTACCTATGCAAAAGATGGAATCCAACCCCAAGCTGGACACATTACCTATGCAAAAGATGGAATCCAAACCCAAGTTGGACACATTACCTATGCAAAAGATGGAATCCAACCCCAAGCTGGACACATTACCTTTGCAAAAGATGGAATCCAAACCCAAGTTGGACACATTACCCTTGCAAAAGATGGAATCCAAACCCAAGCTGGACACATTACCTTTGCAAAAGATGGAATCCAAACCCAAGTTGGATGTATTACCTTTATAAAACCTGGAATCCAAACCCAATCTGGACATACTACTTTTAATACAGTCCAGGAATCAACTGAAGTTTACATGTCTCCAGGAGGCACCTGAGTCTATGCAACTTTCTCAAGTGGAGCCCTTTAAAATAATACTCTGGATACAAGTTGCTATGTAAAGGGAAACAGGAAAGTCAGAGGTCCTTGGTCTGTAAGACTACTTAGCATGCAGAAGTTATAGCAAGGTAGTACCTAAAAAACCTGCAGACTTTCTAAGCTGTGCACAGTCTACTTTATGGGCTATCCAGACCTGAGAGACCTGATAAAATGAGAGACCTGGTGAGATACTCAGAATGACTGATGGCAGATCAATACTACGTAGAGAATAAACAGTCAAAGAATAGCAGCATTAAAGTCAGGGAGGTTTTGTGGTAGTGGCACCAGCTTCAGATTCATGAGTCTGCAGAGATCTGTTATGAGCTCAGAGAAGCCTTTGCCTTTCTGGCAATCTCTCTTACTTACACAGACAGCTTTTCTTTTCTTTTTTCTTGTCTTTTTGACAAAGACAAGAGTTGTTTCACACTGTGGGAATATGCACTATTTAGTAGTACGGTGTCCCAGCTTCATAAATCAAGCCCTAGATGCACAGGCACTTCAGGTATTACTGGCAGAAGTAAAATTAAACAGAGCTTGCCAGCATGTGGAAAAAATTTAAAGTCCAATTCAATGAAGTCAGTGTGAGTTTGGCATGAATCACCCATATGCTACCTATATTAAGTAGTATAACATTCTCTATATAAATAAAATAGATTCAGTTTTGATCACACTTGACATTTCTTATGGTACTAACATTTTTGTCATTTGTCAACCTGTATTTTTAGAGCTCTCTTGCACTGATTGCCAGGCCTCCATCTGGTAAAATTAGAGGTGTTCCTAATCCAAAGCATTTCATAGCAATTCTCCCACATTAAAAAAAAAAAAAAAGAAAGAAAGAAAGAGAGAGGGAGAGATCAAATTTAAGTGAATGCAGGCGATTGTAAAATGACAGATTTTCATCTTCTTAAAAAAAGAACACAAACTATGAAACAGTAACTTTAAAATCCCCTTTATGTTCCTCTACCAGCTGTCTACCCACCTATAACAATAATTCCTATGAAGTAGTCATCCTATATTGAGCCTAGTGGCATATTTTAAAGGATTTATTGTAAATTATTCTATCATTTTTGTTAAACAAGTCATAGAATCATAAAATAAGAATTACAGAATCAGTCAGGGTTGGAAGGGACCACTAGGATCATCTAGTGCCAATCCCCTTGCCATGGGCAGAGACACCCTACCCTACAGCAGGCTGCCAACAGCCTCATCCAGCCTGACCTTAAACATCTCCAGGGATGGGGCCTCAACCACCTCCCTGGGCAACCCATTCCAGGCTCTCACCACTCTCATGGTGAAGAACTTCCTCCTCACATCCAGTCTGAAATTCAGTCAGTGTCTCACCCACATCAGAAATGTGATTGTCATCTGAAAAAAACACAGATGCCAAGAACAATACAGACAACTAAGGTTTCTGTTATGGTAAATGAAATTATTTTTTCCCAGGGTGAGGTCAATTTGAGAGTTGGTCTCAGATCCCTCAAACAGGATGATTTTGGTTTGTACTCTTTAGTTCTGAAGAAAAGCATGCCATTCAGAGCCTCAGGCTATGCCAGGGGAAACTTAGGTTGAGGTGAGGAGAAAGTTCTTCACTGAGAGAGTCATTGGCTACTGGAATGGGCTGCCCAGGGAGGTGGTGGAGTCGCCGTCCCTGGAGCTGTTCAAGGCAAGGTTGGACGTGGCACTTGGTGCCATGGTCTAGCCTTGAGCTCTGTGGTAACAGCTTGGACTTGGTGATCTATGAGGTCTCTTCCAACCTTGGTGATACTGTGAAAAAGATCACTGTCTTCTCAAGTCTCTCTTTCTTCCCTTGGATAATCTAAGAGGCATCACTTTAAAGATTCACTGCATGTACATCTAACAAGTAAGTCCTTCCTAGACTTTAAAAGGCAGAATGTTCATCTGTCATGTCCCAGGCTGCAGGTGTCATCGCTGCCAGAACAATGGCCTTGCTCAGCTTGGTGGATATCAAATGGACAGTCCACAGAAATAAAGCTCTACACCTACTAAAGCCAGGAGCCTGCCACTTCATGCAAGAAGTGCTAGCCAGTGGCAGTAGCAGGGCCCTTACCCCAGGGAGGCAGCCTACATGGGAGAGCCACCACACTTAGCCAGCGTGGTGTGCACATATCCAAATCCACTGTGTGATCCCAGTGCAGGGAAGGCCCTGGTGACAGCAAACAGGTGAGTACTGCAGGCTGACCAGAGTCCTTAGGCCTCGGCATTCACTATCAACTCTAAAGAGAGATGTCTCAGTAGGACATAATGGTCCTTATTACGATTTCCTGGAGTGGAACTGCATCCCACCTTTCCTTGCTTGCTCCTAGTAGTCTGTAAGAACATAATAATATATTAATTCTTTCCCCCATGAGTTTTCTGGGGGCAGGGTAATGTGTAGCCTCATCAGTCTTCAACTGCCACTGCAAACAACTCCTGTTCTCTTCCACTTTAGCATATCAACAGACAATAGTTGCTGCACACACACACGACATGTACTTATACACAAATACTAAACTCATCTACTTCAATGACTGCTAAAGTCATTTGGAAAGAGTAAAGGAGTTAGCAGCAAGGCAGAATCAGAAGAGGCAAACACGACAGCGATCCTGTTCATTAGCCAAGTCATCTTTTCTAAGAGTCCAGTACATCACAACTCCTTATCTGCCTCGTTTTTTTCGCTGTATCAGCCTTTAAGAATCAATGAATTAAAGAAAACACAACATTATCGCTTACCTCACCATTAGACAGGCAGCTATTAATAAACACAGCTGGAACATTATTTCCTTCTAGAGAATGCAGTTATGGAAAGCTGGCTTAGAAAAAATCTTCAGTTCTGAAATCATCAGCTCAAAATATCTTTTGTCCATACAATAGTTTGGGTTGGAAGGGACCTTAAAGGTCATGTAGTTCCAACACCCTTGCCACAGGCAGTGATGCCTTCCACTAGACAAGGCTGTTGGAGGCCTTGTCCAACCTGGCACTGAACACCTCTGAGAAGGGGGCATAACAACCTCCTTGGGCAACCCGTTGCAGTATCTCACCACCTTCACTGTTGAGACTTTCTTTCAAATATGTAGTCTACATCCTGTGTTCTGTAGATACATCTTGAACACTGTGTTCAGTTTTGGGCTCCCCAGTTGCAGAGGGACAGGGATCTGCTGGAGAGGGTCCAGCGGAGGGCTACGAGGATGATGAGGGGACTGGAGGGCATGGCTGATGAGGAGAGGCTGAGGCACCTGGGGCTGTTTAGTCTGGAGAAGAGAAGACTGAGAGGGGATTTGATAAATGTTTATAAATATCTGAGGGCTGCCAGGAGTGGGGGGACAGGCTCTGCTCACTGCTCCCTGGGATAGGACAAGGAGCAATGGGTGTAAGTTGCAGCACAAGAGGTTCTGCGTCAACACAAGGGGGAACTTCTTTACTGTAAGGGTCACAGAGCACTGGCACAGGTTCCCCAGAGAGGTTGTGGGGTCTCCTTCTCTGGAGCCTTTGAAGGCCTGTCTGGATGTGTTGCTGTGTGATCTGTGTTAGATAGGATTGTCCTGCTCTGGCAGGGATGTTGGACTCGATGATCTCCTTGGGTCCCTTCCAACCCCTAACATCCTGTGAGCCTGTTAGCTAAGGACGTCCCCTAAGGTCCATGTCTGATAAGGCCCAGCTGTGGCTGACAGCTGATGTGCTAGGCACGAGGTAAGCATTGTACACTGCTTTAGCAAAGCCTGCCTGCAGGTTAATTAAACTATCATAGCATTGCTTTATGTCAGGAGTATACTGCTCAGTGTGTTACACATACCCCTCACAGAAACTGCACTCAAGCAGGTGCAGTGGTCAAGAGGACATACTGGACAGTAATAACAGCAAAAGCCCAGCTTACTTCTTCACATTTCAAGTAAGTCTTAGCTTTTTATAATCAGTGGCCTCTATGGTGCCATTCAAAATCCTTCAGCTTGCTCTCATCACAAGCATTTAAAAAGAATGTGCCCCTAAATGGAGTTATAAGTGTTAAAAGAACTAAACCTGCATTTTATTTTCTATCATATCTAAGAAAGAATGCTTCTGAAAACATGTAAGACTGTTTCAGCTTTTCCTGTAGATTTCAACCTCTAGATCTCCTGCATAAGCAGGAACATCACCACCCCCAGATGAAACAAAGGGGTTTGTCATCTGATACTAATCTTCTACGCCTCTTCAACATGACCATTAGGACAGAAAAAGGCAAGCTTTTCATCCAGTGATTTCTAACACACCAAGTACACCATATCACATCAATCCATGAAATCTGTCTTCTGCTGCCTGTGTACAGCAAATCAATGCCATCAGCACAACTAAACAATTATATGAAGAGAGATTTGTCATTAGGGTGCACAGGAATTAGGACATACTACACAGTTCCTGCTCACCAATCTCCCTAAACTCTGAGACCAGCAAGTATCTTCATCACAAACTACAGCTGTCATTTGACTAAACTCTGTAGTAATGCAAACCAAACATCTGCAATCCTATGTCTTGGATCAGTCTTTTCAAGTACATGTTGGAAGTTCTCTGGGCAAGAAAACTCAGAGCAGTGTTCCCCTACAATATCTAAGCCTTGAGAATTGACTTAATCTGATCATAGAACTGTTTCAGTTAGAAAAGACATCTAAGATCATCAAGTCCAACCATCAACCTAAAACCACTACAGCTGTTTAGCCATGATACTACAGACAGTAACTCCAGAACGTATGCATTAACTATTTCTCCGTGGCAGATCTACTTCCAATTTTATAGCATCACTTTGGTTGGAAAAGATCTCCAAGATCATCAAGTCCAACCATTAATTAATCCCTATACTTAGTGGGGAAAAGCTCAGTATTGCAAGGCACTTTATGCCCAGTGCTGTAGCTCCTGATTTTACATACATACATATATTATACCTTCCTTGCCATCACTAAGAAGTAAATAATGTCCGCTCACCACTGTTTCCACCAGTATTCTCTGGTATTTAATGTTAGAGTCTACACAACTGGGGACTTTGGGACGTGGCTTAATGGCCATGGTGGTCACAGATTGACAGTTGGACTCATAGTATCATAGTATCATCAGGGTTGGAAGAGACCTCACAGATCATCAAGTCCAACCCTTCACCACAGAGCTCAAGGCTAGACCATGGCACCAAGTGCCACGTCCAATCTCGATGATCTTTGAGGTCTTTTCCAGCTGAAAACGTTCTAAGTACTGTTGACCTCCAAGAGCTTTTCTTTACATTTTGTTGGGATAGACACTTAAAAATATTCCCAGGCCAGGCTACCCTGCAGAGTTGGTCTTTCAGACAGCCCTGAAATGAACAGTTGTAGCCCTGCTGCTGTTTCAAGGCACACACAAGCCCACCAAAGCAGGAGAACAGTAAAAGTATATGAGGACAGACTGAAAGAATTTGGGCTGTTCAGTCTGGAGAAGAGGAAGCTCCCAGGTGATCTTCTTGTGGCCTTTCAGTATCTGAAGAGGGCCTACAAAAAAGCTGGGGAGAGACTTTTTAGGCTGCAGGGAGTGACAGGACTGGCAGCAATGGAGCAAAGCTAGAGATGGGTAGGTTCAGGCTGGACATGAGGAGGAAGTTGTTCAGCATGAGTGGTGAGAGCCTGGAATGGGTTGCCCAGGGAGGTAATTGAGGCCCCGTCCCTGGAGGTGTTTAAGGGCAGGCTGGATGGGGCTGTGGTCAGCCTGATCTAGGGAGGGTGTCCCTGCTCATGTCAGGGGGGTTGGAACTAGATGATTCTTGTGGTGCCTTCCAACCCTGACTGATTCTATGATGCTAAATGATGTACTATGAAAACGTGGCAGTATCAGCCTACCCCAAATGTTACCAATCTCATAAGCTCTGCCTTCAGAGTCATAGGTGGGTGTTGGAAGTGACCTCTGGAGACTGAGTCCAACACCCCTGTCAAAGCAGAATCACCCAGTGCAGATCACATAGGAAGGTGTCTAGATTGGTCTTCAAATTGTCTAGAGAAGACTCACAACCTCTCTGGTCAGCCTTGTCCAGCGCTCCAACAACCTTACAAAAAGGAAGAATTTCTTTGTAAGGCTTTATTTCTTGAGGAGGTTAAGAAGGAGATTTCAAACTCTAGTGTCCTGGGGCATAAGCTAAATTAGGCATAATCCATTTTATGACTCACAGGGGAAAAAAAAACCAAAACAACAACAACAACAACAAAAGAACTCAAAAAACCCAACCCACCAAAGCAGTCTGGACAACATCAGGCTTTACTCTAGGTAATGGCATTATGAAAAGTATAAATGTTACTGTTCTATAAAATACATTTTTCTTTTCATTCCAAGATGCAAACTGTAATTCAGACTCATTCAGGTCTTTCCTTTTTAGTGTTTTAAAGTGAGCTTTTCAAAGAAAAGACACAGGATTGGCCAAATGAAAGATTTATTATAATGTTTTTATTAACAAACTTTCGTTGGAAAGTTCTGGGCGCATTAACATAGGAGGCACATTGGCATCGATGTTTGGCATTTGACAGTCAACAGAATTGCACTTCACTGGGGCAGCCTCGCTACAGCAGCGCGAGTTTTCGCGGCAGCCCTCGTAGCGAGCCTCCCTCCCTGCCCTGCTCAGCAGATGTTTTTTATCAGCTTGGTCAGCCTTCGCAACTCGGTCATTCTGAAAGGAGCACTGATCTGCCTTGCTCTCAGCTTTCTTTTTCTGCTTTGACAGAGAGGCTTTCTTGCTTTCGACCCCATTCACTTCCGTACCACCCTTTTCATCGCCTCTGCCTGTCTGCTGAGCGAAGCCCTTTTGGGTCTGCGACACGCTGTTCTCGCAGTCAGAGCAACGCACTAGCAGAGGTCCTGCATTTCGGCAGAGAAACTGGGAAGAGCTCATTACCTTTGGAATAGTTCTTACATTTTCCTCTGGGTTTTGATGAGCAGGTGAATCTGTCCTATTTATTCTTTGATGTGCCTGAAACTGTTGCACAGACTGGAGGAAAAAATTTTTAGGCAGAGAGTTCTGTGTCATCGTTCTCTTGAGCCTTCCTTGAAGACAGCTGCAGTGGAGGACGTGCTGGATTGGATGCACATAACCTTCAGCAGCTTGTTGTATAGCGTTTATAGGAGCTACAGAGCTTTGGATCTGTACAGTCCCCGCTGAAGGAGAACACTGGTAACAGAAGGTGTCACTCAGCTGTTGACACGAGTGGGGACTCCACTTCACTGCCACTTGCTTATAGGCATCAGGACAGCTACACTGCCTGTTCTGAGAGAAAATGGGGCATATGGTGTGTTGGTCAAGAGATGTCTGCAGCACAGCTGAACTAGCAACATTTTTTATGCTCTTACTCACTTCACTGCTATAGGCTGAATGAACACATGTGCTTTGGGGCCCGCTGCTGAACAGCTCTGAGCAGATATGAGTTTCTTCATAAGTCACCTTCTCTGCAGGGTTACAGATACCCGTTTGTGATGCCAGAGGCTCAAGCTCATAGCGCTCATGCTCCATGTCAGGCTTTTGACTCCTGGAGTCTAGCTGATATTTGCTAACGGGATGTGATTTATTTTGTCCTCTGCCTCCTTGGGCTCCTGAAAAGGTCCGAGAGAAGGCATTACACCGCAGTTTTTTTGGTAGCGGGATCTGGCCACAGGTGCCCTGGGGTCCAAGGCATCGGCACATGCACTGGAAGAAGAAGGTTGCAAAAGCCCAACTAATGCACATGATAAGCATCATGAAAGTGCCAAGCTGTGTGTATGCCAACACTGTGGAGGGCATCATCATTGCTCCAGCTACAAATGTAGTCAATGCAGCCATTGCAATAGCAGAACCCATACGGCTTAAAGAAAAAATGACTTTTCCCTCTCGATCGGGGTCGGGGGCTAAGCGATAAGCCACCCCATAGTGGACAGCAAAGTCTACGGACAAGCCAACAGCCACTGAAATGGTGACAGATTCTAACACGTTTAGCTCCCATCCAAGAAGAACGAGAGAACCTACAGTGACAAAAATAGTTCCAGCTATTGAAACTATGGCATAAAGGCTTATAATTATATTCCACGTTGTAAGAAGCATTACACTAAATGCAACAGCAACTGAAAGACCCATGGCAATCAGAGTACCATCAGAAAGACTGTCCTGAAGATCGTAAAATTCAAGGTTACTCACAAACCAACCATTACTAAGACCTTCAGGAGCAGAACTAAGCTCACTTGAAATCCACGAGTCCACCTCTTTGTAGAACTGATGCATTTTCTCATAGGCCAGTGTGAAGAGGTAGGTGCTTTGGAACTCCAGTACCACTGCCCTGATAGTGTCATTTAGATCAAAGCGAGGCCCTGGGGTCTTACTATCTAAATGGTACCCTGTGCTTCTTTCTAGCTCCATTATAGCTCTCTTGATACATAATTCAAAAACTTCTTGCTTGTATGGAAAGCTCCAGTGGCTGCAGCAGGGGTAAAGAGACGGCTCATCACAGTCTTGATTTTCCATCCACTGCTTAAATGTTTCAATGAAGCAGCTTGTGAAGTCTTGCTCTTCGGTCTGATAAAAAAAGGTTTGGTTTCTTAACTTCTGACAGAAACGTAAAATCCAAACCTGTGAAGCTGGACTAGCAATATTAAAGCTACTGTCTAACTGCAGCTTTCCCTTACTTTTGGGGTTTAAAGGGTCACCATTATCCTCAGGTATAACACCCCAGATTACTGTAATTGGCATGTGGAGCTCTTCTCCGTGGTGGACACGTTCAAACATAAAAAGCTTTTTGTATTCTGCATCATATCGTTCAAATGGGTGAGAAGACCTAAACACCTGAAACTCCGAGAGCTCCAGCGAGGGCAACTTCATCTTTGGGTTTACACACACAATATACGCTCCACCGACCGTTAAGGCAAGAAACCAGAAAAGCCAAATGTATCGAAATTTGATAACAATGCAGGGCAAAACCTTTTCAAAAAATATCCTGGATGCTTCTGAGGCTGCAAAAATAATCTTGTGGAACATTTGGCACAACACCGTCCAGTAGTTTTTGTTGTTGTATGCCCTCTGCTGAGGCTTCTTAAAGCAACTGAAAATATTGAGGAGATAACGTTCGTGTAAGACAACTACAGCAGGTAGCCAGGTAACCATCAAAATGTAATTCACCAAGATGGCAGTGCCAGCATAAACACCAAAGCACCTGATTGCCGTGATATTGCTGACATAATTAGCATAGAAGGCAGCAGCGGTAGTGAAACTCGTGACGAACATGGAAAGAGCAGCGTGCTGCAACGTGATGCTTACTGTCTCGCCGGTTCCAGCGTGAGGCTTATCAAACTTTGTGTAGTTCCAAACGTCACATAAGACAAAAGCATCGTCTGCTCCAATGCCAACAAGAATAATCAAGGCGGTGAGATTCATGAAGGGAAAGAACTCAAAATTAAATACTACCCGATAGAGAAAGTAAGAAATAATCAAGGAACTAATTATTGCAAACATAGTCATCAGCGTGATAAACATAGACTTTGTGTATACACACATCACTAAGAGAACAATTACAATGGCTATGGCAGGATACACAGTATCCATCAACAGGTAGTCTTGAAACAGTCTGTGTTTTATTCCAAACTCGATCCCTGTGACGGTGGTTACACCATCGGAAGCGTTCCAGTTCTCGAAGTTATCTAGGTAAATATTCATCATGCTTTCCCCTTTCTCTGTTGGAGAGAAGAGCATGCTGTATTTTAAAGCTGGTAAGACATAGTCAGCTGTCTTTGGGCTTAGAAAATCCTTGTCCACTAGATAGTGAAGGATCTGGTAAACAGCATTGTACTTGGTACATTTGCGAGGCACGTTTGTACACTTGAGTTGGTCCTTCCTTTTGGCATTCATATCCCAGCAGTCCGGCCCCAGGGTTCCGTTGTAGTAATATTTGGCACATGTGCGCAGCAGCTTCAGGGTGTGCGAGACGTCCCGTTCCACGATCTTCTGACACGACGACCTGTTGTTCAGAATAGCAATGTAATTGCCCAGTGTCCAGCTGGGACAGCACGAAGCAGCAGTGGCTCTCTGGCAGAGATCACCAAACTGGAAATGGGATCTGATCTGTATAAAGACAGGCAGGGCGAAAAAAGAAATGAATCCAGTTTAAATTAATTCACAGAATCACACAGAATGTCAGGGGCTAGGAAGGACCTCGAAAGATCATGCAGGTCAACCCCCTTGCCAGAGCAGGATCACCTAGACCAGATCACACGGGAACGTGTCCAGGTGAGTTCTGAATATCTCCAGAGAGGAAGACTCCACAACCCTCCTGGGCAGCCTTTTCCACTGCTCTGTCACTCTTACAGGGAAAAAATTCCTCCTCACGTTTCCATATCTCCAGAGAGGGAGACTCCACAACCCTCCTGGGCAGCCTGTTCCAGTGTTCTGTCTCTCTCACAGGGAAAAAATTCCTCCTCATATTTCCATGAAACTTCCTATGCCTCAGCTTCCACCCATTGCTCCTTGTCCTGTCATCGGGCATCACCCAGCAGACCCTGGCTCCAGCCTCCTGGCACTCACCCTTTACATAGTTATAAGCACTGATGAGGTCAGCTCTCAGTCTCCTCCAAGCAGCAGAGCTCTCAGTGTCCTCCAAGCAGCAGAGCCTCAGCTCCCTCAGTCTCTCCTTGTGAGAGATGTTCCACTCCCTTAATCACCTTTGCGACTCTGCACTGGACTCTCTCAAGCAGCTTTATGTCCCTTTTGAACTCGGGGCCCCAGAACTGGACGCAGTAATTGAATCATTAGAAACATTCACCCACCAAAAAAACCCCAAACAACATTGCAGTGATGGAAACTCAGCTTGCAGTCTTTTTGTGTTCATGTTTTAGATTTCTTATTTCCACGTAGGTTTGGTTTTTTTTGCTCAGTATCCTCAGCAGACTAAACCAGCAGTAACTGCACACTGACTTGTCACAGCAGCATAAAATTGGCAGAAGGGTTAAGAATATCATAATCCTGTTGTCTGAAGATGCACTGAGGTGGTTGGATTTTCCCCAGATTGAGGACTGTTAAGTCTCTGTTTTTAATCTTATGCTATCCTGAAAATAAACAGCGAGCCATACAATACATCAGTGATTTCATTCTGCTTGGATTCGCATTCTGCAGTTCCTAGGAGAGGCAGGGAGTTATCATCCAGAAAGAAAGGATGTGACAGCTTTATGAAGACCTCCCATCATCTGACCCCTCTCTCTTTTGGAGTCTTTTTCAGCTCTTGTACAGCTGATAGGCATTTCCCTTCAACAAGTTCCCTTGCCACCCAGGCACTGTGTGTCCTTGTCAAGCAGGATTCCCAAGACAAGCACACAAGCATGAGCTAATTCCACTGTGGCATGAAGCACCCCAAAGCAAGCCCTGATGCAGAGAGACAACAGCCATGCCTCTGAATGCTGCAAACATCATGGGACAAAGTCCCAAGAGTTGACTCAGGAGTGAAGTGGAGGAAGATGCAGCAGAAGTAAGGCCAGAGCATTTCTAGGCAAAACTGAAAGCACTAAAAATAGAACTGAAACTCTTAAGTAACAAGGTCAGGTGAGAGAAATTTTCTCAAGTCAGGAAAACTTAGTCTCAATAGGGCAAAGGGGATATAAATCTTACAAGTCAGAATTTCTGGCTTGTTATAGGTGACAAATTGGAATTAGTCCTTCAAACAAATGTATGTAAAACTGCAGTCTTAATTAAGTTACAGAGAATGAATGTATATTAGTAGAACCACATCAGTAAAGCTATGGGCTTAAGAGTTTGCATGACTATAACCATTATCTATGCATATCTTTAATTTAGGTGATCTAAAATAGAGCACTTTGCAGAGCTGGTTTTATTTTTGGTTAGGTTTTTTGTTTGTTCAGAGTGGCTGGAGAGCAGCCAAGAGGAAAGGGACCTGGGGGTACTGGTAGAGAGTAGGCTGAAGATGAGCCAGCAGTGTGCCCAGGTGGCCAAGAGAGCCAATGGCATCCTGGCCTGTATCAGGAACAGTGTGGCCAGTAGGACTAGGGAGGTTATTCTGCCCCTGTACTCAACACTGGTCAGGCCACACCTTGAGTCCTGTATCCAGTTCTGGGCTCCTCAATTCAAGAGAGATGTTGAGGTGCTGGAATGTGTCCAGAGAAGGGCAACAAAGCTGGTGAGGGGCCTGGAACACAAACCCTATGAGGAGAGGCTGAGGGAGCTGG
>WAAF01012639.1:41486-52710 GCA_013400475.1 Tricholaema leucomelas
ATTCTATTCTATTCTATTCTATTCTATTCTATTCTATTCTATTCTATTCTATTGGTTTTGTTTGGTTTATTTGTTTCTTTCCTCAAGCAAAATTGCACAGGTTAACTATTAGCAGTCTTTTTATAATGCAGACAGAAAAACCTGCACTTGGGGATTCTCATGGCAGTTACCAAAGGTTCACTATGGACTTAATTTTGTCAACCAGTTTCTGAACAATAACAAACTGGCATTCCACAAAAACAGGATAATTCACGTTTTGATTGTTTCCAGATAAAAACACTCACACATGCAAACTCAGGAAAAACTGAACAACCTACTAAATAAAAGGAAGCACTGGAATAGCATATCTGTGTTTTTTATGGCACATCTCCAGGTTAATCCTGTGAGGATATAATAGGCAAATCAGGAGGAAAGGATTGTATTGTCTTCTCTGTGTATTCAAGTTCAAGATGGGACAATGTGGTTTATATGCTGTTCTTTAACACTTGCTGCAGGCCACAAACACTCACTGGTAAAGGAGCTGTTGCCAAAGAAAGCAACGTGAGCTGGCAGCTGGAAATTAGAAATTAAAATCCAAAGTGTAGGTCCAGATAGCTCATTAAATTGCTAAGTAAAATGTTAATGTGTTGTAGCACTGAGCTTTGTTGGCGATCCAAAGAAACTGAAAAGATCATTTTGCTGTTGCCAGACTTGGTCTGCCACTGGCAAAATCCTCATTTATTTTGGAACACATAAAGAAACTAAAGCTGTGCAACCTGTGCACATGTTGTATCTGTGGGTAAATCTGCCCAAACGGTTCTGCGCAGCGACAGAGCATCACACATACACGGTTAGGGGAAAGCAGTCTGAACAGATCATTGCCAGCCTTTGAAGTGCACAAAATAACTGTTTACAGTTTATGGGGAAAACATTCTGCAATTAACAAGTGAAAAAAAAGAAAAAAGCCTGCTCTTATCCCAGCAGTAAAAAAATCAGAACACCTCCTATAGCTATTTTGTATATAAGGTTTCCATGAAGATTACAGGATGACCATATGCTAAGCAGCTGCAGGATGGAGCCCCTAAGTGTCAGTAAAACCCATAGTTAAAGCAGTTACAAGCAGATGGGAATACAATTAATACATAAGGGATATATTGTTAGTTTATGCTAAAGCAAACACTAGCTGGTGCCAAAATCCTGCTTATCACCAGGAAAAGGCATACATTCTAAGGTTTGCACCTCCAGAGAATAGTCTCTGATTTTCCTGTCTTGGAATACAGAAAGCTTTGTCACCTATAGTAATGTCAGGACGAGGGGGAATGGGTTTAAGCTGGAGAAGGGGAGATTTAGACTGGATGTTAGGAGGAAGTTCTTTCCAGTGAGGGTAGTAAGACACTGGCACAGGTTGCCCAGGGAGGTTGTGGATACTTCCTCCCTGGAGGCGTTTAAGGCCAGGCTGGATGAGGCCTTGAGCAACCTGCTCTAGTGGGAGGTGTCCCTGCCTATGGCAGGGGGTTGGAGCTGGATGATCCTTGAGGTCCCTTCCAACCTAAACCATTCTATGATTCTATTTCAACAGAACTCTGACCCTAAATGAACATGAACTCAACAACAAAAATAACTGCAGCCAGAAGAGAGTCTGTAAGACAAGGTCACTGAAGTCATCAATTCCATCCGATACCTACAGTGCAAGTCAACATCCACATCACAGCACTAAATGCCCCATCCAGGGCAAAGTCTAAGGTGTGAAATAACTCCCTGCTTCAAATCTGATCAGTAATAGATGTTTCTGTGTAGAAAATCATATAATGTAAAATGCTTTGCTCCTGATTGGTAGATGCTAATATACAATCATAGAATCAACCAGGTTGGAAGAGACCTCCAAGATCATCCACTCCAACCTAGCACCCAGCCCTAGCCAGTCAACCAGACCACGGCATTAAGTGCCTCAGACAGTGTTTTCTTGAACACCTCCAGGGACAGTGACTCCACCACCTCCCTGGGCAGCCCATTCCAATGCCAATCACTCTCTCTGCCAACAACTTCCTCCTAACATCCAGCCTAGACCTCTCCCAGCACAACTCGAGACTGTGTCCCCTTGTTCTGTTGCTGGTTGCCTGGCAGAAGAGACCAACCCCACCTGGCTACAACCTCCCTTCAGGTAGCTGTAGACAGCAATGAGGTCTGCCCTGAGCCTCCTCTTCTCCAGGCTAAACAAACCCTAGGGACTGGCTGCTAGAGAACTTAGCATTCAGAAGTGGGGCACACAGCAGCACTGCCAAGTTCTACAACGTGTTAAAAGTACTTAGAAAATGACAGAAAGTATCAAAAAGCACAAGGGAAAAAAGGAAAGAAAAGAGCAAGAGGGGAGGAAAACTATAAAAAAAAAAAAAAGGGAAGAGAAAAGCTTCAGCCCTTTCTGAGCCCTGAGTATCTAATTTTTATTATAAGTTTACATACAGATAGAAATAGTTGCCAAACCTTACCACAGCAATTTCCTTTGCCTAAAATAGCTAGCAAAAATCAGTGCTGCTATCATCACGTACTGTTGTTCTGCTCAGCTGTTTACTATACTCTTAATACCTAAATTACAAAAGAAGTCCACAGAAATATTACTGAAACAATATTCTTTATAATTATCTATGCAACTGTGGGCATAGCTTAAGGAGACAGCATTTGAGGTCACCCCTGAGCCTCCTCTTCTCCAGGCTGAACAACCCCAGCTCCCTCAGCCTCTTCTCACAGGGCTGTGCTCCAGGCCCCTCACCACCCTTTTTGCCCTTCTCTGGACATGTTCCAGCACCTCAACATCTCTCTTCAATTGAGGAGCCCAGAACTGGACACAGCACTCAAGGTGTGGCCTGACCAGTGCTGAGTACAGGGGCAGAATAACCTCCCTTCTCCTACTGGCCACACTGTTCCTGATCCAGGCCAGGATGCCATTGGCTCTCTTGGCCACCTGGGCACACTGCTGGCTCATCTTCAGCCTCTATCTACCAGTACCCCCAGGTGCCTTTCTGTCTAGTTGCTCTCCAGCCACGGCCCCCAGCCTGTAGTGCTGCTTGGGGTTGTTGTGGCCAAAGTGTACAACCCTGCACTTGGCCTTCTTCAATCTTGCCCCCTTGGTCTCTGCCCACCCATCCAGCCTGTCAAGATCCCTCTGCAGGGCTCTCCCCTAGTCTCCAACAGCTCCACACCTGTTCCTAGCTTGGTGTCATCTGCAAACTTACTGATGCTGGACTCAATCCCCTCGTCCAGATTATCAATAAAGATACTGAACAGGACTGTGCCCAGCACTCATCCTTGGGGAACACCACTAGTGACAGCTGCCAACTGGATGTGGCACCATTCACCACCACTCTTTGGGCCTGGCTCTCCAGCCAGTTCTTGACCTGTATCACAGTTAATCTGTCCAAGCTATACGAGCTGGCAGCTTTGCCAGGAGCTTGTTGTGTCAGACTGTGTGAAAGGCCTTCCTGAAGTCCAGGCAGACAACTCTATAGCCTGCCCCACATTCACCAGGCAGGTAACCTGATCATAAAAGGAGATCAGGTTGGTCAGGGTAAACCATAAACCTATGCTGGCTGGGCCTGATCCCTTGGCCATCCTGTAGATGCTTTGTGATGGCACTCAAGATGACCTGTTCCATCACCTTGCCTGGCACTGAGGTCAGGCTGACAGGTCAGTAATTTCCCAGTTCCTCCCTCTGGCCCTTCTTGTGGATAGGCACCACACCGGCCAGGTTCTGGTTTTTGGGGACCTCTCCAGTGAGCCAAGACTGTTGATAAATGATGGAGAGCGCCTTGGCCAGCTCATCTGCCAGCTCCCTCAGCACCCTAGGATGGATCCCATCTGGTCTCACGGACTTGTGAGAATCCAAGTGGCTCAGCAGGTCCCTTACTTCTTCCTGCTGGATTGCATGCGGACTATACTGGTCCCTGACTCCATCTGCCAGCTCAGGAGGCCAGCTGTCCTGGAGACAACCTGTTCCACTATTGAAGGTGAGAAGTTATGGGAACCTCTGGAGTGGGTTAATAAATGTCTCATCTCCCTAGGTTTAAAGAGAAAACTAATATTACTCTGCAAGTATCACTCTCCACATTTAATTAATTGAGCTATATTTCTAATTACCAGGTCTATGTTCCTTTGCAGCCATCTGCCAACCTATTCTCTTTCCACCTAAGAAAAGCAACATCTGAGTCACCCATTGGGTGTCAGAGAAAGCTGCATATACTGTGGGGATGCAAACAGTTCACCTGAAGGTGGAAAAGCAAGGAAAGTGAATTCTTTGCTAGGAGACATGAGCAAAAATCCACATAATAATATTCTAAGAGGAGCAAAAGTTAGGATAGTCCTTTCTGCAAAGCATCTTCTGAAGCAGCCTGCCTCCACTCTGTTCTGGATGCTATTAGTAGCAAAGCCAAATAGATTCCCTTAATTTAATCTGAGTTAGAAATTGAAACTTGTCTTTCAGCTTCGTCTGCACACTGACTGACCATTCAAAACAGATGGAGAAAACCTTCAGCCTTCTCCTATGTTACTGGATGGCAAGGGGCAGTGAAATAAAGTTTCAAAATGCATGCTTTGCATCTGCAAGTTAAAGAAATGCCATCTTTACTTACCTTCAAGTTGTCTACGTTGCACATTGACTTAATTGCATTCAAATTCCACAAATTCTCCCCTTCTGTGGATGTAAACACCATGCGTGAGTAGCGATCACCTGGAATCACAGGAGGGGGATTTTACAGATTGTTTAGGTGTGTCTGGTATCAAAGACTGAGGCAAAATCCCTCCATTCAAATTAAGCAGAAGAAATCTTTGTCAGGTCGTGGGAATCCACCTCCTTTTCATTATTTATCTGGAAGACTCAGCCCACATGAAAGTTTCCATTTCCTTACAGTGTTTATAGTAAATAAGACATCTTCATATATACCACTTAGAAGCTCTACAGACTTCTAATTCAAGTATATTTCATTCTGAAATATGACAAACAAGCCAAAATCAAGAGATCTAATCAGCAAAGTATGAAATGCTTGGCACAGCATAATGGCAGTAGGCAGATAATAGTAATCAAAGGCTGATTTAGTAAGCCATTTGGGAATATAAATAATAATTATAACGCTGTTTCTACAAGAATATTTTTGCTCCAGAAGCAAATGACTGCAGCAGAAATTGTTGTGATATCCTTCAGGCCATTTGAAAGAATTCTACAGTTTAGAGACATACAGATTAAATTACAAATTAAATCACATTGATTAGGAGACAGCTTTTAAGAAATAATGACTTAGTGGCAGCCAGATCTTTTTGCATAGCTGGTAAGGAAAACGTTGATGCAAACACAAATGTAGAGCGCTGCATAACACTTTGTGGTACTTTGGGATAAGAAACGTGGTGATATTAACCACAATACTCTAAAAACTAAAAAGTGTTATTTATTCCACTGCTGTGAAGGTGCTGATGTTTTGCCTTTCAGTAGACTGCAATGAAGCAGCTCAGGAGTAGTGTTTTATGATCTCTGACCATGATTCAGGATGAAGGAAACTGAAACCTGCAGATCCTGGAGCAGACAAAGAAAGATAGCAGGAACGACAGAAATGGCTCAAGAGGAAATCAACTGTTTTCTTTATAAAATGAACTGGCAAAGTTTCCCATAGAAGCACAATTCCTTCATGACTGCCACAACTGAGACTAGACAGAAACAGCAGTGGAAAGAATGAGAGTGATGCTATGCAGAAACAGCAAGCAGGATAAGAGGAGTTAAATCTGCTTCAGATTGCAGTTAGCGCACAGCCGAGTCTTGAGTACATTTCCTCTTTCTTACACAAAGGATGCTCAGTCCAATTGGGTTCTGCTCACAGGAGCAGAACTGACAACTATGCTCACATCTTACTTAGAATAGAATAGAATAGAATCAATNTACTTCCCCTGGCACAACTTGAGGCTGTGTCCCCTTGTCCTGTTGCTGGTTGTCTGGGAGAAGAGACTTAGATGTAAGACCATAACGTAATAGGAAAAAAATACATCATAAGTCTTATTTTCACCTCAGTTTTTACTCTCTCAGATCAACTAATAGAAACAAATCACTCCACAACTATGTTTTTGTGCTTTGTTATCAGTCCTCACAGATTGAAAGGGCTGCAAAAGAGTCTAGGTCATTATATGACTAAAGGCAAGATCTGCATCTGCCAAAGCATGCTCTCTGCCAGAACAGGACTTATCAAAGTTTTGCAGTATGCCTCGTAAAAAGTCAATAAAGACTTCTTTGTCTTCTTCATCCTCTAGTTTAATTTAGACAGCTTCATAAATCTTCAGTACTTTAAGATGGTTTAAAAGAATGTTTTCTTTGAGGGTGGTTATTTTTTTTCTGGTGCATGTGTCTAGGATTAATTTTGGGGGGTGTTTTGCTTTCTTTTTTTATGTCCCTAAAACAAGCCAATAAAATTTTGTATCATTTGATGTCTTCTAGGCCATATACAGGAAAAATAGTTTAATGTAGGGCTTTTAGAATCAGTAGTATAGTTATAATGTAACTTCTTATGTGGTATGAATTAGGTGCTACCCCTAGAGTCATCAGCATTACCAATAATTAATAAAACTCTTTACAGGAAACAGAACCACTTAAAGGAGGCACTTGAAGTAAACACAGTTGCTTCCTAAGAAGAACCAACAGAATGCAACATTTCAGCCCAATTCCTTCAAAGACCTCTGCAGAGAAGTAAAAAAGTGCTCATTGTGAATAAATGAAACAAAAAGTTATTTTCCTAATGAGGCATACAACATACAGAAAAGTTCAGAAGTCACTCAAGTGGCTGAATTTTTTAGCCTGCCTTAGGCCATGTCTCCACTTACTTGGAATATCGCAGAAAAAGGTATCCTTGTGGAAGTTCCACTCTGCTTGCCTCTTCTCTCTTTCATAGTGATCATCTGCCCATCTGTCATCTTGATGACTAAAACAATAAATAGTTTTACCTTAGCTTAGTGAAGATACTGTTAATAGACAAGTTGCACATCTTATAGCTCTTACATAGGCGAAAATGTGGCTTTGATAGACAAAAACTGAACCATTCACTGCATTTTTTGTTCAAAGGAAATGACACTGAGCCCAGTACTGAAAGTATCCATAATTCAAAGAGAAAACCAGAGAAGTGTCTCATTTTAAGGAGCTTGCAATGGGAACTGTCTGGTTTTCTGAAAGGCCTTGAGAATTGTGGATGATCAGATTTGAGTATTTACTGAAATCAGTGGCAGGATATTGCTTTCAGACGGTACTGGAGTGCGATCTGTGAACATACAAACCTCTTCCCCCCAGTAAATTAAACTGTATTTTTAATATCAATTCTTACCTTTTGGCTTGCTCATCTGCATATTTGAAAGGATAGTTTGCAAGTGTAGCTTTGTACCCTGTGTTTTTCACCATATTGTTCCACGTAACCAATCTCTGTCCTATGGCTGTCCCTCTTGGTTCAAACCCCTAAGAAAAGAGCGTCATGAGATTCCATTAATACTTCTCATTCTTTAGTTCAAGCAGGAGAGTGGAAACGTGATCAAAGTGATGGATAGTTTTCATTACGAAGTAGAGTTACTCCAGGCATCTACTTTTAAAAGTAAAATGCTTTATGACAGGTCAGACAAAATAATGACCAATTGTACAGAGTGACAAAGGGATTAAGAATTCTTGCACGTACTACTTCTCCCCCTGAGAAGCGATGATGATTTAGTCTAGCAAACATTCAACACTTAGTTTTCAGACAAAAGGCATCCTACAGCCCATGTGCTGGGCTGCATCAAGAGAAGTGTGGCCAGCAGGGCAAGGGAGGGGATTCTCCCTCTTTACTCTGCTCTCCTCAGACCCCACCTGGAGTACTGTGTGCAGTTCTGGAGCCCCCAACACAAGAAGGACATGGAACTGCTGGAGCGGGTCCAGAGGAGAGCCACGAAGATGCTCAGAGGGCTGCAGCAGCTCTGCTATGAGGACAGGCTGAGAGAGTTGGGGCTCTGCAGCCTGGAGAAGAGAAGGCTTCGAGGAGACCTTAGAGTGGCTTTGCAGTATCTGAAGGGAGCCTACAGGAAGGCTGGGGAGGGACTATTGACAAGGTCTAGTAATGTCAGGACGAGGGGGAATGGGTTTAAGCTGGAAGAGGGGAGATTTAGACTGGATGTTAGGAGGAAGTTCTTTACAGTGAGGGTGGTGAGACACTGGCACAGGTTGCCCAGGGAGGTTGTGGATGCTTCCTCCCTGGAGGTGTTTAAGGCCAGGCTGGATGAGGCCTTGAGCAACCTGCTCTAGTGGGAGGTGTCCCTGCCTATGGCAGGGGGTTGGAGCTGGATGATCCTTGAGGTCCCTTCCAACCTAAACCATTCTATGATTCTACAAAGTCCCCTCCCGTACCTCAGTTACAACTCTTTACTAATTAAACATGATTAGAAACCACTGGAGTGTATCTTCTCACTTTCTGCAATGAAAGTGGCAAAACCAAACAATTTTGAAAGTGACTTTGAAACTACTTTAATTATTTGGCCGTGTTCAAGACCAATCCATTCCATACAGATATACCTAACTAGAATATAAATCAAACTAACTTAGAGGAACAGTATATTTTAATTCAATGATAATAATTAAATACAGTGTTTCAAATGGAAGTCCTGAAAGCTACTCACAGATAGGACATAGCTCATGAAAAATAAGACATGAGTGCAATATTTAATAGGAGCTGATAAAAATTACTTCCGCTCTTTCAACATGGACATAATTTCATCCCCAGAAGGCATTCAGAATCCCTTTTCCTTTAATAGATCCTGGCCCTCAGTCTTTGAAACCTGATTTAGAATGTCTGGTCTGGGTTGCATTGTGCTGTACATCCAATCCTGGGATGAATTTACATTATTCAATCTCCAGCAGTTCTGTTGAAGGGCACATGACCTTTCAACAGCAAAATGTGGAAGGAATTTAAACCAGGGGGTAATACTCTCTGATAACAACTGCACCTTTGTACCACCATTAGCTGCTCCAACATCAAGATTTAATTTTATTTTTAATTAGAGGAATTACAAGACCGGTGCCAAGTGGTGTTCCTCAGGGGTCAGTGCTGGGACCAGTGCTCTGTAACATCTTTGTCAGTGATATGGACAGAGGAATTGAGTGCACCCTCAGCAAGTTTGCAGATGACACCAAGCTGTGTGGTACAGCTGACTTGCTGGAGGGCAGGGATGGCATCCAGAGGGACCTGGACAGGCTGCAGAGGTGGGCCCAGGCCAACCTCATGACGTTTAACAAGGCCAAGTGTAAGGTCCTGCACCTGGGTCGGTGCAATCCCAGGCACAGATACAGGCTGGGTGATGAATGGCTGGAGAGCAGCCCTGAGGAGAAGGACCTGGGGGTCTGGGTCGACGAGAAGCTCAACATGAGCCGGCAGTGTGCACATGCAGCCCAGACAGCCAACCGAGTGCTGGGCTGCATCAAGAGAAGTGTGGCCAGCAGGGCAAGGGAGGTGATTCTCCCCCTTTACTCTGCTCTCGTCAGACCCCACCTGGAGTACTGTGTGCAGTTCTGGAGCCCCCAATACAAGAAGGACATGGAACTGCTGGAGCGGGTCCAAAGGAGAGCCACGAAGATGATCAGAGGGCTGGAGCACCTCTGCTATGAGGACAGGCTGAGAGAGTTGGGGCTCTTCAGCCTGGAGAGGAGAAGGCTTCGAGGAGACCTTATAGTGGCTTTCCAGTATTTGAAGGGAGCCTACAGGAAAGCTGGGGAGGGACTATTTACACGGTCTGGTAATGTTAGGACGAGGGGGAATGGGTTTAAGCTGGAAGAGGGGAGATTCCGACTGGATGTTAGGAGGAAGTTCTTTACAGTGAGGGTGGTAAGACACTGGAACAGGTTGCCCAGGGAGGTTGTGGATGCTTCCTCCCTGGAGGTGTTTAAGGCCAGGCTGGATGAGGCCTTGAGCAGCCTGCTCTAGTGGGAGGTGTCCCTGCCTATGGCGGGGGGTTGGAGCTGGATGATCCTTGGGGTCCCTTCCAACCTAAACCATTCTATGATTCTATGATTCTAAGGCTCTTGAACAACTCACTTCTTTCATGGATTCATTAGAACTTGCTTCTGCAAGCTTATTACCAGTTGAATCTCTCTGGAAACTGATTCTCCTCAAACAGATTTATGGTACAGGGAATCTTTTCAGGCATATTAAGAGTCAGGTTTTTTTTTCCCTCTGGGCAAATCTCACTTTAAGAGGAATGTATCAATTGCTGTACCTGCATCTGCTATTTACTGGTACTACTGAAAAAAAAACCCAGCAAATAAAAAATACTTTATTTGACAGGATAACTGATGGAATATTTACCTACCAGCAACGGATCAGAGAAATCTGGAAGATCTGGAACCAAAATCCCAACAAGTGCACACACCACTATTAACACAGTACACATGCCCAGGACCACCACAGGCCAGTCGGCTATCAGCGCAGCATAGCTACATGGAGAGGAGCAGAGAAAAAGGTGTTACAGAAATTAAACTTACACACAAAATGAATCCAGCTTCTCTAAAGAACCATGTTGAAACCCTGACCTGTTTGCTTTGTTATACTTGGAAGAAATCAAACCAGTTAGCACAAATGGATGGAAGCTGATTATTTCTACTCTTTTTTCTTTGCTTTTTTTCAACTAAGAAAGCAAACCCAAAAGGCACTTTCTATCAGATCTCTGCACTGAAACTTTCTCTTTCTATCCTTTTCATTATCAGAATATTACTTTTCTCCCCAGGATCCTGACAAAAATGAAAGCTTTATTTTTTTTCAAATGAAAGCTGAGGGACCTGAGGCAACCTGTTGCAGTATCTCACCACCCTCATTGTTGAGACTTCCTTTCAAATATGTAGTCTAAATCCTGTGTTCTGTAGATATATCCTGAATACTCTGTTCAGTTTTGGGCTCCCCAGTTGAAGAGGGACAGGGATCTGCTGGAGAGGGTCCAGCAGAGGGCTACAAGGATGATGAGGGCAGTGGAGGGCATGGCCGATAAGGAGAGGCTGAGAGACCTGGGGCTGTTTAGTCTGGAGAAGAGAAGACTGAGAGGGGATTTGATAAATGTTTCTAAGTATCTGAAGGCTGCCAGGAGTGGGGGCACAGGCTCTGCTCACTGCTCCCTGGGATAGGACAAGGAGCAATGGGTGTAAGTTGCAGCACAAGAGGTTCTGCCCCAACACAAGGGGGAACTTCTTTACTGTAAGGGTCACAGAGCACTGGCACAG
>WAAF01012640.1:0-37838 GCA_013400475.1 Tricholaema leucomelas
TGCTAGGTTGGACTAGATGAGCTTGGAGATCATTTCCAGCCTGGTTGATTCCATGATTCTATGATTCTAGGGTGCTGAGAGAGCTGGCAGATGAGCTGGCCAAGGCACTCTCCATCATTTATCAACAGTCCTGGCTCACTGGAGAGGTCCCTGAAGACTGGAAGCTGCCAGTGTGGTGCCCATGCGGAAGAAGGGTCAGAAGGAGGACCCAGGAAATAACAGACCTGTTGCCTGACCTCAGTGCCAGGCAAGATAATGGAGCAGATCATCCTGAGTTCAATCCAGGGGACCTAGAGGCTGGCATGGGGATCAGACCCAGCCAGCACAGATTTAGAAGGAGCAGGTTCTGCCTGACCAACCTGATCTCTTTTTATGCCCAGGTGTCAGCCTGGTGGATGTGGGGCAGGCTGTGGATGTAGTCTACCTGGACTTCGGCAAGACCTTTGACACTGTCTGCCACCGCAAACTCCTGACCAAGCTTGCAGCCCTTAGCTTGGACAGAGACATTCTGTGCTGGGTTAAGAACTGGCTGGAGGGCCAGGCCCAGAGAGTGCTGGTGAATGGAGCCACATGCAGTTGGTAGCTGTCACTAGTGGTGTGCCCCAGGAGTCAGTGCAGGGCACAGTCCTGTTTAATATCTTCACTGATGATCTGGACAAGGGTCTTGAGTCCATCATCAGTGAGTTTGCAAACAACACCACGCTGGGAGCAAGTGTGGATCTGTCATAGGGCAGAAGGGCTCTACAGAGGGACCTGGACAGGCTTCAGAGACGGGCATAGTCCAATGCCAAGAGTCTGAACAAGTCCAAGTGCAGGATTCTGCACTTTGGCCACAACAACCCCATGCAGTGCTGCAGGTTGGGGACAGAGTGGCTAGAGAGCAGCCAGGCAGAGAGGGACCTGGGGGCAGCTGAAGATGAGCCAGCAGTGTGCCCAGGTGGTCAAGAGAGCCAATGGCACCCTGGCCTGGATCAGCAATAGTGTGCCCAGCAGGACTAGGGCAGTCCTGCCCCTGCACTCAACACTGGTGCTGTGTCCAGTTCTGGGCTCCTCAATTTAAGAAATATGTTGAGGTGCTTGAGCATGTCCAGAGAAGGGCAGCAAGGCTGGGGAGGGGCCTGGAGCACAGCCCTGTGAGGAGAGGCTGAGGGAGCTGGGGGCATGCAGCCTGCAGGAGAGGAGGCTCAGGGCAGAGCTCATTGCTGTCTGCAGCTACCTGAAGGGAGGTTGTAGCCAGGTGGGGTTGGTCTCTTCTGCCAGGCAACCAGCAACAGAACAAGTCTCAAGTTGTGCCAGGGCAGGTTCAGTCTGGATGTTAGGAAGAAATTCTTCATGGAAAGAGTGATTGGCATTGGAATGGGCTGCCCAGGGAGGTGGTGGAGTCCCCATCCCTGGAGGTGTTTAAAAGGAGGCTGCATGAGGCACTTAGTGCCATAGTTTAGTTAATTAGGTGTTAGGTGATAGGTTGGACTCGATGATCTCAAAGGTCTTTTCAACCTGGTTAATTCTGTAGGAGAAGGCCTTAGGGCTGTCAGTTGGTGCCAAAGTGCCCAGCAGCCAGCACTGGTCACTGGCAGTCCAGAGCCAGCTGTGTGCTGGCTGCAGCCAGAGCAGGGAGAGCAGCAGCACAAGATGGGGATTCTGCCCCTTCGCTCTGCTCTGCTGAGACCTCACCTGCAGCACTGCCTCCAGCTCTGGGGCCCCCAGCATAAGAAGGACCTGGAGCTGCTGGAGAGAGGCCAGAGGAGGACAGGCTGGGAGAGTTGGGGCTGTTCAGCATGGAGAAGAAAAGGCTGCAGGGAGACCTTAGAACAGCCTTCCAGTGCCTGAAGGGGCTGCAGGAGAGCTGGGGAGGGACTTTTGACAAGGGCTGGGAGTGACAGGATGAGGGACAATGGCTTTGAGCTGGGAGAGGGGAGACTGAGACTGGAGATGACGAAGACATTCTTTGCAGTGAAGGTGGTGAGACGCTGGCACAGGTTGCCCAGGGAGGCTGTGGCTGCCCTCTCCCTGGAGGTGTTCAGGTTGAACAAGTCCCTTCCAACCCAAACCATTCTGTAGATCTATGAGTTGTGAAACCTGGAGGTGGAAATCTGTGCCAGAGGCAGCTTCCAGGCTACCCACCCTGCTCTCCCTCCCCCAGGGCTGGGGCTGCCTGTTTTCTTGCAAGTCCCTGTGAAGTAAGGTGCTGTGTTGGAAGTGCCCCTTTTGCTCTGGAGGTAGTAAAGCTTCCTCTGTGCTGAGTCAGCAATACTAGTAAAGAGAAATGCCAAAAAATGAGGGGTAAATCCTTGCAGTGAAAGACTGGAGTCTTTGTTAGGGAACACATAGGCTATGACACACATTTCACAAGTGCCTGCAGTAGCCTGTCCTGAGCCAAGCACGAAGCCCAAAGCGAGGCACTGCCCTTTGGACTTAGCCCCAACCCCAGGAGTGCTCCGCAAGGTCAGGAGACTGCAAGGCTGCCCGCTTGCTACTGCCGCAAAAGAGCGCCTGAAAGCTTCTGTGCAGCAATGTAGTGCTAACCTTGGCCAAAGAGTTAGCAGCATTGAAGTGAACCAGCCGTTCCTAGCCATGAATACAGGAGACATTCTCCTCCCAGGCAGCCATTTCAGAAAGTACAAGTGGAGCTCTCTTAGCTTTTAATGCAAACTGAGGACTTGCAGTTCTCATTAGAGCTAACACAGGTTCTCCACTGTCCCTGATCATGTGTTTCAAAATAAAGCCCACAAATCTCCTGCCTAAGCAGCATTAATTATGCTAGATCTCAGCCATCAGCTGCCTTCTATCAGCTAGGAAGCTCTGCACTGAAGGGGTGTGCTGAAATACTGGAACAGGCTGCCCAGGGACACCCCAGGTTGAAGTCCTGTCTCTGAAGACATCCAAGATCAGAGTCAGTGTGGCCCTGGACAGCCTGCTCTAGTTGAAGGGGTCCCTGCTGACTGCAGGGGGGGTGGAAAAGACAACTTTTGCAAGTCCCTTGCAACCCAGTGCAATCTGTGAGGCAAACAAAAGGAACTGGGATGTTCCAAAAGTGCTGTTACAGACCGTGGGCTACAGACACCTACTCTCTTGGCACCCTCTTTGACCGTTATTGCTGAGCTCGACAGGGTGGGATATGCTTCATTAAACACTACTTGTCCCTGTTTTCTCTCAAGCATCTGTTAGTATTTAAATATCTTATTCTAAAGGATCACATATTTCATGCAGGTCAGACCCCAGTCACATTTCACACACACAGATTCACTGAAGAAAACCATCAGGAGGGCACTGCCCCCAAACATTAGTAAGTAATGATGCAGAAAATGCCAAAGGTTGCTTGTTTCACTTCAGGCTCCACTCACTCACCAGCCTGCACCTGAATTCCTGCTTTTTTCAGGATAACTGTGTCTCCAGGAGTCACCAGAGGAGGCCGTTACGCAATCCAGGGTTTTTACAGCAGCTAACACTGCCCTGAAGAGATTAAACCTGGCAGCTATCTTTAGCCAAGCCAATGGCCACAACTCCACTGAGCACATAATTTGCAGGTACCTCCTGCAGTAAAAAGTTGAGACAATGAAGGAGCAACCAAGGGCAGAAACGCAGCAGATCCCGATTAGGTGAAACTGGGCAACCCTGCCCTACACTCCCACCAGTGGGAGCCCACAAAGAGCTTCAGATTCCAGGCATGCAACCCCATTCAGCCCAGTGAGAAAGCAGCCTGGTAATAGGATTAGAGACCTTCTCATCAGATAACAGAGGATTTCCAAGTCCATGACACTCCCAGAAATCAGATCAGAAGACAGCCTGGCCCTGTCCGGTTGCAGAGGAGGTGCTCATGGTAAATATGCTGGTTTCTTACTTTGTCTTTGCTGGGGGGTGGATTTCTCTGCCAAGCTAACTGCTCCTTTGCTAGCCATGGACAAAGGCACAAGGTGTGAGTGAATAGAGAAGGAAACCCTGAAGGCTCTTCCCTGACACTTGCAACTGATAGCTGTATCTCCAAGAAGGTTAAACTGACTAACAGGAAGCTGCTTAAATATCATGTCCAATTAACCAGAGAAGAGCTAGAAAGTGTACTGGCATGAGTTCTGAAATGTGAACCTGTCCTCTGGTTGTTCCTGGCAGGAAAATAAAGCGGGAGACGTTTTTTTCCCTTCTTCTGTAGACGGTTCCTTCAGCTGCGGATGTGTTGGTTTACAAAACTGATCTAACTGCCAATTTCCTGGCACTGCTATTATTGCCTCCACTATAACATGTATCATCCTGTGGGTCTGTGGAAGGAATGGCAGGTCTGGAGACAAGGGAAACATGATTCTAGGAACTGTCCCTTTTAAAGCTGGCAACAATTCGTAGCATCGATGCATTTCTAGCCCAAGCTGGTGAGACTCCGGTCAGCAATTTGTGGCTTTCACAAGGCAGAAAAGGGACAGCCAGAGCTGCATAAGCTTTTGGTTTCCTATCTGTGTATGTCCCGATCCTGTCACACCACTGTGCAATCCCAGTGGGATGCATCTAGTCTGAATAAGTAATGAGGAACGAAGGCAAGGTTCTTACTTCTCCGTTGTCACTAACAGCAGCACCCAGGTGCATGCTCTAGAACTCAGAAGCCATAGTGAGAGTTCAAACGAATGGCAACTTGTTCAGTACTTTGCAAACATTGCACCTAGGCACCACACAGCTGCTGACAGGTAACTGCACAGGTTTGCGTCTTTAACAGCAAGAAGATGAAGTACTCCTGGATGTTTGCAGTCTGTGTGCTCTGGCTGAGCGGGCACCGCTGCGCGCCCACCCGGCAGGAGGAGGCGGCACTGCGGGAGAGCCTGAAGCGTGCGTATGGATCTCTGCAGCCCCTGCTCCAGCCTCTGCTCCTGGATGCTTCCCTACGGCCTCTGCTCCTCTATGCCCCTCTGTATTTCCCTACAGCCTGTGTTCCAGCCTCTGCTCCTGACTGCTTCCCTGCAGCTTCTGCTCCTGTCTGCTTCCCTACCACCTCTGCTTCATGGCCGTAGGGCTCCAGCCCCTGCTGCATGCTGACTCTCACATTCACTGGTGTCAAGGATTCACTTTCATGTGTGGAGCTTAGAAGGCCCTATAGGGACAGGCTGGGAGACTTCAAGCTGTTCATCCTGGAGAAGAGAAGGCTCTGGGGAGACATTAGAACAGCCTTCCAGTACCTGAAGGGGCTGCAGGAGAGCTGGGGAAGGACTTTTGACAAGGACTGGGAGTGACAGGATGAGGAACAATGGCTTTGAGCTGGGAGAGAGGAGTTTGAAAGTGGAGATGAGGAAGAAATTCTTCAGAGTGAAGGTGGTGAGACACTGGCACAGGTTGCCCAGGGAGGTTGTGGATGCCTCCTCACGTTCAAGGCCAGGTTGGATGAGGCCTTGAGCAACCTGGGCTGGTGGGAGGTGTCTCTGGGCATGGCAGGGGGTTGGGACAGGATGGTCTTTAAGGTTCCTAAACCATTCTATGAATGTAGTTGACTCCATGCATACTCACAGTGGGAACAATCAAGACGAGAAAGCAAAGGGAGAAGCAGAGAAGCAGCCCCTTGCAAAAAGGATTTACAGTTCTATAGGTTATTTAGTTTCCTCATAGATCATTAGAATATAACCTGAACCCAAACTCAGTCAATGTATTTTGAGTTATTTTGTTTGCTTCAGTAACTGTTGAGAATGTTTATTCTACAATTACAGACTTTGCTTAGAAAACAGTTACACTGCACAGACTCATCTTTAAGCATGGCTGTAATTTTCTGGGTAGGAATCTCATGAATATAAGCCATGAAGTATTCCTTTGCTTCAGCCTGTATTAATCTTTCTGTAACATACAAAAAGTTAGGAGAGGGGAAAATAAAAAGTAAGAAGTGAGTGGTGTGCTTTTGGCAGCCTCAGAGCAATGCTCTTGCTTGCTTTGCATGGCCCCAGCAATACTGAGGGCAATTCTACAAAGGGAACAAGCACAGATGAAGGACACGCAGCCATGCAGAGCATCAGGGCACAGCACGTGGGCTCAGCCAGGTTTTCCCCAAAGCTCTGCGGTCCTTGCTTCACAGCAAGTCTAGAGGTTGCCTCTTTCTGAAAGCAGGTGGAAGACACAGGTCACCTACATTTTCAGCATGTGAAGGGAGGATGCATGGGCTGCTTTCAGGTGACAGATGACTACATAAGTACACAGGCTTTGTCACTAGCAAACTGAGGAGAAATCCTCGGAGACAGCTAAAACTCAGGATGAGGTCCTGGTCAACCTGCTCTAGCTGAGCCTGCTTTGAGCAGGGCAATGGGACTCAATGAAATCCAGAGGTGTCTTTTAACCTCTACTGTTTCGGGACTCAGTGACAAGCAGCAAGACAGACAAGTGTATAGCTCAAGTTACAGCCAGCTGCTCCATGCCAGAGGGCTAGTTCCTTATCTGTTGGAAATTGTATGGACTCTGCTCTGGTTAGCATTCACTGTCTCAGGATTTAGCTCTGCAATGGTAGGGAAACATATTTGTTTTATCCTTCAGTGTCAATGCACAGCCAGCTTGTGACTGTGCTATAATCTGATGGTGCCATTTGGCTTTTTTTAGTATTATCTGAAGCTGGGGAGAAGTATGTAGATGAAGAGGTAAAGAAAGCTTTGATTGGTATCAAGCAGATGAAGATTATGATGGAGAAAAATGAAGATAAGCACATGGATCTGATGAAGACCTTGAAGAAGAGCAGTGAAGAAAAACAGGTAACTGAAGTGCACTTGGGGTGTTTAGTTTGTGTTTCGTTAAGCTGTGGTTATTTGCCATGTAAGCCGAAGCAGGCTGCAGGTGGATTTAGCCTGCCTCCTGGCAGCAGCACAGCATACTGCTAAATCTCCCCCTGGCTGTATGTGTAAACTATTCCTAAAATGACACTGCAAGAGTGAGCAGTAGGTGAAATACAGATGAATTACCAGTAGTTAGCAAGTTTCCTTCCCTCAGCTCATCCTGGCTGCAAGATAAAAGATGTCACTTGACAGAAGCTGCCTTGAGATCTGAGTTCTCATTTTATTCTGCTGTTAGGAGCTAAGCAGCAGCAGCCTAGATGCAGTCAGGCTGATGGTGACCACCATGCGGAGATCCCCCAAGTTGTGTAGTATAAGGGGACATTAGGTACTGTTTGTGGACTCAAATGTTACTAAGGAGAGAGAATCTCAGTTTTGAACACCCAGAGGCCAGCGTGTGCAGTAGCAATGTGTTGAGCAGAGTATTGCTCCTACTGCTGATTTCTAGAAACCTGCACTGAGTTCACACCACAGCCACTGCCAGCAACCCTCCACAGGTTTTTGTGTGGCAGGCACAGGAGCTCAGTTCTGAATGCTTTTACACACCTCAGGCCACACAATGTTTCCCAATTTTCATGCAAACTTCAGACTTTCATAGAAGTATCAAAGCCTCAAGTGATAGCATGCTGTAGGGCATGCACAGGGCATCAGAACTGCCAAGTGAAGTGCAGACCTAGTGCAATGCCAGAGCCATGTGCTCAGACCAGCCTAGGCACAGAGCTCACCACATAGTTAAACAAATCCAGAGATCCTATTGCTTTCAGGGATGCTGAAGGGAAGCTTCCTCTTGGCCCAACATCTGCTTAGTAGTTTAAACTATTTTTATTAGCAAGCCCCCAAACACCTGACAGCTTTCTAACATCTTTAGGAACATGCCAGTACACTCTTCCCTGCTGAAGTGCTGCCAGAAAGAAATAAGAGTGACCAGTTCAAAGGGTTCTCTCATACTTAGGAACAACCTGGAATACTGTTTGGAAGCCTAAGCTAATAAAATATCTTGTAGAAAGACATTACGGATGTGCAGTTTGTGTCACTAGGAAGAGCTCTTCTGTTTGTCCATTGACAAGTCTGTTAGAAAGTGCTGCTCAGCCTTGTTATGAAGAATGAGTAAATATCAGCAGCACTGTAAAACGCTTGCATTAGAGAAAGGATTTTTTGGCCCCAGGAAGCATCAGTCCCTTACAGAACAGAGCAAAGCAGCAAAAAAGGGCTTTGGGGAACAGCTGAATACTACAGATATGATATGGAGAGAAAATTACAGGAGCTGAGCACCAGATGTTGAACAGGTTGAATGCTTCTTGCACAGAACCATGTCTACCTTTCTCCTAACCTCACAGCCCCAGGCAGACTGCAGCTGTCTGTGTGGTTCTGTCGGCTCTGCTCTCTGAGGCAATGACACCAGGAAGACCCTATCAGGAAAAGGTTTTCAATTTTCAGTTCCCTTCATATGTGAACACAGTAAGAAGGCAACCTGCCCTAATGGCTAGGGAGTAACAAAACCAGGTCTAGAAACATCCCAAATGAGTGGTCAGCACTGGGATAAGTTTTTAGAATGTCAATTTGAAAATTGTCCTCAACTGAATCTTTTCTCCTACTCAGCAAGCCCTGCGACTCATGGATGAAGTGAAGGAAAGACTGGAAGAAGAAGAAAGACAGTGTCAAGTGTCCTTGAAAAATCTATGGGATGAGTGTGGATCTTGCTTAGAAAGCACCTGCATGAGGTATTACACAGCCTGCAAACCTGGGCTGTCAGCCTTCACAAGAAAGGTAGGCAGAAGGCTTGGATCTGGGAAATACTCATGGCATCAGCCAGCAGCTGTAGAGAGAGCACAGATCAGCTGCTGAGCACAGAATCATAGAACTGATCAGGTTGCAAAAGACCTTTGAGATCATCAAGTCCAACCTATCACCCAACACTGTCTAATCAACTAAACTCTGGCACTAAATGCTACATCCAGATTCCTTTTAAACATTCCCAGGGATGGTGACTCCACCACCTCCCTGGGCAGCCCATTCCAATGCCAATCACTCTTTCTGCCAGGAACTTCTTCCTAGCATCCAGCCTGAACCTGCCCTTGCACAGCTTGAGGCTGTGTCCTCTTGTTCTGTCACTGCTTGCCTGGGAGAAGAGTCCAACCCCAGCTGGCTGCAACCTCCCTTCAGGTAGCTGTAGACAGCAGTAAGGTCCCCTCTTCCTGGACAAGAGCCTCCTCTTCTCCAGGCTGAAGCCCCCCAGCTCCCTCAGCCCCTGTCCATAGTGCTAGTAAGCTCCAGCAGCTTACCAGGAGTCATTTCACTTGAAGGGTCTAGAAATGAGATGTTCTGTGGCAAAGATCACAGACTTATAATGGTCTGAGCTGAAAGGGACCTCCAAAGCTCCTCCAGTCTAACCCCCTGTGCTCAGCAGGGACATCCTCCACTAGATCAGGCTGCCCAGAGCCCTGTCCAGCCTCACCTTGAGTATATCCAGGATGGGACCTCAACCACCTCCACACAGACTCTTTATGGCCCAGCTGAAAATCAGCAGAGCTAAAAGTGTCACATTTTCTCCATGGCAATAGAAAATTACCTCCTTATACAACATCATTCTGCCCTAGAGTCATTTGATTTAGCTATTTAAATGCCTTTCAATTCTTTATATAGATGTATAATATAATAATAATATTATAATATACTTGTGCTATATGTTTGTATCTACATAGTTGTATACATTATTTTTATAGCTTACATTCATCTAAATTATTATTTTAATTAAAACAAGTACATTCATTAAATACATTATTTAAATTACTCTTTAAATTAGTTAAAACAGATTAATTAATAAAGTCGTTTTAAATTAGTATGTAGAATATTTAAATCACATTAACTACATTAATAAAATAACTTAATTGTAAGAAATATTTAAGTGTATTAAATCAAGTTAATCACACTAATAAAATTATTACTTTAAATTATTATTTAAATTATTTAATTAAATCAATAAAACAAATATCAATTTAAATGATTGCTTTATTTTAATTAACTAATAAAACAAATTAGCAATTTATTTAATTTATTTTAATTCTACTCCCTTAAGTATCAAAGTAGCTTCAAAATGCTTTGTTTTTTAAGACAGAAGCTGCCAGCAGAGTTGATTCCTCTGATTCTAGCAGGCAGCAGTTCTGCTTTCCTGGCTGCCACATCTTTATCTCATGGCTCAGGACAATTACAGTCCCAGGTTTTGCTGTGCTCAAAGTGCTGCTCAGCGAGGGACATGCTGCAGGTGCTGCTGCTCAGCGCCACGGCCCCTGGCTTCCACAGCCCCTGGCACTGATGCCTCCGACAGCCTGTGCCCACAGCAAGCTGTATGCCAGAAGCGACCAGCTTCAGGGCAAAGATGTGCAACATTCCTGCAGCTCTTAGGAGTCTCAGGGCAAAATGTGGAAGGCAGGAAAGTAACAGCAGCGGTGATGCTTCAGACTTCTTAGTCTTGTGGGTACCTGCCATGTTGAACCTGCTTCTGTTACTCATGCCATGCTATGGTCATGCCAGCTTCAAAAACGATGGTGCTGGCTGGAGCAGTGTATCCTGGGGCTTGCAGTTCAGATTGTACCATGGGAGGCTTCCTGTTCTGGCTGCTGCTTCTGGGTTCCAGGATTTTGGGTGTTGGTGTTTCCACTAGAATGGCAGCCAGACAAGGAGGGATGGATGGGGGAGTAGCTCCTGGCTTGGGCTTTTGGTTCACTTGCTGCTGCTTTGCACCCTGCTTCCTTTGCAGCAGGTCAGGGCATGGTGCTTCTGTACTGTGATTAGCTGCTGTGCTCAGGAACTCTTCTGAGCTCATTTTTTGTGGTCTCAATGCCAACTTTTTGTGGGCTACTTTTCCCTCACTTCTGTGTTGGGAAAACAGCCTAAAGGTTACCCTGCTGGCTCAGTTTGATCCCTTCTGTTCTGATTTAAACCACTGCAATACTTCAAATGTGTCTCTGGGATTTTCAAGAGTCTGTGGAGATAAGCTGAAGTCATTGCACTGCAAGTTCTATGCTGCATGGTTACTGTCTCTGACCCTCTTCCTCAGTGAACACGGTTCCTTTGAAACACTTCAAGTCACTCCCAGGTGCAGGTAGGGATTAAAGCACAGAGCAAGGAACCAGTAACAGAGACCCTGGGACTGAGAATTCAGTAAAGCAGAGTCAAATCTCAGCCTCTTCCATCATCAAACCAGGGACTTGGAGCTGCTGTTTTGTTGATTTTGATGGGTTTCAGCTTGCACAAGGATGTGAGGACTTGGCCACTGGTGAGGGCAGGGTGAGAACATTCACCTTCTGCTCCCTGTGCTGCACAGAGGTACCATGGTAAAGCCCAAATTACATGTTGGAAGAAACCCAAATAGTAGTCACTGTGAGACTCCACAGGACAACTGGCAACCCTTTTACTCCAGACCTGATGTGGAACCAATGGTTTAGACTGAAGGCATTTTCACTCTTTAAAGTCCAGTGTCTTAAGTTGCTTTGGAGGATATGCTGTGCTGGCAGATGTCAGGAGGGCATTGTTTCTATGGGTGTTTCAAAGAGAAAACTAGAGCTAGTTACCTGAGGGATGAAGAACTGGTAGACAAATGCCAGATAAATGATCTGTCTCTTTCTTATACACAGGTTGAAGATTTTTTGAGGAAAATACCTCCACTAATTTTTACTGTTCCTGAGGATCAAGGAAAAGACATCCAGTTTCATGAAAAGCCTGAGAAAGAGGACACTCAGCTAGTGAAAATGGAAGATGTATTCAGCCAACTGCTCTTGGACATGGGCTCAATATTTGACAGAAGTTTAATTTTCTTCAAGCAGATGCAAAAAGAATTTGACCAATCTTTTCAGACGTATTTCATGTTGGACCTGGATGCCAATGAGTCTGTCAGTGTGCCAGCTGTGCCAGCTGTGCCCAAGCAGCTGGGCAGAAGTGACAGCTCCCAGAAGGACTGGGGCATCCCCAGCTTCTTCCAGACTGTCTTTGATTTCAGTAAGATGGTGTTTGAAGGTGTCCGTGAGGCCATCACCAAGGCATTCGATGAATACAGAGATGACACAAGGGATGTGCCAGCACAAGCCAAAGGCAAGTGTTAGAAAGTCCAAATCAACTTCACTGTCAATCATAGAACCATAGAATAGTTTAGGTTGGAAGGGACCTCAAATCTCATCCAGTTCCAGCCCCCTGTCATAGGCAGGGACACCTCCCACTAGAACAGGTCGATCAAGGCCTCATCCAACCTGGCCTTGAACATCTCCAGGGAGGGAGCAGCCACAACTTCCCTGGGCAACCTGTGCCACTGTCTCACCACCCTCACTGTAAAGAACTTCTTCCTAATACCCAGTTTAAATCTGCCCTCTGCCAGTTTAAACCCATTCCTCCTTGTCCTCTCATTACAAGACCTTGTCAATAGTCCCTCCCCAGCCCTCCTGGAGCCCCCTTCAGATCCTGAAAGGCCACTGCAAGGTCTTCTGGGAGCCTTCTCTTCTCCAGGCTGCAGAGCCCCAACTCTCTCAGCCTGTCCTCATAGCAGAGCTGCTGCAGCCCCCTGAGCATCTTGGTGGCCTTCTCTGGACACACTGCAACACTTCCATGTCCTGCTTGTGCTGGGGGCTCCAGAACTGCACACAAGACTCTAGGTGGGGTCTGACAAGAGAAGAGTAAATGACCCCAGAACCTCTGAGACTGCCAAGCTATGGTGAATGACTCCATTTGCAGTATGTTGGTGTGAGACACTGCAGCAAGCTCTGCAGCCTTTCTAGGCATGGGTCAAGGGCAGGTCATTGGCTAAAGGTACAAATCATCTAGAAAGCCCAAAGAAATGCTGCAGGGCCATTAAGGGTTCCATATTGCCTAATTTTCACAGCTATTCTCAGAGTATTTGCAGGAATTCCTCAGGATGTTTGGATTCCTGGAGGTTGCAGGTGCCCATGAGGCTGGCTGGCAGGCCTGAGATCAGCATCTGTCAGCATGTTTGTGTCACCTCAGACTAACAGCTCACTCATGCTTGGAAACTGGGGTCATTTTGTGGCATGGCAAGGTGTACCCCTGCCCTGGCCAAAGGCATCAGGCAGCTGCTATGCAGTGTGCCAATAAAACCCAGACCAGCCACTGGCTTTTCCAGTGACTAGAACAATTCTAGGTATAACTTGATTTTGGGGGAGGAAAAACCCAGGGCCAACTTCTAGAACATAAATAATCCTAATCCTTGTTCTGCTAGTGCAGACAGAAGACTAAAGGAAACACAGTGAAAAACATCCCAATAGGTGCTGGGCTACGAGATGGCAGTAAGCATGTGCAACAGTTCTGAGCAGCAAATGCCATGACCATTGTCTGGTCACCTGGAAAAGGAAAGCTTAGGGATTTTTCTACAGTGTTTTTAAATTGCTTTTTATATCATGATCCACGTTACCTCAGAAAGAAGCTTTGTTGCTGTGCTTTCCCCTAGCTCTCCATGGTTACGAAACATCCTGACTTCAAAGAGGCAAAAAGACCTTACCAGAACTGCATGGTGTAGACATAATGCATGACAGTATCAGCACTTGTGGGACTGGCAGAGGTGAATGTGCTGCTGAGCCCTTAGAAGGGAACAGACCAGAGTGGCAGCAACTCCCTAAAAGCAAATATGATTTGTGTCTCCTCCTAACTTCTGAGTTTTGATTGTAGAGTAACAGAATTGTTTTTGTTAGAGAAGACCTCCAAGCTCATCCAGTCCAACCATGAACCCAACCCCACCATAGCCATCAAACTATGTCTCTAGGCACCATGGCCACAGGTATCCTGACCAACTCCAAGCATGGGCACTCCACCACCTCGCTGGGCAGCCTCTGCCAATCCCTGACCACTCTTGCACCAAAGACATTTTTCCTCATCTCCAACCTAACCCTCCCCTGGCACAATTTTAGGACATTTCCTTTCCTTCTATCACCTGAGACTAGGGAGCAGAGCCCAACCCCCAACTCCCTGCAGCCTCCTCTCAGGGAGCTGTAGAGAGCAATGAGGTCTCCCCTCAGCCTCCTCTACACTGAACACCCCCAGCCCCCTCAGCTGCTCCTCCCCAGCCCTGTTTTCCAGACCCTTCTCCAGGTTGGCTGCTCTTCTCTGGACTTGCTCCAGCCCCTCATGTCTTCCTTGGAGTGAGAGGTCAAAAACAACTCAGGATTTGAGATGTGTCCTCACTAGAGCCCAGTACAGGAGGGCAATCCCTGCCCTGCTCCTGCTGGCCATGCCATTGCTGATCCAGATCAGGATGCTGGTTTATATTTTTTATGTATTATATATATAAATGTATGTTTTATTTATATTTTTTGAAGGAGGAAAGTGTGGATTTATGCAAGATGTTTTAGACTGAGGGCAAGAAATTATATTCGAGCAGATAGAGAAGGCTACAAAAGAATGTTTATGGATCTCTTAAGCTGAGTGGCAGTCTGCAAATGCTGTGGCTTCATTGCAGATGCTGACAGAAGGGACATGCTCTCCAAAATCGTGCCAGGCCGCAAAAGACCTCTATGCAGGAAGCTTCGGGATAGCTCTCCTGGGTGCCTGCAGTTCCATGAGAGATGTCAGACATGCCAAGACAACCTTCTGCATGGTAAAGTGCTGCCTTTTCATTCATTGCTTTGCTTGTATGTCTTCAGCCCTGGTTTGGAGATTTTGAGGCTGTCATTTTCTCCTGTTCTGTTCTGTAATTTGTAATTCAGCTTCAGTCACTGAGGTGTTCCTGTATCTATGGGCACAAAACCTATTCCTTATTCCAGACATTGCCCTTCCTCGCTGCCTCCGCAGAGGGTCAGTGTAGCCCAGCTGCTAACACTGTTGGAAGTCCAGAGAGGAGTTCCATGCATCCTAACAACCCTCCCACACTGTCAGAGCTGCCATCCTGCACAGAAGCAACAGCCTGGCTGCAGAAGAGCTGAGCAGCAAGTGAAGAGAAGCTCAGACTCCTGGACGAAATTGCTGCCTGCCAAGACATGAGCAGGTGGCAAAGCTCTGGCATGCACCCTTCATGGGCACCTGCAACCAAAATTCACAGAATCACAGATTCTGTTGGGAAAGACCTCCAAGCTCATCCAGTCCAACCTTCAACTCAATACCACCATGGCCACTAAACCATGTCCCCAAGTGCCATGGCCACAGGTTTCTTGAACACCTCCAAGGCTTGGGACTCCACCAACTCCCTCTTCCAATCCCTGACCACTCTTGTACGAAAGACATTTTTCCTCATCTCCAGCCTAGCTCTATTTTGCTTCTCCAGTCCCTGCCTTGAGGTCTAAATATTTGGGGAGGACTGACAATGGAATCTGAGCAATTAAAAGAAGATAATGGCGATAGAGGTTATGGAGTTGCTATAGATAAAAGCTACCAGTTCTTATTTAGTGTAACAGAAGATCTATCCCCATGAAATGTGATAGAAACCTTAAAGCACTTGGACAATCATTTTACTACAGCAAGCGGGATAATGGATCAAACCAGTCATTAGGATCACAGGACCACAGGATGCTAGGGTTGGAAGGGACCACCATAGATCATCGAGTTCAACCCTCTCTGCCAGAGCAGGACCATAGAATCTAGCAAAGGTTGCACAGGAACACATCCAGACAGGGCTGGAAAGTCTCCAGAGAAGGAGACTCCACAACCTCTCTGGGCAGCCTGTGCCAGTGCTCTGGGACCCTTACACTCAAGAAATTTTTCCTCGTGTTGAGGTGCACTGTAGTTCACATCCATTGACCCTGACCTCACAACTGAGCAGAGTTTGTCCCCTCCCTCTTGACTCCCAGCCCTCAGATATTTATAAACATTGATCAGATTTCTTCTAAGTCTTCTCTTCACCAGACCAAACAGCCCCAGGGCTCTCAGCCTCTCCTCACAGAGCAGTACTTCAGCCCCTTAATCACAGCCCCTTAATCATCTTCGTAGCCCTCCCTTGGACTCTCTCCAGCAGATCCCTGCCCCTCTTGAACTGGGGAGCCTAGAAACGGATGCAATATTCCAAGTGAGGTCTCATCAGCGTAGAATAGAAGGGCAGGAGAACCTCCCTGGATCTGCTGGACACAGTCCTCTTAGTGCACCCCAGGATCCCATTGGCTTTCATGTCCACCAGGGTTTATTGCTGCCCATGCAGAACATATTGCCCATCAGCACTCCCAGGTCCTTCTCCACAGAGCTGCTCTCCAGCAGATCAACTCCCAGCCTGTACTGGTGCAGTTTATTTTCCTTCCCAAGTGCAGGACTCTGCACTGATCCCTGTTAAACCTCATCGGGTTACTCTCTGCCCAGCTCTCAGCCTGTCCAAGTCTCTCTGAATGGCCTCATGTCACGGAGGGGTATTCTACCGCTTACACCAATTGTGGCAGAGGGGAGAAATTAATTGGTGCAAGATGATATTTTATAAAAATATAGAATTCATTAACTTCAATATTCTGAATTCTCACTACCCCAACCACTGAATTTTAATGTTTGTTCATTAACACGGCCATGGAAGACATTCTAGGAATAATATCAAACAGTAACTTGTTAATAACTAGCAAACATTCAAACTATAAACAGAGAGGACTTTCCCCGCGGCTTAATGCCACTTGGGGTCAGTATGCTGTCTGCCCAGTAGATGGGCTGAAGGTCTTTCTGCAATAGCAGAAGGCAATAGAGAATTACAGAGGCATTAAAGCATTTACTCACAAATTCTGATTAATTATCAATCACCCTCCGGGGCTACGTCACAGCCTATTACAAGTGTCCAATCTTCAGGAACTCTGCCTGTGGACTTTGGCTGGAATCCTCCCAACTTCTGGGGAGAGGACATTCTCTGACTTATTCTCCTGGTTTCTTCTGGACACCCTGTCCAGGGATTCTCAGGCAGGACCTTCAGGTGCAGAGGCAGAATGTCGTGCAGTCTCAGCACGGTGTCACGCTGACCATGCAGGCCGATCGCAGGCAGACAATGCAGGGTCTGCTCCTGGTAACTCACAGCTCGTGGAGCTTACCAGGCAATAGGGTGCACGGCTGCACAGGAGACTGAGCTCTGAAGATAAATGCAGACAATACAGGATCTAATCCTGGTAACTCACCGCAGTGGTGTGCAGGTGTGCACAGCTGGCTGGGAGCCCACAGGAGATTTGTCCCCGTAGAGAAAAGTAGATGCACTGCGGGTGAGCACTGCAGGTGAGCCTAAGCACAATAATGAGAGCGAGCGAGCAGGGGAGCCCTAAGCACTTTGTTTACCTCTCTACCTCTATGTATCAAACGTGGGCTGAGATTAATGGCCCCTTGGCCACCAAAATGACCAATCAGCTTAGCACAAACCCAAAAGCATACCATAATAGGCAAAAGCCACAAGCCTGGACCTCACAAATATGGCAATAGCATAGGCCTAGCACCTGGTGGGCCATAAACTAGGCATGGACTTATACAATGACATTACACAACCACATTACACATCCTGGACCCTAGGCAGGCCAGACTTTATGGCATCAGGCCTATTGTGACCCCTTTATCCATTTAATGTGTTCACCTCCGGTTTGGGCAGAAAATCATGTCCAGGCAAGGCAAGGCATGTATAAGCCTCTTTAGGCCTATGGGCCCTCCACGACACCTCACAGCTTCCAGGTGTCTCAGTCAAGCCAGTCATACCCAGTTTGGTATCGTCAGCAAACTTGCTGAGCAGACTCTGTCTGTCTGTGCCCTCTTCAATGGCATTGATGAAGATGCTGAATAGGCCTGGACCCAGCACTGATCCCAGGGGGACTCTACTGGTTACAGCGCTCCAGCTGGACTTTGCACTCTTTGCACTCTATTGTATAACCAGCTCCTAACCCATCTCACTTCTTCTGTCCCACACCTCCTGAGCTTGCTCACAAGAATGTTGTGGGAAACAGTGTCAAAAGCCTTGTTGAGGTCAAGGCAGACTACATTCACTGCTCTGCCTGCAGCTACCCATTTGGCTACAGCATGCTAGAATGCTATCAGGTTAGCCAAGCCTGACTGCCCTTTGGTGAATCCATGCTGGCTGTCTTGATAATCTGCTTTTCCAAGTGCTGAGAGATGACCTCCAGAATGAGCCGCTCCATGATTTTTCCAGGGATGGAGGTGAGGCTGACTGGTCTGGAGTTACCTGGAGCCTCTTCCTTTATGAAGCTTGCAGTGCCATTGGCTCTCCTCCAGCCCTCAGACACTTCTGCTGTTTGCCATGACTTAGCAAACATGATGGAGAGTGGCAGAGCGACAACCTCAGGCAGTTCTCTCAGCACTCCTGAGTGCATCTCATCAGGGCCCAGGGACTTGTGAGTATCTATTTTGTGTAACTGACCCCTAACCCAGCCTGCGCTGACTAGTGGAGAGTCTTCCTTCCTGCAGGTTTCCTCTCCTTCATCCAGGGGCTGGAGCTCATAGGGGAGTTCATTCTTGGGAGTAAAAACTGAAGCAAAGAAGATACTTAGCAGCTCTGCCTTCTCTGCAACCTCAATTCTCAGGCTGCCTTCTCACTCAGCACTGAGTCCACACTTTCCCTGTTCTTCCTTTTACCACTGATGCATTTGAAGGAGCCTTTCTTGTTCTCTTTTACTTCCTTTGCCAGTTCTAGTTCCAAGAGGGTTTTGGCCTTCCTTGTTGCCCTCCTCCATGTCCTGACAACTTCGCTATAGATCTCCCAAGTGCCAAGCCCCTTCCTCCATGAACTGTGAGCTTCTTTCTTCCAAGAGATCTCCTCCAGAAGCTCCCTGCTCATCCATGCAGGTCTCTTAGCATGCCTGCCTGATGTTTTTCTCAAGGGAACACAGCCATCTTGGGCTTGGAGGAACTTTGTTGGACTCCTTTACCCTCTAGAGCCTTAGCCCACGGGATTCTGGCAAGTATATCTCTGAAGAGCACAAAGTTAGCCCTGCAGAAGCCCAGGGTTGTAATCTTACTTATTGTCCTGCTTCTTCCCTCTATAATACTGAACTTCACCAGGTCATGATCACTGTCATCAAGGCTGTTCCTGACCTTAATTTCCCCAACCAGTCCTTCTTTATTAGTTAACACAAGGTCCAGCAGTGCACTTCTTGTTTGGTTCCTCCACTACTTGCATCAGGAAATCACCATCAACACATTGCAAGAGCCTTTTGGACTGACTGTGCCTGTCTGTGTGGGCTTGCAGCACATATCAGGGTGACTGAAGTCACCTATGAGCACCAAGGAGTGTTCTAGAGGCTACCTCCAGTTGATTGCAGAAGGCTTCATCAACCTGTTCTGCTTGATTTGGTGGTATATAGTAGACACCCACAGCAGTGTCACCTCTCTTTCCACATCCCTTAACTCTCACCCACAAGCTTTCAACCTGTTCTGCCTCTCCCCCTGAATAGAGCTCACACAGTTCAGTTGCTCTGGCACACAGAGAGCACCACTAGTGCCTTGCCTGCTGTGCCCTCTCTGCTGAACAGGACACAGCTGTCCAGAGCAGCATTCCACCCACGGCAGCTCTCCCCCCGTGTGTCAGTGACTGCAATTTTACCATGGTTGTGCAGCCTAAAACAGATGTGCAGCTCCTCCTGCTCATTCCCCATGCTCCCTGCATTGCGTATGAGCATTTCAGTGACGGAGTCAATCCATCAGTTTTCCCTCTTGCTCTCTGACCATTTCCAGCCATCTCCATGGCCACCACTCTGCCTATGCCCTTGTCTCAGCTCTCAGCCCCTCCCTCTGCTGCAGTATCCACAGCATGCTTCAAGGCAACAGGTTGGAGGCCCTTACTAACACCTCATCTTTCCAACCCTGGTGTGCCACTCTGCCACTTGGCGCAGAGCCCCTCCCCCTCCAAGCCTAATTTAAAGCACTTTGAGCCCTGCTAATTCATGTGCCAGGATCTCTCTCTCCTTCTGAGGCAGAGGTACTCCATCTGTTGCTGGCAGGCCTGGTGCCATGTAAAGTTTCCCAAGATCAAAACCCCCAAAATTCTGTTGGTGGTACCGGCCTCTGAGCCACTTGTTAATCATGCCTGATTTCCCGTTTTTTCACTATTCCTGCCTGCAGCTAAGGGTACTGATGAAAAGATTATCTGTGCCCCCAGCCCCTTGACCACTTTCCCCAGTGTCTTGAAGTCATTTTGATTGCTTCTGGACTTCTGATAGCAGATTCATCTCTTCCACCTGCACAACCAGCAAGGGATAGTAATCAGAGGGCTGTACCAGACTAGGCAGCCTTCTGGTAACATCCCTGACTCGGGCACCGGGGAGGCAGCAGACTTCCCTGGGTGAAGGATGTGGCTGGCACGTGGGGCCCTCTGTCCTTTCTGAAGGGAATCACCAATACCAATTACCTTCCTCTTAAGGGTACAATTTCTGATGTGAAGCAGGGCCTGATTTGCTATAGGCAGCCCCCCGATGTCTAAACTAAATCTACCAACACAAGTCAGCAAGAATAATCTTTATTATTATTAAGTGCTATTATTATTAAGTGTTATTTAAGCATTAATTCCAAATGTGTCCCCTTGTGAGGCTCTTTGATACATTTCCAGACCTCAGATCAAAAGCTGAGGTAGCAGACCCTGCTCTCCTATAAGCTTGACGCTGTCTGCCTTGTCCAACAGACTGCCCAAATGTTCTCGAGCTGCACATAAAGTTTGATGAAGCCTTCACGCTGGTCAACCTCTCCAGGGAGCAGTATGAGCAGATCCTCCAGGTGGTTCAGCGCCACACAGAAGACACTTCCTACTTGTTGAACAAAATGAAAGAAAGGTTTGGGTGGGTGTCTGAGCTATCCAACATCACCATCGTGCCAGAAAACATTTTCAATATAGTCAAGGTAAGAGCAGCTACTGCACAGTGTTTTGCTTGCAGTCATCCCCTTGGGCACTGTGGGTGTTTGTCCACCTATATTTTTTGGGTTTTACAAGACCAAGTTCCTATTCATCCTAGACTCATGTATGCTTGATAATCCCCTCATGATCTGAAATTCCAGGGATTAGCAACTCTTTCCCTTAAATCCTTTTGGCTTGATGGATGGCTGACAGGCTAACCTGAATCCCTGTCAGGTGACAGTAAATTGACATGATCAGCTTTGACCAGCCCCAGCTTACCCTCACTGCCCCAGTCAGCACCAGACTCTCACAGGGTCACTGAACATGTAGCTGTATGTCTGTTTGCACCTCCACAGCCCAGAGTGCAAAGGTTATGCAGATGACTGCAGGGGAAGCTCCACATCTTTCAGAGCATTGCTCATTGTTCCTGTAAACACAGTGATGTGCATCTTGGGCAGGACATGTCCAGGGATATCCTTTGTGAGGGACAAAACCTGTTCTCCATTCTTACTCAGGAATCCAGTGCACTACCATCACTACAAGACATCTTTATCACAGTAAATCATTATGCAATCCACGATGAAAGCACCAGATCAGGAAGGGGACAGGCAATACCTAAGCTCAGCATTCCCAACCAAGCCTGAGCTATCTGTTCACACAGATACGGAGTGAAGCCTGATTTAGAGAAACACAGGAATGAAGAATGTCAGCCACAGACTCATAGAACAGAAAATCAGAACACATCTGGCTGGAAGAGATCTCCAAGCTCACCCAGTCCAAGCCTCCACCCAGCACTGCAGGGTCACACCAAACCATGTCCCTAAGCACAGTTCCACAGGCTGCTTGAACACCCCCAGGGATGGGGACTCCAGCACTGCCCTGGACAGCCTGTGCCAATGGTTGAGAGTTCTTCCAGTGCAGAAATATCTCCTGAGCTCCAGCCTGAGCCTCCCCTGGGGCAGCTTGGAACCATTTCCTCTGCTCCTGTCCCTTGCCCCCAAGCAGCAGAGGCTGCCCCCTCCTCGCTGCAACCTCACTGCAGGGAGTTGCAGTGTGGAAGAATACTCTCCCTAGGCAGGGCATGAGCTGTAAACATCAGAGCTCATGCTGCGAACTGTCCTTGGGCTGTCTGGGGCCCAGGACAGTAAGCTGTAAACAATGAGCACCCCACGCACACCTGCAGGGGGCTGAGCTTGCCGTCCCATGGGGTGGACACCAGGGGATTGACTGACCTATTGATACCTTGTTTATAACTCTGAACCAATCTGTACCTTCCACTTTCCACTTGTGTAAACCTCAGCTAGTTGTGCACACCTCTTCTAAAGGGGTATATAAGCTGTTGCACTTCCGGAATAAAGCTGTACTGCACTGCACATTGCACTGACCATAAGGCTGCTGGCAGCTAACTCAGTCCTCGTCAGTACCCTGATCGATTCTCGGCCTCCCCCGGCGGCTTGCCACCCGCATTGCACAGAACAATGAGCTCTGCCCTCAGCCTCCTCTCCTCCACCTGCACACCCCCAGCTCCCTCAGCCCCTCCTCACCCCCAGCTGCTCCAGGCCCTTCTCCAGCCTCGCTGCCCTGCTCTGGACAGGCTGCAGCCCCTCAATGTGCTTCCTGCAGTGAGAGGCCCAGAGCTGAGCACAGCACTCAAGCTGTGGCCTCAGCAGTGCTAAGCGCAGGGGATGATCCCCTCCTGTCCCTGCTGCCCATCTTGCTTCTGATCCAAGCCAGGATGCCATTGGCCTGCTTGGCCACTTGGGCACTGCTGGCTCAAGTTCAGTCAACTGTCAACCAACACTCCCAGGTCCCTCTCCAGCTGCAGCTTTCCAACCACGCATCCCCAACTCTCTAGGTTCCCATGGGGCTGTTGTGACCCAGGAACATGACCTGGCACTTGGCCTTGGTGAACTTCAGTTAGTGGCACAACTCACACACAAGTCTTCATCAGGAGAGCAGAAGCTCTTTATAGGTGTAGTTCATGGGATTAATATTGACATGCAATTCATTAATATGGGCTTGAAGCACCACATCAGCTCTTCCCACCACCCACACTAAGTTCAGACACCCAGGGTCTCTTCAGAGGAAAGTAAGTTTAAGAAAGTGGACAAGCCTAAATCAGTTCTCTATTCAATTTTCCCCTATGTTTTCCCCTCTTCCTTCCAGAATGTGAAGGGATCCTACAGGAGGGCTGCAGAGGGACCTTCCTAAGCATGTCTAGAGACAGGCCAAGGGGGAATGGTTCAAAGCTGAGGCAGAGCAGGGTTAGACTGGAGCTGAGAATGAAGTTCTTTAGTATGAGGGTGGTGAGACTCTGGCACAGGCTGCCCAGAGAGGCTGTGGCTGCCTCCTGCCTGGGGGTGTTTAAGACCAGGTTGGATGAGGCAACCAAGTCTCATTACGAGGCTTCCCTGTCCACAGCTGGAAGGTTGCAGTAGATGATCTCTGAAGTACCTTCCAACCTGACCCATTCTGTGGTTAAAGACAAGAGGGCAAAGCAGGTCCAAACAAAACCAAAAGCGTGCAGTACCTTGCAGTGCCTACTTTGTTCTTTCCTAGGTGGTACCTGGGGATCCCTCTAGCAAAAATGAAACTGTGGTAGATGTGAATATTCTGACTTCACCTACTTTCACCATTAAAGTTCCTCCTAACTTAGACCTGAAGAGTGTTGAATTCATTGAATACATAGCTGGGAAGGCACTGCAGCTATATAAGCAGAATTTTTAAGTGGTAAGTTCTCTCCTTCTCTTTTCCCAGATAATTCCTAAGAGGTGTTTGCATTGCAATAAACTGCAGCTGGTGTACACAAGCCTGTCTTCACAGAATGACACACTGAGTGAGATAAACACGAGTGTCACAGAAAGGAGCAAATGCTCAGTGCTCCAGCCTGCAAGGCAGAGTGATGATGATGATGATGATGATGACGATGATGATGATGATACTAAAAGCTTTGAATTATTTAACTGTGAAACTCTTGATCTTTGAGTAACATCTGTCATGAGGTAATGTGATGATAAATATTTCTTCAGAAGAGAATTACTTCACAACCACAGTCCAGAATTTGGCATCAGAGCCCATGTCACTGTGTTAACCACAAAGGAACTCTTCATCAAGGGGTTATTTTCAGTGGTGTTTACAAGCATGCTCAGTATTATTTTTGATTATAAAAGGATGGAAAGTTAGGACTGGCCAGGACTTCAAAGCTGTCTTACCACAGCTGTCCCATGAGCAGCACTCTGCTCAAGTTTCACTCCTAGAAGCATGCACAGAAAGATCCTTCCCATGAGTTTCTCACCATTTCTGTAGAAAGGGCTCAGGGAAGCCTCTCTCCATGCCTAAGAACTTTCCAGATGGGGAGGGAAGAACCAGTCTGAGAGGCCAGAGGGAATGTCCAGGAAAGATGGTGTGGTTTCAGGTGGCTTCTGTGGCATCATGTCACCCCTGGAAGACAAAGGTTGCAAAGTTATGGTGACCCCCCAACTCTCACAGCTGGCTCTTGCAGTGGCCAGGGCCACAAGAGACTGAAACCTGCAGGCAAACCACTGCAGTGTCCCCCAGTCTCCTGAGAAGGAACCAGACTTGGACATGGCTCTTTTTTAGGTCACTCGGCAAAGAAAGCATGAGGAGTGCACACACGCACAGACACGTGCACACACACGCGCATACATGCACGTACATGCACACACGAGCGCACACACGTGCACTCATGCACACACATACGTGTGCACACGCACGCACATGCATGCATGTGTAATGCACACAGACGCACGCAGGCACACACAGAGAGGCACACACACCTGCACACACATGCATGCACACACACGCACTCTCTCAGCAGGCAGGGCAAAGCATCCAACACTAGCAGAGCAGCTGCAGATCGTTTCAGTGTGGAACATTGCCTGAGGCTCGCCGTTTTCCAAAAGTTGAAAGAAATCCCTTCAGCATTCTCACCAGAGAGACTCATCTGGGCTCCAACGGTAGAGAAGAGGTACTAAGCCTCACTGTGAGCTTTGCTTAAGCAAGTACCAGTGAAATGATGTGTGGATTGCATCTAAAATGCAAACATGTCAAAAGATTATTAAACATATCCTGGAACATGCTCAACACAGCTTCTCCACACTTTTCCTTCAGAGCTCCCTGCACCTGAAGGGTAGTTATGGAGGAGATGGACTCGCTCACATTGGGCAAGGCCATTCGTTAAGGCATTCATTTCCTTTGATTATGATTTTCAGCCTGGATCTTACTACGATCTTCCTGTGCAACACAGCTTGTGTAGCCACTTCACAGCTGAGGAAAGTGAGGGGCATTCATTTCCAAATCACAGGACATTCTGTGTCCAGTTTGTGTAACAGACTGAGGCACCTAAAAGTGTGACAAAAGCAGAGTTAAAACTGTACCACAAAAGTGAAAGTTCTGTAAGAGGAAAAATTTAAAAATCCCTTTCTTTCTGGATTTTCTGCCATGTATGTTTCTGACACATTCCACATGTACTTACTTTTCTAACATAGTTTTCTCAGTCCAAACTCTAATTGTTAATAACTTTTGGTTTTCTCCTAGGAAAGAAGGCATGTGAACTTTCTTCCTGCAATCCAGCATCTAGTCCTCAGGTGAAACACCCTGAGTTCAACACACAGCTACCTGTGAAATGGCTAGGGGTAAAATAATTGCATACATGTTCATTTAGCCAATGCTGTAACATACGAGCTAGCAACCAAAGACTGTAGAGTTCTTCTAACTCAACCCAAACTTTAAATCAATGTTAATATTGAATGTTACTGATGTTAATTAGGTAATCTTTGGTAACCAGCTATGGCTCTGGTTGTGCACAGACCGAAGGAAATAATCAGCTCTAAGTGTAGAAACAATTCCACTTCAATTCAAAGACATTCTTCAGACCTTCCAAGAGCAGTCCCTATAGATGTTGCACACCCAGCTAAATCTCAGTGAACCACTCTTAGGATAGTATTATCCAATGAAAAGATTCCATTTCTTCTTCCACTTGCTTTTGATGTTTATCATGTACATTAAATGACTTTTCTGAGTAGGCAGTAATTCTTCTGCTTTTGTGCTTCTTCTTACTTGTAGTTCATTCTTGGAATTACTTTTTCCTAAGCCTGTAATCAGAAAAGATGTTTGTTTTTTCCCGAATTACACACATTAGTTCTTATATAGCATTTGCAAATTCTAATAAAGGTTGAGAGCTGCTGTCTCTCAGAAGTAGAGCTCTGTGTGGTCTGGTTTCATTTGCTCTGCCTGGCATTTCTAAAGCATTTTTGGATGTGGTTACTTCTTACCATATCCAGCGAGCTCCTTGCTCTGTGTTCATTGCAAAGTGCACAAACTCATTAGACTACACAAAAACTGGACCCCAATTACACCACAGCTTTTCCTATACTTTTTCTATACATGCAAGTAAGTACATGCATTTATGCAAGGCATAATCAGTGGGAAGGAGATGTTCTCCTGCCTATTAAGGAAACGTTGTGTTTTCTAATCCACTGTCCTCTGTTCCATTCAAACTGCCATGACAAATGCCTGTTTTACAGGCTCCTGCTCATCGTGAGGGTTAGCAAACTGAACTGCAGCCACACCACCTGCCACGGAAGTGAACTTCATCCGAGAGGCAGCGGCTCACAAAGCGCTTGGCTTCCGAGAGAATTAAGAGAGGCTCGGCTTGTGCCGTCCAGCAGTGAGAGCACAGCCAGCACACCTGTGGAGGACACCGGGCTGCGAGCCGCACAACTCCCAAGTCCTCATGGTTTGGAGCACAGCCCCAGCTGAGGTGATGGGCAGAGCTGTTTGGGGGACGATCCCCGTGCGGGGCCAGAGCAGGCGGCTCTGGAAGGTGTCTAGCGTGAGGCAGGGAAGCTGCCATGGGCAGCAGAAGAGCGGGCAAAAGCAGTCCGCTCCGTCGCGGCACTCCGCCTCTCCCACGTCCCGCTGACCCCGACAGTTCCCATCTTGCCACTGTCGTATTTAGGGCCCCCACACGCTAAGGCGATGCTGGCCCCGGTGAAGCTATAGAAGCTACTCCGGAGAAAGCGGAGTTGCCCTCAGCTGCGCAGAAGCAGTCGCCGCGCCTGCGCCTCCTGAGTGAAGGAAGGGCAGGAGGAGGGGGAGTGGATGAGGGAGGCAGGAAGCGGTGGCGCCCTGCTTGCCCGCCCTCGGCGCTGCTTGGCGGGAAAGACAGCTCTGGGCAGAGGCGCTACCGGTGCAGGGAGACACGCGGGCAGTGGGGCCCGGCCTCCGCCGCCAGTCGCGGCTCCGGCCTCCGACCGCCTCACGCCCCCGTCCGCCTACCGCCCGACATGCCTGCCGACAGGGAGCTGCCGAGCGCGGCGGACGCTGGCCTGGAGCCTGGTGAGTCGCAGTACCTCCGGCAGATCCAGCACATCCTGCAGCACGGCCACCGCAAGGAGGATCGCACCGGCACCGGTACCATCTCCGTCTTCGGCATGCAGGCACGGTACAGCCTAAGAGGTCGGCAGCACTGCGACCCGCGGCCCCTGCCCCATGCTCCCCTTGGCCCAGCCATCCCCTGCGCCACGGGGGTAGGAAGCCATCTTCTGCCTGGGGGTGTCTCACTCGCAGCGGCTGAGATCGAGGCCTGGCGCCGCCCAGACACTGGGAACCGGCTGCGGAGGCTTTTGGAGCTGTCCCAGTACATCACTTCGCCCTCTCCTTGACTCTGTTACTTCGCTCCCTCGGCCCAACGACCAGGCCTGGCCCAGCCCCATAGCCGTTACCCGATTAAACAAAACAAAAAGCCACAAACAAACAAAGAAAGAAATGATTAGATCTTGATATAGCCTGTCCCGGACCTTCCTACCGTTCAAACATAGTAGGAGGGATGGTTGTGAAATAAATCTGTCCAGGATTTTATCTCTAGCCCGTCTTTTATGTTGCCAGTGGCTGTACACACATTTGTGTGCTGCACTGCTGTGTCCTCACGGTGGAGTCCATCCAGGTCCCTCAGGTAGTTAATCTTCCCCCACGGTCCAGGAAAATAGAAGTCAGGTTCCTGACTACCTTGACCAGAATGTGAGGATTACACCCCCGAAGTCCTGTCAGTGCCCAGTGACAGCTTAACCCTCTGTGTGGCAAAATGTTGACCAGCCGCTGGCCACCCCTGACACTCTGAAACTCTTTTTCAGATCAGTTTCCACTGCTAACAACAAAGAGAGTGTTCTGGAAAGGAGTGCTGGAGGAACTGCTGTGGTTCATCAAGGTTCAGTGTTGGGGTGTTGCAGGGTGGTGTGCCTGAGTGAGCTGGTGTGGTCATTGTGTTTGTGGGGATTGCAGGTGATTCCGTTGGACAGAAGAGGTGCAACCATGTCATATTTTAGCTGCAGATGTTGCAAGGCCATTATTCTCAAGATATTCTTTGCATTTTAGTGGACACTGGCATTGGTACCAATCAGAAGAGTTTTTTGTCTCTTTTTTTGAAGGGAAATAGTCTGAAACAGCGAGGGCTTTGCCAGTTTGACAGTGCTCCACAGTTCTAAAGCCTAGAACAGTCTTTTGTTAGAGTTTGGATGAGAAGTAATAATATAAAGTGGGTTATAGGCAATTTAATGATCTGCTTTTTATTATCGAGGTGGCTTATTTCAAACAGATACAAGCAGTGTGGAACCTTAGGTGCAGTGAGACTGATGTAAATACAAGGAGGTTTTAGTAGCAGCCCCCTGAGAGCTAATAGAACTAATAGCTGTAGTGTATGAAAATGGAACTGTAGGTAATGATGCAAAAGTTGTGACATTGTGCAAGTATGAGAAAGTCTGCCTGACCTTTTGCTAGGTAGCAGGACTGAAACACACATTCATTTCTGTAAGTAACCTTTTCCCAAGTATAAAAGGCTAGCTGCTCCCCAAAACAGAACACTTATGTGTTGGACTTTTGAGCTTACTGATCTGGACATGTTGCAGAACTCAGTGACACTGATAATTTTTTTTAAAGGATTTTTAACACCTTAAGCTCACTATAAGTAGCTTGGCAAAAATAAAGCCTTGGCCATAAGTCTTTTGTTTGTCTATTTTCATCCATCTGTAAAATCCTTTTGTCTGTAAATGTGTGTATGGCGTGATACACCACAGATGGCCTTGAGGATGTAGTTTGTGCATTCACAAGGTTGGAGGAGTCCTGAGTTGAGTGACAGCAGCATGACGAAACTTCATAGTTAATTCTAGTGTGTTTTCCTTGGCCTGTGGAGAAATACTGCAGGCTGACAAAACTTCATGCTGCTCTGTGCTGGGTGCAGGAGGTGGTCTTGTTACTGTCTGTGTGTTGTAGGGTTCTACAAATGCTAAAGAGCTCTCTGCAAAAGGTGTGAAGATTTGGGATGCTAATGGATCACGTGAGTTCCTGGATAAGCAGGGTTTCAGCACCAGAGAGGAGGGGGATTTGGGACCAGTTTATGGTTTCCAGTGGAGGCACTTTGGAGCAGAATACAAAGATATGCACACAGGTAATCACATACGAATGCATTTTTGACTGCTTGGTGAGACCTCTGTGATACCTTGCTTCCAGGTGGGAGTCTGGGTGGAGCTGTCAGTGTGAACTGACAGCTACAAGAAGTGGTAGCTGAGAGGCTGAAGTTAACTTTCTCTTTTATTTTGGGCTAACTATTCTGAAAGATGTAGCTTGGTGTTTGGTTTGGGGTTTTTTTTGTTTATTGTAAGGCATAAAGCATATTAATAGGTTGCACTGGGTTGGGAGGGGCATCTTGTCCAATCCCCATGAGTGAGCATGGACATCTCTGACTAGATCAGACTGCCCAGGACCTCATCAAGTCTGATCTTGAATGTCTTCAGGGATGGCCGTCAACCACAGCCCTGGGCAGCCTGTTCCAGTATCTCACCACCCTCATTGTGCACAGCTTTCTCCTGATGTCCAACTTAAATCTACCCTGCTCCAGTTTCAAACCATTGCCCTCATCCTAGCCCCACAGTCCTTTCTAAACAGTCCCTCCTCAGCTCTCCTGCAAGTCTCCAGATACTGAATTGTAGCTCTAAGGTCTCCCTGGAGCCCTCTCCAGGCTGAGCAGCCTCAACTCTCTCAGCCTGTTCCCAAAGGGGAGGTTCTTCAGGCCTCTGACCATCTTTGTGGCTTCCTCTGGACTCCAGCAGGTCTATGTGTCTCTTGTGTTGGGTGTCCCAAAGCTGTTGTTTTACTTTAATCTGGAGCAGATAAGTCACTGGTAGGTGGAAGAGTATTGCCGGCTGCAGTTCAGGAACATGAGCGACTCCCTTTGATAGCAGTGGAACACAGACTGCTGTTGCTGAACGCCAGTGCAGGGTCCTGCTTTCGATGATAAAATTGTGTCAGCAAGAGCTGGTGTTGGTGCACTGCACTGAGTGGAGACTGTGAAAGAGAAAGTTTATCCTTTCTCTAGCCAGAACAAAGCAGGATGTGTCCATAGCTGGTGGTACTGTGCACAGAACAGCTGTACCAAGTTACAGTGTGGGGCAGTAGCTGTTGGTGCTACTTACAGTGGAACTGGTTCACGAAACATGCTCTGCAATGTCTGGATGGCTCTTTTCTAAGTCTCTGAAGGAAAGGATGTACAGAACAGAGGACTGCCACAAAAAAAAAGTCAGAAAAAAAACCTGTCTCTGGTTGGTGAACTTTGTAACCAGGGTGAACATGGTTAGTTACATTTTTATCTCTTGTTTGTCAGTCATATAAGTCCTTTGTATTAGTATTTGCTTGGTGAGTGCTGGCCTAAAAGGCTGAGAGAGATGATGCAAGCTGTGAGCTGGCACATCTCGAAACTTAGTGAAACGTTTCAGCATTCCTGAACTTAAAAGGTCTGAGGTGTAACGTGGTATGGAAAGAACCCCAACAAGGTCCTTTCCCATAGCTGTCACTGCCAGTAGGCTTTCTGAAGGTGCATCACTAATGGGTAGGTCAGTCAGGTTCAGAAGCTAACCACCGCTTGACAAGGCTCCTGGCAGCAGCATTCCCTTGAGGTGCTGATTCTGTATTACTGCACCATTTGGCAGCTCAGGTCTCCTGTAACCACAATTTGTTGTTGCTTTGCTTTGCTGTTACTGAACAAATGAGTTTAAGCAGCCATGGTGATCCACAGGCATACAACATGGAAGTGAGTGACAGCTGATAGCTCTTGTTCTGGAATCCATATTCATGTTAATTTCCTATATAACTGGTGTAGAGCCCAAAATCACCCTGCCAGCATCATTGAGAGAAGGGCACTATCTTGTGCAATGCATGACCCAAGTTCCTCGAATGCTATGGAAATTTCATTTCCAGACAGGACCTTGTGAGTGCCTCTGTCCAGCTGTCAGAAGCTACCTGCGAGCATGCAGAATGCTGGCATCCACCTGACTCGGCAGCATCATGCTTGTTCTGTTTCCAATAAGACTGTGGCATGAAAGGCATTGTCCCAGTTTAGAGCCATGAACTAGCCAGGCCCAGATGACAAAAATGTATTTGTTCCTTTGGAGAGTAAAAGTGAAAATGCTGCACACCACTTGGAAGTTCCAAGGCAGAGTACTTGTATGCAGAAGGCAATTGGTCAAATGTATATACTCCCAAACTAGGCCAAGTGTATCAGACTAAAGCCTTCTACAATTCTCCACCTCATCCAACCTCAGCAGGCCTGAGAGTAGGCCAGAACTGCTCTCCTCACCTCAGGCCTACAAGGCCGCAGCAGGCCTCCTGATGCATCTCAAAATTCTCTGCCAGCTAGGACCCATCTCCCTTGCAGAGCTGGAGAGGGGAGTGAAGAGAGGAGAGAGAGAGCAGCCAGGCACTGCTTTAGAAGCTATGATGCTGGGGAGCAGAATAGAATAACAATGTTACAATATCCTGGGAGGACCAGGTTAGTCCCTTGGGATGCTCTTTCTTTTTGGACAACTTTGTCTCTTTGGGCTTCTTAAGAGAACCTGGGCCCCAAAACCACCACATGCATCTTGATCCAGAAATGCAATGAGCAAGTGACTTGAAATGTCTGGAATGAGGAGGTGGCTTCCTCGGATGTGTTGTTTATGCAGACTTCATATTTGGTCTTAAAAACTGTCTAGTTGTTGAGACTTGGAATAAAATGTACTAAGCTGGAATGGTCTAAGCTTGGTGTGTGCTAAAGATACACAAAGCACACAGGTGAGAGGGAGGGAAAGGAAGGTAACATGAGAATTTCACAAACCCTAGAGCACACTGAGAAGACCAAGAACAGCCTGTGTGTGGAGATGCTAGCTGGTAACTTTCCAAGTTACAACAAAATTTTCAGAGGCTGTCCTTTGAGTATCATTTTTGAGTGGGATGTGGGTTGTTGCTTTAAAAAATACCATGCTTGAATCTATCTAGCTTAGATCTTACGTGGTGTCTTTTTTCAGATTACTCTAACCAAGGAGTTGATCAGTTGCAAAAAGTGATTGAAGTGATCAAAACTAATCCAGACGACAGAAGAATCATTATGTGTGCTTGGAATCCCAAAGGTACTGAACACTGGCTTGCAGTGAATGCAGCAGCACTTGATCTTACTGTGCGCTGAACTAGGTTCTGCTCCTGTGCCAGCAGTCAGTTCCGTTTGCAGTCCTTGCTTATTCTTTATCAAACTGCCAGGAATGCCCTAAAAGGTTTGACTTCAGCAGCCGTAGATCTGTGCACAAAAGAATCAGCCAGCGTTTGCCAGTCATGCCCCTGAAGGGATGCCACCTGCTGCTGCTACTGTTTGTAAGCTTAAACATCCTCTTACAGGAGATACCTAAGTTGTTCTCCTTATCAAGCTATTACTGAAGCGTTTGCACTTCTCACTGTAGATAAACAATCAGAAGGTCTTTTATTTTGTGATTTTTTTAAATTGATCATTACTTTTAATAAGCAGCAGAGGCACATTGCAAAGGGAACAGAGCAATATTCCACCCAGGGTGCACAGTTCCATTTGCTCTTCAGGGAATCTTGGGGACATTTAGTTTCCCTTAGAAAAACTGTCTGACTGAACTGAGTAAAACCTGGCTGCTCTGCAGCAGCATTGTGTAGATTTATACTGATTCTGTTGTATATTTTTCTCTATTTAATATGTGTATATATTTAGGATTATAAATCCTGGCCAGCAGTATGGCACAGATCTGTTCTGTGGAATATCTGATTGATTTTTCTGGTCATACAGCCCAGAAGACAGCTTGGCAAGACTCAGACTGGCCTGTTCATGCAGCAGTTGCTCTTATATGAGACGGGCAGTGCAGCTGGATTTTCACTATTGTGTCTCACTGAATGCCTGCTGAGGATTTGCATCTTCTACATGTATAATACATTAATGATGTGGTGATTTTTCCCTCTCTCCTCTTTCCTGTACCGCAATTCTAGATATTGCTCTGATGGCTCTGCCTCCATGCCATGCCCTTTGCCAGTTCTACGTTCTGAATGGTGAATTATCTTGCCAACTCTACCAGAGGTCTGGAGATATGGGATTAGGAGTGCCTTTCAACATCGCCAGCTACTCACTGCTCACATACATGATTGCCCATGTCACAGGGCTCAAGGTGGGCTCTTCAGTCATTTGACTTAATCAAGGGCTAAAACATAAGACAATTCATTTAATGTCCAAGAGGAAACAGAGTGAATATACTGTTGATACATGTGTGAGAAAGAGTCCTGGTAGTGGAATGTGAGTTGTGGCTGCTTAGGTGTAAGAGTTCTTCAATTCAGGCCCAACAGGTAGAAGAGTCTCCAAGTCTTTTTAACTAAACAGGTCAAAAAATGCCCTGTTCTACTCGTTTGCTTTTTAGAAATCTGGACTCAGCACTTGTCCTTATGTGATAACAACATCACATCACAGTGGTTCAGTTTGGCAGCATGTGTTTTTTATTGGAAGCCTACAGCAGCTCAGTGCATGTGAAATTCACTCCCTTTGCTTTAGAGCATGTGAGAAATGACACTAGCAACACTTCAGGGCCTGATCCTCCTGCCACTAGCAACATGAAGGGGAATTTAAAATAGGGGAGCAGGAAAGAATCTGACTTCACAGCAGTTGTAGACATGCTTAAGAGAATAGGCCAATTCAAGTAATTTTAATGTACTTAAAGCAGCTGTTGCTTCTTAGCCACTTCCTCTCACAGCTTGGGTGAGTTTTAGCACATTTTATCCAGTGGCTTCACTGGTCAGAGGCCAGGAAAGCACCTGACAAAACTGAGCTGAGTTACGTAAAATCACTCAGGAGCTGCTGAGTCACAGAACTTCCAAGCTTGCAGAACCCATCAGGCTACTTGAGAAGTTCTTTGAGGTTCAGCCTGTGACTGACACCTCCACTGCCACAAACTGCACTCTTTGGTAGGGCTAAGACAACCAGCTTGAAACCAGCTTTGGCAAATCCTGCTTGCCAGAAGTGAAGTGGAAAGGATGGATGTCACTGCCCCATCTGTTTGCAACTTGGTGTGCAGATGTGTAGTGCTCTGTTCATCTACTGAAGTATTTTCGTAGCAGGATGTCAAAGATTTTTTTTGTAAGCTACTGGAAATTTCATTCTGGGAAACCAGTCTGGGAAGATAACATCCTTGAAGTCTTGCAAGGATGTCACAATATCCAGTTCAGTACAGAAGCTGCAGTTACACACTAGATATGAGCATAAATACTGCAAGCATTGTAATGTTTTGCTTTCTTGAAACCTGACCCTTTGAAAACCACCTCTGTTTTCCTCAGCCTGGAGAATTCATACACACGCTAGGGGATGCTCACATATATCTGAATCATGTGGAACCTCTCAAAGTTCAGGTAAGAGCATACTCTTTATTCTTATATCCTTAGTCTTCCATAGTGCCTTCCACAAGTTCTTCTTACTGATATAAATACACTTTTGCAAATATTTTTTGGGGAGGTTTTCTTTTCTAACCTAATAATTGTAGTAGGTTAACCTCTGCTCAGCTTGGGTCACCAATAAAGATTCAGTACCAAGATGATTGAAATCTGCATCCCTGTACTGTTCTGGAAGCAAGCCAGAAATCCACAATCTGTACCCCTACTTCTTACTTCATCATTCCAAAACCTTATAAAACCATTCAGATAAACAGAATAAAATGTCCTTGTAGTGCATCAGCAAAGGGTAACTGAACAATTCACAGAGTTAATCAGTTTGGATGTTTGGCTGAACAAGGCTGTGTATTCTTCAGGAGGTAATTAGTAACTTGTCACCATGTTACTTGTTTAGAATGAACTCCTGAATGTCCTCACCACTTCTGTGGGTCAAAGTCATCCAGAGTTCCTGTGAGAAACTGCAACATGTTTAATGTACATCTGAGTCACAGTCTCTAATTTAATTTTCTCTGGAAAGATTCTAATCTGTAAATACCAGAATTGCTCTGCAGACTGAAAATGGCTGCAGTGCGCTGGGACAATGAGAGAATCCACATGAAAATTACGCTGCTGCCTAAATTCTGAAGTAGATTCCACCCAACTGTATTGTACTTAGTCTGGTTTTTTTTATAAATCTTTTGTGGGGGAAGATAAAATCTACACAGTGTAATCTTACTCTAATCTGGGGTGCATTAAAGAAGAGTTGAGGGAGGTTGAGGGAACTTCTCTTGCCCCTCTATTCTGCCCTGGTTAAACCACTTATTGAAGACTGTGACAAGTTCTGGGCTCTGCAGTCCAAGAGGGACAGGGATATAGAATCATAGAATGGTTTAGGTTGGAAGGGATCTAAAAGCTCATCCAATTCCAACCCCTTGTCATAGGCAGGGACACCTCCCACTAGAACAGGTCGTTCAAGGCCTCATCCAACCTGGCCTTGAACACCTCCACAGAGGGAGCATCCACAACCTCCCTGGGCAACCTGTGCCAGTGTCTCATCACCTTCACTGCAAAGAACTTTTTCCTAACATCCAGTTTCAGTCTCCCCTCTGCCAGTTCACACCCATTCCTCCTCATCCTGTCATTCCCAGACCTTGTCAGTAGTCCCTCCCCAGCCACCCTGCAACCCCCCTTCAGATCCTGGAAGGACACTGCAAGGTCTCCTGGAAGCCTTCTCTTCTCCAGGCTGCAGAGCCCTAACGCTCTTTGCCTGTCCTCATAGCAAAGCTGCTGCAGCCCCCTGAGCATCTTGGTGGCCTTCTCTGGACTGCCTCCAACACTTCCATGTTCTTCTTGTGTTAGGGGCTCCAGAACTGCACCCAGGACTGCAGGTGGGGTCTGAGGAGAGCAGAGTAAGGGGCAGAATCCCCTCCCTTGCCCTGTGCCCACACTGCTCTTGCTGCAGCCCAGCACGGGGTTGCTGTCTGGGCTGCACTCACACTGCAGGCTCATGCTGAGCTGCCGTTACTCCAGACTCCCAGGTCCTGTTCCTCAGGGCTGCTCTCAGCCATTCCCCACCCAGCCTGGAGCTGTGCAGGACTATACACTTGGCCTTGTTGAATGTCATGAGGTTGGCCTGGGCACACCTCTGCAGCCTGTCCAGGTCCCTCTGGGTGGATCCCTGCTCTCTAGCAAGTTGACTGTGCCACACAGCTTGGTGCCTTCTGCACACTTACTGAGGGTGCACTCGATTGCTCTGTCCGTGTCACTGACAAAGATGTTCCACAGCACTGACCTCTGAGGGAGCCACTTGACACTGGTCTCCAGGTGGGAATTGTGTCCTTGGTCATCGCTCTCTATGTGCCACCATCCAGCCAATTCCTTATCCAGCAGTGCTTCACCCATCCAGTCTGTGTGTTTCCAGGTTGGTGACTAGGATGTCACATGGGACAGAGCTGTATACTGGAGAGAGTCCAATGGAAGCTACAAGGATGATGAGGGGACTGGAACATCTGTGTGATGAGAAAGACTGGGAGACCTGGGGCTGTTTAGCCTGGAGAAGAGCAGCCTAAGAGGGAATGTGATCAGTGGTTACAAATACCTTAAGGGTGGGTGCCAAGGAGAAGGAGACAGGCTCTTTTCAGTGGTGTCCTGCGGTAGGACAAGGGGTGTTGCCTTTCGGCATGTAGCGACCTGGTTCAAGAGTGGCACGTTGGGTCCATCTGCACGCAGACACCAATGTGGTGGACGACAAATGGCCATTTATTAGTGGGTGCTACAGGTTTATATAGTATAAGGTGCATCGTCAGTTCCGCCTGCTTGCATCATATAAAGAGAAAAGGATGGGTCCTATTACTGGCTATAGGTCCTGTCTTTCCGTACATCGCGATATCTTCCGGCCGCCAGACCCTATCTACCCACAAAGGGGCAATGGATACAAACTGGAACCCAGGAAGTTCCACCTCAACATAAGGAGAAGTTTCTTTGGTGTGAGGGTGCTGGAGCCCAGGAGCAGGCTGCCCAGAGAGGTTGTGGAGTCTCCTTCTCTGGAGACTAAAATCTGCCTGGGCCTGCCCTGGCAAGGGGATTGCACTCAGTGATCTCCAGAGGTCCCTGCCATCTCCTGGCATTCTGTGATTCTGTGAATTGAGATTAAGATTAATGTAACACAAAATCCCTGCCTTTAGGTATTGGCTTTATTCAATAACCTCACTTTTCTTTCAGCTTCAGAGGAAGCCAAGACCCTTCCCCAAACTCATAATTCTTCGTAAGGTTGAAGACATCAACGACTTCAAGGCAGAAGACTTTCAGATTGAAGATTATAATCCTCATCCACCTATTAAAATGGAGATGGCTGTTTAATGCTATAAACCAGCTTCTCTAAATACAGAAATGTGCCCAAGCTCCCTAGCTTTCTCTGTACCTGTCGGGCCCTGCAGTAGATCCACACATTATTGCCAAAAACCAGATGCCAGTGAACCAGCACTGCATTCAGCACTAAACTCTAGTACAGAACAATGATTATTTATTGCTGCTGCACTATCCAGAGGGTAACCCAGTTTGAAGGCATTAGTGAGACAGTTTACCACACGTTGTGTCAGTTCCCAGCAGCCACTTCTGTTACCATTCAATTACTATGTGTGAGTAGTACTTGCGTAGATATTTTATTTAGTACTAGAAGTAAGAACTTCTGTGTGTGCTAGAGGATCCTTTCAGGGCTGGAGAAGTCTTTGCATGTTTTCTAAAGTATATCTGTTTAATAAAGCTTGTGAACAAAATAATCTGGAAGTAATGATGCAAATTTAATTTTGGGATGTTTGTTCCTAGGTAGTTAATAGTAGGTAAAAGTTAGAAAACAAAGGTAAATGCTGTTCCACCTTAGAGTCTTGGAGGGTAAGATCCAGCAGGGAAAAACAAACTCAAACTTCCTATGGTCTTCATAGAGGAATAAGCAGCTCCAACAGGTGAAAGGGAACCAGCAGAGTACCCTGTCTGTGACAGGTGGTAGTGACCCAGTGTGATGGTTTGGGTATCCCCCACCC
>WAAF01012641.1:22383-39964 GCA_013400475.1 Tricholaema leucomelas
GCAGGGGCGGTGCGCGGGGCGGGGCTCGGGGCGGCGGCGCGGGGGCTGCCGGGAAGGGCCGGCGGCGGCGGTGGGGCGATGGCGGCGGTGCGCGGCCGGGGCTGCCCCCCGCGGTGGCGGCGGCGGTGAGCGAGCAGCGGTGGCGGCGATGCGCGGGGCTCCTGGCAACGATGGAGGACCGGTCTCACAAGGTGCTGCTGGCGCTGGTGATGCTCTTCCTCTTCGCCGTGATCGTGCTGCAGTACGTCTGCCCGGGCACCGAGTGCCAGCTCTTGCGGCTCCGCGCCTTCAGCCCCTCCGCCGCCGCCGACCCGTACCGGGCGGAGGACGAGACGCCGGCGCGTTTCGTTCCTCGTTTCAATTTCTCCGCCAGCGATTTGCTGCGGCGGGTGGACTTCAACATCAAGGGGGACGACCTGATCGTCTTCCTGCACATCCAGAAGACGGGCGGCACCACCTTCGGGCGGCACCTGGTCCGCAACATCCAGCTGGAGCAGCCCTGCGAGTGCCGCGCCGGGCAGAAGAAGTGCACCTGCCACCGGCCCGGCAAGCGGGAGACTTGGCTCTTCTCCCGCTTCTCCACCGGCTGGAGCTGCGGGCTGCACGCCGACTGGACCGAGCTCACCAACTGCGTCCCTTCCGTCGTGGACAACAAGAAGGAGGTTCGGCTCCGGCCCTCCAGGTGAGGCCGTGTCGGGGCATCGAGCCTTTTATGGGGGGCTTCCCGTGATCCCCCAGCCCTCCTCCGGTGGCTTCCGTGACCCCCTTGCCCTCGTCGGCTTGCGGTGTCGGGTTGGGCGATGAGGACCCGCTGGGCGCAGCGGTGGCAGGGCTGCTGCTGCAGTAGCTGGGGGTGGGGGGGAGGCGGATTGTGAGCTCTTTAGGTACCGAGCAGCCCGATAGGCAGCAGGGTGCAGCCCGGAGTGCGGCGAGGGCTCAGGGCAGGCAAAGCGGCCCGGGGCTGCCGCGGTGGGTGCAGCGTGTGCTCTGAGCTCTGCCGAGCGAACAAAACCCGGGCTGCCTCTGCTCTGCTGCCGGGCCAGGGCTTTAAATGGTGTCCTGCGGGCTGCCGCCGTTGTCGCTGCAGGCGGGGATAGACCAGGAGTTGCAGAGCTCGGTGCTTAGCAGCGTGGACACCGTGCCACACAGACAGGCCCGGCAGCCCCGCAGCTCGGGGAGCGCCCCCCGGTGCGGCTTTTCTTTGGCTTACACAGAGGCCAGGGTCCTTCGGCTGCCGGCTGTCTCCTACAGCTTTTCCTTCTCTGGAGCTGAGTGGGGGGGGGTTCTCCTCGCTGCGCTGAGCCCCGCTGCAGCTCCTCCGCGTGCCAGGAATTGACAGTGGCTTTGGGGACGTTCGTCGTCTGCTGCGTCTTGTTACTACCGCTGAAGTTGAGCTTGTGTGGATGGTGGTGGCCTTGCCAAGCAGAGCTTACACCTTCGCCTGCGTTGCCTGCAAGTATTGGCACTGCCCTTCAGCCCTAACCTTGTTTATTTCGCCTTTGCATTTCGAATTTTAGTGACGCTGCTCCCTTCAGCCCTGCACCTCCTTTTGAAGTTGCAAACCGCACCTGACCTAGGTGGTTGCCTAAATGCTTGCCCCTGACTTTGAACAACCCAGCTGGCTGCTTCTGGGGCAGCCAGGACCTAATTCCTCTGCTCCTGGAGCTGTTTGGTCTCAGCTAACCTTCCCTTTGTAACAGACCGGTTGGCTTGGCCAGGGCTAGGCACGGAGCTGTCCCGGGCAGCAGAACGGCTCAGAGCTATGGTGTCCTTTTGTGTCGCTCTGCTGGGAAACTGAGGTCTAGGGTATCCCTCCTCCTGCGCTGCTAGGCTGATGGCAGGTCCGTTTACAATGAGGGTACTGTTATATATCATGCTATCTGAAGTCAAGTCTAAGCACAGATTCACTTGAAATAGAAAGCAATTTCTGTCTAGACTCCCTTTTATGTAGTGTGACACTACACTGCCATCTAGTAGAAAAATGGTTGGTGTCATCATTTTCCTGTACCCAAGAAGCAGCTCTTTATGAGACTTGGCTATTGTGACTCCTGCTCTTTTGTTTCCTCTGCTGCTTTAAAATTTAATTGTCTCATTTTGGTGACATCCCCATTTGCAAGCATCGGGGACCAATTCTCTGCCCTCCTGGGCTGATTAGCTTCCTGTTTGCAGGCAGCTGAGCCTTCCAGGCTCCCTACTTTATCTTACCTGTCCTAGAAATGTGGTGTTTGTCAGCAAAAATGGAAATTGCATAACGTGTGCTCTCTTCTGCTGAACAGCATCCAGTGATCCTTCTTTCTCTTCCCCCAGAGATGCTTCTGACCTGCAGAGTTGTAGCTGTTGGGGCAGGGATTCCCTTTCCTTCCCCAGAGACAGGTCTGCGGTGCCCTCCAGAAAATGAGGATAGTCTTTGTCTTGAACCCATCACCTTAGGCAGAAGGCATCACCAGGCTTGTCTTGAACCCATCATCTTAGGCAGAAGGCACCACCAGGCTTGTCTTGAACCCATCATCTTAGGCAGAAGGCACCACCAGGCTGAGTTTTTGCTTGTAGCTTTTTGCCTCTGTGGTTTGTTTGCTTGTTGGCTTCCCATTGGATTACCAAACATCCTTTTCTGAGTCAAAAGTGTTCTGTGTACCTGCCTAAGAGTTCAGAGTGATGGTTCCTCGCTCAGCAAATCCTGTATGTCATGGGTGGCTAGGACTCCTGGCTTGGGATTGAAGCCAGGAGAGAGGGTCAAAAATGAAGCTGTGATGATTTTGTGTTAGGTAGAGGTCTGCTCTCTCACAGGCTTTGAAATGATGCTCTATTTGTAATAACAACTTCATTGCACACAGCTTGCTTAATAGCTGTAGTTATTCTCCCAAGTAATGTCTTGACAAGCAATTATTTGGACTGCAACCTCTAAAATGTTTGAAAGTACAGGAAGAGAAGAAGTTCTTAAATGAACAATGACCCCTTCAAGTTCTCCTGACCGACTTAATACTTTGCCTTTTATTTTGCGTTCTGGATTTGACAACATTCAGCTGGCAACTAGTTAATTAGCACCTACTCTTGGTGTCAGCAGCTGAGGCTAATCTGGGTGCTTTCTGGGCTGATAAGAGCTTCTTTCTCAGCAGAAGGTGTGAAATGAGGCTGAGTGGAGGGGCCCTGCTGACTCCCATGGCTGTCTCTGTGCTAGGGTTTTTGGGGGAAGCCTGACCAGCCTGTGGGTCCCTTGCTACAGGAAAAGACACTGAGTTGTTGGAGTGTGTCCAGAGAAAGGCAGCAAAGCTGGGGAAGGGTCTGGAGAACAGGACTAGTGAGGAGCAGCTGAGGGAACTGGGGGTGTTTAGTCTGGAGGAGGCTGAGGGGAGACCTCATTGCTCCCTGAAAGGAGGCTGGAGTGAGGTGGGGGTCAGTCTCTCTAGGATCAGGTGATGGGATGAGAGGAAGTGGCCTGATGAAGGGAGGTGTAGGTTGGAGATGAGGAAAAATGTCTTTGCTGCAAGAGTGGTCAGGGACTGGAAGAGGCTGCCCAGGGAGGTAGTGGAGTCCCCATCCCTGGAGGTGTTCAGGAAACCTGTGGTCATGGCACTTTGAGACTTGGTTTTGGGGGCGTGGTGGTGTTGGGTTGATGGTTGGATTTGATGATCTTAGAGTTGGTTTCCATCCAAAACGGTTCTGTGGTGCTGTGATCCTGGCATATGCTGGGTTGATGCTGGCTGGGGCAGGGGAAGGAACTGCACAGCCCTGGTGTGCAGAGCCTGGGAGAGGAGGAGGCAACCCAGATGAGTGCAAGGTGCATTTGAGGAGCGTTGTTGAGGCAGGGAGAAGAACTTGTGCAGAAGCAGAGGGTCGTTTCCTCAAGCAAAGCTTAACTTGGCCAGAGTGGGAATTCCTGGATTTATAAACAAGGTGATTAAAAAAGGGAGCTCTGCTGTGAGAGTGCTTTGAGCTGCCTGGCAGCTGCAGGGTGCGCTCTGTAGTGACTGTCTGTGGGCTGTGTAGCCTTGCCTGGCAATAGCCAACTGAGCAGTCCTTGTTCCAGCTCACACCTGTGTGTGATTCCTTTGCCTTGAGGGCTGTGGAGAGTCTGTCAGATTGCTGAGTAGCAGAGCTGTTCTCTTCAAAAGCTGCAGCTTTGTTAGCTTGGAGGATGCTCAGTCCTGAGTCTCTTACAGCTCAGCAGTAGGTACAGAGCATCACCACAGTATGATGTAATAGGACTATCCTGAAGGACATGCCCATCTTCCATTCTGTCTACCTGAAGGGAGGCTGTAGCCAGCTGGGGTTGGGCTCTTCTGCCAGGCAAGCAGCAACAGAACAAGGGGACACAGTCTGAAGCTGTGCCAGGGCAGGTTCAGGCTGGATGTGAGGAGGAAGTTCTGGCAGAGAGAGTGATTGGCATTGGAATGGGCTGCCCAGGGAGGTGGTGGAGTTACTGTGCCTGGAGGTGTTGAAGCCAAGCCTGGCTGGGGCACTTAGTGCCATGGTCTGGTTGGTTGGGCAGGGCTGGGTGCTAGGTTGGGCTGGCTGAGCTTGGAGGTCTCTTCCAACCTGTTTGATTCTATGATTCTGTCTACCCATTACGAATCTGGTTGCCTGCCATGTTCATCCTCCAGCTCTTAATCCCATCACTTGTCTGCTTCTGTTTTCTTTGGGAGTTCACAGGCTCACAGGATGTTAGGAGTTGGAAGGGACCCAAGGAGATCACAAAGTTCAACCCCTCTGCCAGAGCAGGACCACACAATCTAGCTCAGATCACAGAGGAACACATCCAGACAGACAGGATCTGCAGTGGTGGAGGACAGGTTCCTGCATTGGTGCAGTAGAAAATTTCAGGCTGGCTGTTGGGATATTTATTTTTCTGTTGTTGCTTTCCTGTCTGTGACCCTATAGCTTCCCAAAACACTTGGATTGCTCTCTGGGGCTGCCCTGTGCTCCTTAATAGAAAGTAAGGAGCTAAAAGAATCTCCCTCTCCTCTGTTGATGCTTCCTGGTGCTACAGGAACAGGAATGCCTGGGTGTGGGGAGAGATTGCTTTTCCTCCCTGGGTCCCATCAGGTCACTTTCGTGCTTGTCTCCTGTCCTACCACTGCAGCATCCAGAAAGCTCAGGAGAGGGAAGGGGAAGGTGCAGCCACAGCTGATGCCGTGGGTGCTCTGGATTTGCCGCTTGGGAGCTTGATGGAATGGGCTGACAGTTGTGGCAGAAAGGAGGAGGTTGTCTTGGCTGCTTGGCATGGGTGGTGAGAAAGCAGAAATGTGCCTTTTTCTAGTCCTGAGTGACTGACTTGGGTCACTTGATTGATTGTGGAAGTCTGAAAGCTTTTGGCACGCTGAGCAGAGGCAGCATCCAAAGTAACAGGGCGTGAGAGCGTCACACAGCTGAGACTTTGCTTGGCTCTGGCTAATTATTATGGGAAGTGTCTACAACTTGTCTGTAGCAATGCATCCAGTGGCACCACTGCAAGAAGCACAAAGCCTAGGGGTTAGGCTGGAAAATGTAATGAGACATGGGAGCAAATACAGCTACCTGCATTTTTAAGTGGTGTCATGGCTTCATAGCCTCCTTGGGTATGAGAGACGTGGCTATGGGTTAAAGTTGGACTGAGTTTGGTGTCCTTGTTGACTAGCATTAAAGGGAAGAGGCATTCTCTGTCGAGAGGGTGAGCTTGCAGAGCTCTGTGGAGCCAGAAAGTCTGAGACTGAAAGAAATTTTGGCCCAGGACCAGAGATGGTGCCTGCTGGCTTTTGGAAGGCTTGATGCTGGCACCACATTGTTGTGATGTGGGACAGAAGCCCCTGGCGATGCATGAGTGTTTTTGTCTTGTTCCTGCATGTTGGTTGAGCTCTTCCAGGTTAAGTCTTAGGTAAAATGGAAGAAAAGAGGCATTTAAACATGTCTCAACAATCTGGAAGTGTTCACTGTGTGTGGCTCTCTTGGCTGAATAGTGTCATCCTCATGCTCTTGGAAATGTGGTGGGATTTGCATCTGTGAATCTCATCTGCTCTGTGGTCTGCTGCAGTGACCCCAGCTCTTTGCAAGGCCAGCTGCTGGCAGAGCCCTTGAAAGAAGGTGGATGGGAAGTGAGTGGCTGGAGAGCAGCCCTGAGGAGAGAGACTTGGGGGTGCTGGTGGAGGAGAAGCTCAACAGGAGCCAGCAGTGTGCACTTGCAGCCCAGAAAGCCAAGCAGAGCCTGGGCTGCAGCAGCAGAAGTGTGGCCAGCAGGGCCAGGGAAGTGATTCTCCCCCTCTGCTGTGCTCTGCTGAGACCCCACCTGGAGTACTGCATCCAGTTCTGGAGCCCCTGGGACAAGAGGGATGTGGAGATGCTGGAGTGTGTCCAGAGCAGGGCCAGGAGGATGCTCAGAGGGCTGCAGCAGCTCTGCTGTGAGCACAGACTGAAAGAGTTGGGGCTGTGCAGGCTGGAGAAGAGGAGGCTCCCAGGTGACCTTCTTGTGGCCTTCCAGGATCTGAAGGGGGCTACAAAAAAGCTGGGGAGGGACTTTTGAGGCTGTCAGGGAGTGCCAGGACTGGGGGGAATGGAGCAAAGCTGGAGGTGGGGAGAGTCAGGCTGGAGGTGAGGAGGAAGTTGTTGAGCATGAGAGTGGTGAGAGGCTGGAATGGGTTGCCCAGGGAGGTGGTTGAGGCCCCATGGCTGGAGGTGTTTCAGGCCAGGCTGGCTGAGGCTGTGTGCAGCCTGCTCTAGGGTAGGGTGTCCCTGGGCATGGCAGGGGGGTTGGAACTGGCTGCTCCTTGTGGTCCCTTCCAACCCTGACTGATTTTATGATTTGCTGCAGCAAGCAAGCTTGCCATCAGCTCTGGTGTGAGCTTGTATCCTTGTGGAGCAGCCTGGGCTCTGCATGCATTTTCCCAGTGAGCTGCTGCTATGTGAAGTGTGTCTGGCAGGGGCGGGGGGGAATTGGAGTCAGAGTGATAAAAATCACTTGGAGGGTTTGCTTCTTAGGGAGGCTTTCTCAGGAGATGCTCCTGAAACAGCAAAGGTGATACAGAGGTATAGAAGGGGATGAGCTCTGTTGTTTCTCCTGCAGTGCTGGAATTTGGGGAATGATTAAGCCCTAAACTGACACTAAATCCCTTGTGGGCAGGAGAGATGCTGAAGGGTCCCAGAGCACCTCAGCTCTTGGGGTGGATAATAAAGGTAGGAAGTGGACAGTGAAAAACCTCTGGATGCTGAGGGAGCAGATGACATTTCCAGATTGTTCAGCCTGGAGAAGACTCCAGGGGGACTTTAGAGCTACATTTCAGAAGGGGACCTACAGGAAGGCTGGGGAAGGACTGGTGAGAAGGCTTGTAGCAACAGGACAAGGGGCAATGGTTTGAAACTGGAGCAAAGTAGATTTAGGTTGGATATTAGGAAGAAGTTGTGCACAGTGAGAGTGATGGAGTACTGTTGGAATGTTGTGCCAGGGGGGGTCTAGGCTGGATGTGAGGAGGAAGTTCCTGGCAGAGAGTGATTGGCATTGGAATGGGCTGCCCAGGGAGGTGGTGGAGTGGCCGTGGCTGGAGGTGTTCAAGAAAAGACTGGCTGAGGCATTTGGTGCCATGGTCTAGATAACTGGATAGGGCTGGGTGCTAGGTTGGGCTGAATGATCTTGGAGGTCTCTTCCAACCTGGATGATTCTATGATTCTAATACTGAACAGGTTGCTTAGAGAAGTGGTGGAGATCCCATCCCTGGAGACATTCAAGGTCAGACTCGATGTGGTTCTGAGCAGTCTAGTTGGAGGTGTCCTTGCTGACTGCAAGGGGTTTGGACAAGATGACTTTTCAGGGTCCCTTCCAACCCAAGGCAATCTGTGAACCTGTGAGGTCCTCCGATGCTGCCACTCTGGGGAGGATGAAGCTTGGCTGGGGGCTGCAGCTTGGAAAGAGAAGGGGAGCAGCATGGCTGAGCTGGAGGCTGTGAGCGAGCAGATGGGGTCACCTGCTGTAACTTGGGTCCTGGCCAGAGCACCAGGAGGGTGCCTGCTTGCCCTTGAAATACCATCACTGCAACTTGCCTGGGAAAAAAACAACCTCTGCAGCACTTATAAACCAGGAATAAAAAGTACTGAAGGGTTTGGCAGAGCTGCCACCAGGCCCCAGTGCCTCTCTGCTGCTTCATTTATCAGCAGCATTTCCTAATGACCCTGATGGTTTCCTCTGCTGTGAGAGTGCTCAGGGATTGGCACAGGCTGCCCAGGGAGACAGTGGTAAAGACCCCATCCCTGGAGGTGCTCTAGAAACCTGTGGCCATGGCACTTTGGGAGATGGTTTAAGGGCTGTGGTGGTGTTGAGTTGATGGTTGGACTGGATGACCTTAGAGGCCTTTTCCAAACTTAATCATAGAATTAAGCAGGTTGGAAGAGAGCTCCAAGCTCATCCAGTGCAACCTAGCACCCAGCCCTGTCCAACCAACCAGACCATGGCACTAAGTGCCCCAGCCAGGCTTGGCTTCAACACCTCCAGCCACGGCCACTCCACCACCNCAGAGAGAGTGATTGGCATTGGAATGGGCTGCCCAGGGAGGTGGTGGAGTGGCCGTGGCTGGAGGTGTTGAAGCCAAGCCTGGCTGGGGCACTTAGTGCCATGGTCTGGTTGGTTGGGCAGGGCTGGGTGCTAGGTTGGGCTGGCTGAGCTTGGAGCTCTCTTCCAACCCGCTTGATTCTGTGATTAGAGAGGAGACAGTAATTGTTGCAAAATTAAATCCCAGTGATTGCAGTTGAGCAAGAAATGAGGCCTTGAGCGTTGTTCCTTGCACTATTTGTTCTATTTGTTACCAGACTTGGTCCTCCCTGAATAAGACAGTGAGGAGTTGAGCAATGGTGCTGTTGTAGAATCATGGAATCAAGCAGGTTGGAAGAGAGCTCCAAGCTCAGGCAGCCCAACCTAGCACCCAGCCCTGCCCAACCAACCAGACCATGGCACTAAGTGCCCCAGCCAGGCTTGGCTTCAACACCTCCAGCCACGGCCACTCCACCACCTCCCTGGGCAGCCCATTCCAATGCCAATCACTCTCTCTGCCAGCAACTTCCTCCTCACATCCAGCCTAGACCTGCCCTGGCACAGCTTGAGACTGTCCCCTTCTTCCATTGCTGGAATGGTTTAGGTTGGAAAGGTCCTCAATGATCATCCAGTTCCCCCCCCCCTGCCATAGGCATGATTGCATTTTTCTCAAAGGTGCCTTTCTGCTACACTTTTTTTCCCCCCTACCATGGGGAGTTATAAATATTAAACTGAAACTATAAATACTTGCCTCAACTAACTCCAAATAGACCTAAATTGTGCCTTGTGATCTCTCTCTGTATCTTTACAACCTTTCAGAAAGGTTGGCAGAGGCATTTGAGGTTGTTTACCTGGGAGAAGAGAAGGCTCTGAGGAGACCTTATTGTGGCCTTTCAGTGTCTGAAGGAGGCTACAAGAAAGCTGGGGAGAGACTTTTTAGGGTGTCAGGTAGTGATAGGACTGGGGCAGAATGGATCCAAGCTAGGGGAGGAGAGATTCAGATTAGATGTTAGGGAGAAACTCTTCAGCACCCTGGAATGGGTTGCCCAGGGAGGTAGTGGAAGCCTCATCCCTGGATGTGTTTAAGGCCAGGCTGGGTGAGGCTGTGGGCAGCCTGCTCTAGTGGGAGGTGTCCCTGGGCATGGCAAGGGGATTGGAATAAGATGATTCTTGTGGTCCCTTCCAACCCTGACTTCTTCCATGGTCCTGTGCTTCCATGGTCCTGTGCTTCCATGGTCCTGTGCTTCCATGATTCTCATTTCCTGGAGTGCTGACAGTGCTGCAGTGGAGCAATCCCAGCTGGAAGCCCACTGCAGGAATAACAAATGACTTGCTTGGAGCTGGCTGCAAGGCTCACACTAATTACCCACTAGGTTGCAGGCAGCAAGTTGGCCACAGGAGCAGTTGGGTGTCCACAGAAGTGAAGTGTTCCACTGGTAGGATTATTTCAGGAGGAAAACAGGAGTTTGGTTGGAAAGCATTAACAAAGCTCACAGCCAACAGCTATTGTGGTGATTGATCCAGGAGCCAAGTGCCTTGTGAGCCCTCTCTGTAACTTTAGAACCTTTCAGAAAGGTTGGCAGAGGCTTTGGGGTTGTTCAGTTTGGAGAAGAGAAGGCTCTGAGGAGACCCTCTTGTGGCCTTTCAGTGTCTGAAGGAGGTACAAGAAAGCTGGGGAGGGACTTTTTAGGGTATCAGGTAGTGATAGGACTGGGGGGAAATGGAACCAAGCCAGAGGAGGAGAGATGTAGGTTAGATGTTAGGAAGAAGCTCTTCAGCATGAGAGTGGTGAGACCCTGGTGCAGGTTGCCCAGGGAGGTGGTGGAAGCCTCATCCCTGGAGGTGTTTCAGGCCAGGCTGGCTGAGGCTGTGTGCAGCCTGCTCTAGGGTAGGGTGTCCCTGGGCATGGCAGGGGGATTTGAATTAGATGATCCTTGTGGTCCCTTCCAACCCTGTCTGCTTCCATGGTTCTGTGCTTCCATGGTTCTGTGCTTCCATGGTTCTGTGCTTCCATGGTTCTCATTTCTTGGAGTGCTGACAGTGCTGACAGGGTGGTGAGACACTGACGCAGGTTGCCCAGGGAGGTGGAGGAATCCTTATCCCTGGAGGTGTTGAAGGCCAGGCTGGATGTGGCTCTGGGCAACCTCCAGGTAAGTGTCCCTGCCCATGGCAGAAGGATTGGAACTAGATGATCACAGGATGTTAGGGGTTGGAGGGGACCTAAGGAGGTCATTGAGTCTAACCCCCCCGCCAGAGCAGGACAATCCTATCTAACACAGATCACACAGGAACACATCCAGACAGGCCTTGAAAGTCTCCAGAGAAGGAGACTCCACAACCTCTCTGGGCAGCCTGTGCCAGGGCTCTGGGACCCTTAACAGTGAAGAAGTTCCTTCTTGTGTTGAACTGGAACCTCCTGTGCTGCAGCTTCCATCCATTGCTCCTTGTGCAGAGATCTCTTTTGTTGCTGATGACCTTTGGGGGGGGTCCCTTCCAACCCTGCCACTTGTGTGATTGATTCTGTTTGGAAGTCAAGCATCACCTGCAGGCTGTTGTGTGTTGGGTTTTTTTTTCAGCAAAAGGCCACTTTAGAAGTTGGAACAAGTTGAGCATCAGCTCAGAGGCACATTAAGCAAGATTAATTCATCCCTCATTTATTTAATCAGAATTGTCAGGAATTATGCTCTCTACTGATGTAAACGTCGACCAAAATGACTTATTAGTAGATTTGATTGCTTTTTAAATTTAACTAGCAGAGATGCACTGCCATGCCTAAGAGAATTGCCCTGTGTGTTTTTTTTCCTTGTGTGTGAACAGTTCAGTGCCTAATGAATCACTTCAATGTACTTTTCTGAAGGAAAGCAGAGCAATTTAAATGTGCAATGCATTGATTTACCTCAAATGGATTAGACCTCGGTGTGCAATCCTTTGCATTCATTTACTTTCACCACAACTGGAGTAATAAAGGGAAGTTTCTGCCTGGCACCAGCCTCAATTAACTCATCCAACTTGCTAGAAAGCAAAGGAAAAATAGAGTCATAGAATCAACCAGATTGGAAGATGATCTAGTCAGCTGGGTAGAGCTGGGGGATAGGTTGGACTGGATGAGCTTGGAGGTCTCTTCCTACCTGGTTGATTCTATGTTGACTGGTTAGGGTTGGGTGCTAGGTTGGGCTGGATGAGCTTGGAGGTCTCTTCCAACCTGGTTGATTCTATGTTGACTGGTTAGGGTTGGGTGCTAGGTTGGGCTGGATGAGCTTGGAGGTCTCTTCCAACCTGGTTGATTCTATGTTGACTGGTTAGGGTTGGGTGCTAGGTTGGGCTGGATGAGCTTGGAGGTCTCTTCCAACCTGGTTGATTCTATGTTGACTGGTTAGGGTTGGGTGCTAGGTTGGGCTGGATGAGCTTGGAGGTCTCTTCCAACCTGGTTGATTCTATGTTGACTGGTTAGGGTTGGGTGCTAGGTTGGGCTGGATGAGCTTGGAGGTCTCTTCCAACCTGCTTGATCCTATGATTCTAAGATCATCCAGTCCAACCTATCCCCCCAGCCCTATCCAGTCAACCTGACCATGACACTAAGTGCATAATGAAGAGCTGGTTGAAAATGGGGGTGTGGGAGTGGATCTTTCTGAAAGGAGATGGGGCCTGGATCATAGGATGCCAGCTTGGATGGCTCTGGCAGCTATGCCAAAGGCAGCACTATGGGGCTGGATGGAGAATGCCAGGGCTGGATGTAGCCCACCAGGGCTGGGACTGGGTGCAAGAGCAAAGAGGAGAGAATTTGCTCTGAAGTACTGTCTGAAGAATCACAGAATCAAGCAGGTTGAAAGAGACCTCCAAGCTCATCCAGTTCAACTTATCCCCCAGCTCTATCCAGTCAACTAGAGCATGGCACTGAGTGAATAATGAATAGGTGGTTGGAAATGGGGGTGTGGGAGTGGATCTTTCTGAAAGGAGATGGGGCCTGGATCATAGAATGACAGGTTGGGTGGCTCTGGATATTATGCAGCACTACAGGGCTGGATGGAGACCACCAGGGCTGGGACTGGATGCAAGAGCAAGGAGGAGAGAATTGTCTCTAAAGTGCTGTCTGAAGTACTGATGCTTTTGTACTGATGAATTGTACCCAAAGTACTGAAGGCTTCTTGACTTTCTCAGCACAAACTCATATATTTAATCTGGTGCAACTCTTAAAGTCATCTGTAGACTCCCTTTTTTGTCTTTTTTATGTGTGTGGTTTTTTGCTTGTTTATTTGGTTAGGTTTTTATTACCTGCCCAGGTTTGTTTTCTGAAGTGGCTTGGAAGAAAAGGTACCAAGCAAAGAAATTCTCTCCATTGCAAAAGCACAGAAAGCATTTGCAGCAAGCTTGCTTTTGATGCTGTTTCTGCAAAGTCTTGAGTGCAGGAAAGATCTTCAGCCTCTGTCCTCAAGCAGTGGCATTCTGCATGCTCCCCCTCCCCAACTGGATTAGATACTTAGAGTGGAGATGAGGAAGGACTCCTTTACACTGAGGGTGGTGAGACACTGGCACAGGTTGCCCAGGGAGATTGTGGAGCACAGAAGCACCCAATGTGATCAAAGATTCTGTGCTCCACAACCTCCCTGGAGATGTTCAGGGTCAGATTGGATGAGGCCTTGAGTGACCTGTTCCAGTGGGAGGTGTCCCTGCTGTAGGGACAGAGTTGGAACTGGATGAGCTTTGAGGTCATGGAATCATATAATAGAATCAAGCAGGTTGGAAGAGACCTCCAAGCTCATCCAGTCCAACCTAGCACCCATCCCTATCCAGTCAACTAGACCAAGGCCAGGCTGGATGAAACCATCTTATTGCTGCCTACAACTACCTGAAGGGAGGCTGTAGGCAGGTGGGGTTGGGCTCTGCTGCCAGGCAGCCNACATGGAGCCGCTGTCCCTGGAGGTGTTGAAGCAAAGCCTGGATGAGGCACTTAGTGCCATGGTCTGGTTGATTGGGCAGGGCTGGGTGCTAGGTTGGACTGGATGATCTTGGAGGTCTGTTCCAACCTGCTTGATTCTGTGACCTTGATCAACCTGCTCTAGTGGGAGATGTCCCTGCCCATGGCAGGGGGATTGGAACTGGGTGAGCTTTAAAGATGCTTTCCAGCACAACACATTCTGTGAATCTATCATAAAGTTGTAACTCCAGGTTTGAGCATATTTTATTGCTTCAGTAACTCTCTTCTTTTTCCCTTCTTCCCTCACTCCCCCTAACTCCCCTCTGCCCCTGCAGTCTGTGCCTTGGGCTGGCTCAGTCCTGACTGAGCAGCAGGACTCAAAATTCTCTGGATAGTTCCTTATTTAACCACTTTGCAGCAGCAGTGCTGCCTGGGCTTTGTTTGGCTCTGCAGGGATTACTGTGGCCAAGCAGCCTTGTGACTCTCAGCCTTTTTTGGGAATTACCCATGTAGGCTTCTTACATACTTGTGAGGATTAATTCCTACACCCCCCCCCCCCCCCCCCACTTCTCAATCAGCTAATTCCACTGCAGGCAGCTGCCTGGCCAGATGTAAACCTGCGGGGGAGCAAGGCTATAGAGCATCCTCAGCTGCTGCCTGCCTCCCCCTCTGCTATGCCCTGCTGAGACCTCATCTTGAATACTGCCTTCAGTTTTGGGCTCCCCAGTTAAAGAGGGACAGGGATCTGCTGGAGAGGGTCCAGCAGAGGGCTATGAGGATGATGAGAGGACTGGAGGGCACTGCCTGATAAGGAGAGGCTGAGGGACCTGGGGCTGCTTAGTCTGGAGAAAAGAAGACTGAGAGGGGATTTAATCAATGCTTCTAAGTATCTGAGGGCTGCCAGCAGCAGGGAAACAGGCTCTGCTCACTGCTCCCTGGGATAGGACAAGCAGCAATGGGTGTAAGTTGCAGCACAGGAGGTTCCAGCTCAACACAAGGGGGAACTTCTTGGCTGGAAGGGTCCCAGAGCCCTGGCACAGGCTGCCCAGAGAGGCTGTGGAGTCTCCTTCTCTGGAGCCTTTCCAGGCCTGTCTGGATGTGTTCCTCTGTGATCTGTGTTAGATAGGATTGTCCTGCTCTGGCAGGTGGTTGGACTTGATGACCTCCTTAGGTCCCTTCCAACCCCTAACATCCTGTAATCCCTTAGGAAGCCAATTCTCTGCTCCCAGTTTGGGGCTGGGATGCTCACCTGAGCAATGCCTGCTGGAATTTGCAGGACAATCCTATCAGGTGATAAGAATTAGAGGAATTGGCCTCAAGTTGCACCAGGGGAGGTTTAGGTTGGAGATGAGGAAAAATGTCTTTGTTGTGAGAGCAAATCGCAGTCAGGGTAGGAAGGGACCACAAGGAGCAGCCAGTTCCAGCCCCCCTGCCAGGACCAGGGACACCCTACCCTAGAGCAGGCTGCACACAGCCTCAGCCAGCCTGGCCTGAAACACCTCCAGCCATGGGGCCTCAACCACCTCCCTGGGCAACCCTTTGCCATTCACTCTCATGGCGAAGAACTTCCTCCTCGCGACTGGTGGGCATAGATTAGCACAGGCTGCCCAGGGAGGTGATGGAGTCCTCATGTTCTGGGAGCCTGTGGCCATGGAGGTATTCAGGGAGCCTGTGGCTGTGGCAGTTGGGGACATGGCTTAGTGGCCACGGTGGTGTTGGGCTGAATGATCTTAGAGGTCTTTTCCAACCAAAACAATTCCATCATCCCAAGCTGACCAGAAGAGGAGGTGCAAGACTTTTAACGCTGAAGGCAGCATGGTGATGGGGATGAGGAGCTAATGCTGCTCCTGCCTTCCTCCTCCTCCTCTTCCTTGGCAGCTGGCAGCAGAGAGGGAGTGTGGATTATTGCTGGTGATTGATTTGCTGATGCTGGCAGTCGTACAGTGTGTTCTGGGACTAATAGGGTAGCACTGAGTTATTCAGGCGTTGGTGAAATGAATCACATTTGCCATGAGTAATAAGGAGCAGGCTTTGGTATTTATGAATAATTAACACAGTAAAGGTTTTCTTAAGCAGACATGAAGAAATGATTTAATTTCTACTGTGAGCACTGTAAAATTAATGAAAGATAATTGCATTTGCTAATGTGAGACTAAGAAGCCAAAGCAATCTATTTCTTTCTCCTTTTCTTGTGGTGCTGAAAGTCTTACTGCAGATGTAAACAGCAAAGGGACAATTCCCTCAGTAGGATTGCATTGGCTGGGCCCTGTGTTAAGCAATCCAGAGAGGTAGGGCTTGTTGAAATAAGTGTATTGATAGCTCATTGCTGGTTGTTCCCATCCTGTTGTGTGTTTCTGAATGAGTTGTGTGTCTGTCTATTATTAATACAGAACTAGACCCTAAAAATGTGAAACTAGACCCTAAAAATGTGGAACTACAGATTAAAATGTGGACCTAGACCCTAAAAATGTATCTGAAATAAGTGTCAATATATCTAAAAATAAATATAGGATGGTTTAGGTTGGAAGGGACAACCTGGCCAGGCTGGATGTGTGGGCAGAGGCCAACGGGATGAGATTGAAGAAGGCCAAGTGCAGGGTTCTACACTCTGGCCACAGCAACCCCAAGCAGCACTACAGGCTGGGGCCAGAGTGGCTGAGAGCAGCCAGGCAGAGAGGGAGCTGGGGGTGCTGGCAGAGAGGAGCTGAAGAGGAGGCAGCAGAGTGCCCAGGTGGGCAGCAGAGCCAATGGCATCCTGGGCTGGCTCAGGAGCAGTGTGGGCAGCAGGACAACGGAGGATCNAGTGATTGGCATTGGAATGGGCTGCCCAGGGAGGTGGTGGAGTGGCCGTGGCTGGAGGTGTTGAAGCCAAGCCTGGCTGGGGCACTTAGTGCCATGGTCTGGTTGGTTGGGCAGGGCTGGGTGCTAGGTTGGGCTGGCTGAGCTTGGAGCTCTCTTCCAACCTGCTTGATTCTTCATGATTCTATGACCTCGAGGATCATCCAGTTCCAACCCCCTACCATAGGCAGGGACAGCTCCCACTGGAACAGGTCACTCAAGACCTCATCCAGCCTGACCTTGAACATCTCCAGGGAGGTTGTGGAGCAGAGAATTTGATCTTTGATCACATTCTGTGCTTCTGTGCTCCATAACCTCCCTGGGCAACCTATGCCAGTGTCTCACCACCCTCACTGCAAAGAACCTTTCCTTTCCTGCTTGATTCTATGAAGTGAACTTTCACATCTCCACAAAGGCATTCAATAGACTATGCCTTTCATGAGCTCCTTGGAGCAAATGCTCCTCACTTCTCATAACCAAAGGGGCTGTGAGGTTTTGAATGTTTTTAGAGGTCTGAGCAGGTGACAAGATGAAGTCTTCCTTTACTCTGTCTTGTGACTGGTAAATGAAAACATTGCAAGGCTCCCAGCATTGGGAATGTGCTGGTTCAAGCTGCTGTTTGAGATCCTGCACCCAAATGGAGGTATTAAAGCACTTGGCTTGTTTTCTCTAAGCTTTCTGGTGTTCAGACTAAAGCAACTGTTTTAAACCCACCTCTACCCTCCATTAAGAAAAATGTTTCCTTGGTCAATGCCAGGGAAGCTCCTTTTGAGAGTTGCTTTTTCAAGGGTAGCTGAGGGGAGAGCATTTCCTTTAGCTCGTGGGAAAGTTATTCCCTGGAGCAATCCCAAGCCATTCTGAGATGCTTTGAGTTGTTGCTCTGGTCAGACCCAACTTGGAGTCCTCTGTATAGTTCTGGAACCCATAACAGAAGAAGGACATGGAATTGTTGGAGCAAGTCCAGAGGAGGGCCATAAAAATGCTGAGAGGGCTGCAGCAGCTCTGCTCAGAGGACAGGCTGAGAGAGTTGGGGCTCTGCAGCCTGGAGAAGAGAAGGCTTGGAGGAGATCTAGGAGTGGCCTTCCAGGATCTGAAGGGGGCTACAGGAGGGCTGTGGAGGGACTATTGACAAGGTCTGGTAATGACAGGATGAGGAGGAATGGGTTTAAACTGGCAGAGGGGAGATTGAAAGTGGATATTAGGAAGAAGTTCTTTGCAGTGAGTGGTGAGACAGTGGCACAGGTTGAGGGTGGTGAGACAGTGGCACAGGTTGAGGGTGGTGAGACACTGGCACAGGTTTCCCAGGGAGGTTGTGGAGCACAGAAGCACCCAATGTGATC
>WAAF01012641.1:40629-52652 GCA_013400475.1 Tricholaema leucomelas
AACCAAGCAGGTTGGAAGAGACCTCCAAGCTCATCCAGCCCAACCTAGCACTCAGCCCTATCCAATCAACATAGAACCAAGCAGGTAGGAAGAGACCTCCAAGCTCATCCAGTCCAACCTAGCACCCAGCCCTATCCAATCAACATAGAACCAAGCAGGTAGGAAGAGACCTCCAAGCTCATCCAGTCCAACCTAGCACCCAGCCCTGGCCAATCAACATAGAACCAAGCAGGTTGGAAGAGACCTCCAAGCTCATCCAGTCCTACCTAGCACCCAGCCCTGGCCAATCAACCAGACCATGGCACTGAGTGCCTCATGCAGGCTTTGCTTCAACACCTCCAGGGCTGACCTTCCATCAGCCAGTCTCTGTGATGAAATTGGTCAGTATATCAGGCAGCACAGAGAGGGGGGAAAAAAGCCCAGAGAAAGGAGTTAAGAACAGCTGAGCTCATGGGCAGATAACAAGTTGTGTGCTGCTGGATTACGGCAGGATCCGGTTATTTGTCACATATCTAAGCTGATTGTGTGGCTCAGCAGTTCTGTTGCAGGATTTGAGAGCGTGCTCAGCCCAGCCTGCTGCTCTCCAGCCCCAGCTGAGCTCTGGGAACTGGAGGTTGAAGGCTGACCAAAGAGGGAAAAAAAATGGTGTATTAAATGTGGTAAATTTAACTGTGCTTTGGAAATGGTACAGTTGAAAGGAACCTGAGGCTGGCTGGTTTCTTGTCTAAAGAGATTGAGGTTGTTTTTCCTTCATTCTCCTGTTATTATCCTGAAAATAGAAGCAGTTTTACTTCTGTGGTGGTATTTTTTCCCCCTCTTATGTCACCTGGTGTGATTTAGGGTGAAATGCTTCCTCCAGTGACCTGTGCATTCATAGAATCATGGGATGGTTTCATTTGGAAGGGACCTTAAAGCTCTTCCAGTTCCAAACCCCTGCCATGGGCAAAGACACCTCCCCCTAGCTCAGATTGCTCAAGGGCTTATTCAGCCTGGCTATGAACACCTCCAGGGAGGGAGCAGCCACAGCCTCCCTGGGCAACCTGTGCCAGTCTCTCCTCACCTTCACTGTAAAGAACTTCTTCCTCATCTGCGCTCTCACTCTCCCCTCTGCCAGCTCAAAGCCATTGTCCCTCATCCTGGCACTCACAGCCCCTGTCACAAGTCCCTCCCCAGCTCTCCTGGAGCCCCCTTCCAGGTACTGGAAGGCTGCTCCAAGGTCTCCCTGCAGCCTTTTCTTCTCCAGGCTGAACAGTCCTACCTCTGTCCCCAAAGGTTCTGCAGCCCTCTGATCATCTTCATAGCCTCCCCTTGCCCCTCTCCAGCAGCTCCAGGTCCTTCTTGTGCTGTGTTCCCCAGCACTGGAGGCAGTGCTGCAGGTGAGGTCAGAGCAGAGGGGTAGAATCCCCTCCCTGTGCTGCTGCTCTGCCTGCTCTGGCTGCAGCCAGTGCACAGCTGGCTCTGGGCTGCTGGTGACCAGTGCCACAGTCTCAAGCTGTGCCAGGGCAGGTCTAGGGTGGATGTTAGGAGGAAGTTGTTGGCAGAGTGATTGGCATTGGAATGGGCTGCCCAGGGAGGTGGTGGAGTGGCCGTGGCTGGAGGTGTTGAAGCCAAGCCTGGCTGGGGCACTTAGTGCCATGGTCTGGTTGGTTAGACAGGGCTGGGTGCTAGGTTGGGCTGGATGAGCTTGGAGGTCTCCTCCAACCTGCTTGATTCTATGATTCCTTTAGACCAAATCCTTCTGCATTCCCTCCACACAGGAGCAGCTGTTCATACAATGGGTTAGGTTGGAAGGAATCTTGAAGACCATCAGTTCCAGACCCCTGCATGGCCAGGGACAGCTGTCACTAGAGCAGGTTGCTTGAGGCCCTGTTCAAACTGACCTTGAACACCTCCAGGGAAAGGACATCCACAACCTCCTTGGGCAACCTGTGCCAGTATCTCCCCACCCTCACTCTCAACTATTTCTTCCTCATCTCCATTCTCCATTTGTGCTTTCCCAGCTCAAAGCCATTGCCACTCCTGCTATCACTTCATGTCCTTGCCAGAAGTCCCTCTCCAGCTCTCCTGTAGCCCCCTTCAGGTACTGGAATGTTGCTCTAAGGTCTCTCTGGAGTCTTCTCCTCTCCAGGCTCAACATCCTCACCTCTCTCAGCCTGTCCCCACAGCAGAGGTTCTGCAGCCCTCTGATCACCTTGGTGGCCTCCTCTGGCCCCTCTCCAGCAGCTCCAGGTCCTTCTTGTGCTGTGTTCCCCAGCCCTGGAAGCAGTGCTAGAGGTAAGGTCAGAGCAGAGGGGCAGAATCCCCTCTCTGTGCTGCTGCTCTGCCTGCAGCCAGCACACAGCTGGCTCTGTGCTGCTGGTGAGCAGTGCTGGCTGCTGGGCAGTTTGCCATCATCTGCATTCACAGAGCAGTTCTGGGTGTGAAGGACATCCCCTTACAGTAAAAAATACTAACTATCTTACCTAATGGTCTGTCAGGGTAAGTGAAATTCTGACCTCCCTACTGCTGTGATTAAAAGCTCTTCTAAAGGGTCATTGTCTGCCTCTCAGTACAGAGTGTACCTGTTGCTTATAATGGGGGAGAAGGTTGGGTATATCCCAAAATCTGGCATCTCCTGGGAGTTGGATACTCAAGCTGACCTCTGGTCATCCAAAGAAACTCAGTGTGTGAAGAAAGTAGGTGGTTTTGAGCAGCAGCTGTTACCAAACTGCTTTCCTGTGACTTTCACCTCTGTATATTCAGCTTACCCAGAACCTGTTTCCTTGGTGAGGAGAGTTTTGGGGTGGAAACCTCCAAATGCAGGGCAGGGAGCAGACTTTGGACACAACCATTTGCAGATGGCTTGCCTGAAAGCCACCTATATTTAACAGGGTGGCAGATTTAGTTATGTCAGAGGATGGACTTAATTTCCTGTGGGAAGGGAAAACGGGGATCTGGGATGTGATCTAAAGGCAGCATCTGCAGTTCTGGGCTCCCAGGTGTCATTGCCTTCTCTGTCAGACTGTGTTGGGCTCTGTTGCAGGATCTGGGAGCTGTGTTGCCTTTTGGAAGTGTGCTATGGTAGGACTTAGAGATGCTGAAGAGGTTATTACAGAATCACAGAGTGGTTGGGTTTGGAAGAGACCTCCAGAGATCATCCAGCCCAATTCCCCCCCTGCTAAAGCAACCTTACCTAGGGCAGGTTGCACAGGATCACAAGTTCCAGGTGGGTTTTGAAGGTCTACCAGAGAAGGAAGCTTCACAGCCTCTGGACAGCCTGCTCCTGGGCTGCAGCACCTTCACAAGGAAGACTTTTTTCTTTAACTTCAAGTGAAACCTCCTGGGTTCCAATTTGTGACCATTGCCCCTTGTCCTGTCACTGGGCACCTCTGAAAAGAGCCCAACCCCATCATCATGACCTCTACCCCTTAGATATTGATGGGCATTGAAAAGGTTTCCTCTTTCTGCTCTTTTCTGTACTGAAGAGCCACAGGTCTCTGAGCCTCTGCTTGTCACAGAGACTTCTCGAGTTCTGCCAAGGGCATGACCTGTACTGGGCTTAGGTGATCCTGAAATCTGCAATGTGGTAGCTGGTGGGAGTCAGTCTGGAACATTTGGAGAAGCAGGGGAGAGCAGAACTCAGCCTTTCATAGCATCATAGATTCAGCCAGGTTGGAAGAGAGCTCCAAGCTCAGTCAGCCCAACCTAGCACCCAGCCCTGCCCAACCAACCAGACCATGGCACTAAGTGCCCCAGCCAGGCTTGGCTTCAACACCTCCAGCCACGGCCACTCCACCACCTCCCTGGGCAGCCCATTCCAATGCCAATCACTCTCTCTGCCAAGAACTTCCTCCTCACATCCAGCCTAGACCTGCCCTGGCACAGCTTGAGGCTGTGTCCCCTTCTTCTGTTGCTGGCTGCCTGGCAGCAGAGCCCAACCCCACCTGGCTACAGCCTCCCTGCAGGGAGCTGCAGACAGCAATGAGCTCTGCCCTGAGCCTCCTCTTCTGCAGGCTGCACACCCCCAGCTCCCTCAGCCTCTCCTCACAGGGCTGTGCTCCAGGCCCCTCCCCAGCCTTGCTGCCCTTCTCTGAACACCTTCCAGCACCTCAACATCTCTCTGCAATGGAGGAGCCCAGAACTGGACACAGCACTCCAGGGGTGGCCTGAGCAGTGCTGAGCACAGGGGCAGAAGAACCTCCCTTGTCCTGCTGGCCACACTGCTCCTGAGCCAGCCCAGGATGCCATTGGCTCTGCTGCCCACCTGGGCACTCTGCTGCCTCCTCTTCAGCTCCTCTCTGCCAGCACCCCCAACTCCCTCTCTGCCTGGCTGCTCTCAGCCACTCTGTCCCCAGCCTGTAGTGCTGCTTGGGGTTGTTGTGGCCCAAGTGTAGAACGCTGCACTTGGCCTTGTTCAGTCTCATCCCATTGGCCTCTGCCCACCCATCCAGCCTGGCCAGGTCCCTCTTTTTAGCTCACGTGGACAACTTCCTTTTATTTTGCAAGTTTTCTTCTTTGCTTGAGCAGCTGAGATGAAACTTCCCTTTTTTTTCTTAAGAGCAAAAGCCTTTGCTTTATTAAAGCAGGTACCAGGGCTGGGATGTGCTGCAGTCACAGCATCTCTTGGCTTTGATCCTTGGTTGTGGTGTAGGAGAGCCACAGAACAGCTCAGGAAGGTGCGGTGGGGAAGTGGTTTGCAGTCTCTGGTCTAGACTGACGCCTGTAGCCCAGGCCCAGAGTAAGCTGAGATTACTCCAGGCTGCAGGGCACCATCAAGCTCTTTGGGGGTCACTTTTGGCAGCATTATCCCCTGGTGCCCACCACCCAGCCAGCAGCGGTTGCTTTCCCTCCTTGTGTTCCACTCAGGCAGGGAGAATGGAGGAATAATTTCTGGGGGGAATGTCATAGAATCAGCCAGGCTGGAAGAGAGCTCCAAGCTCAGCCAGCCCAACCTAGCCCCCAGCCCTGCCCAACCAACCAGACCATGGCACTAAGTGCCCCAGCCAGGCTTGGCTTCAACACCTCCAGCCACGGCCACTCCACCACCTCCCTGGGCAGCCCATTCCAATGCCAATCACTCTCTCTGACAGCAACTTCCTCCTCACATCCAGCCTAGACCTGCCCTGGCACAGCTTGAGGCTGTGTCCCCTTCTTCTGTTGCTGCTTGCCTGGCAGCAGAGCCCAATCCCACCTGGCTACAGCCTCCCTTCAGGTAGTTGTAGACAGCAATGAGCTCTGCCCTGAGCCTCCTCTTCTCCAGGCTGCACACCCCCAGCTCCACAGGGTTGGAAGGTTTGTCCATTCCTTTCCCTGTTCAAAGATTGAGATTCTCTTACTGCATTTTGTTTTCTCCACTGTTTTTGTGTCAAAGAAGAGCAGGCTCTTTGCAGCTCCAAGGCTGCTTGGGCTGGGAAGCAGGGCAGGGATGTGTCTAGCAGGGATTTGGTGATGAAATTTATTGTTGCTCTGCTTGAACATTAACCTCAAGGATTTTATCTTCTCTCTTTTAAAGAAGATTCTATTTCTTTATTTAGCCACTAGTGGAAAATTTCAACTTGTCCTCCACTTAACCACAGGTCAGGTTTTTCCAGGAGAGTGAAATGGAGGGAAGGGAGGCTGTAGCTAGGTGGGGTTGGGCTCTGCTGCCAGGCAAGCAGCAAGAGAAGAAGGGGACACAGCCTCAAGCTGTGGCAGGGCAGGTCTAGGCTGGATGTGAGGAGGAAGTTGCTGTCAGAGAGAGTGATTGGCATTGGAATGGGCTGCCCAGGGAGGTGGTGGAGTGGCCGTGGCTGGAGGTGTTGAAGCCAAGCCTGGCTGGGGCACTTAGTGCCATGGTCTGGTTGGTTGGGCAGGGCTGGGTGCTAGGTTGGGCTGGCTGAGCTTGGAGCTCTCTTCCAGGCTGGTTGATTCTATGTTCAGTGATGTATCTCTTGCCTGCCTCTTGCCTGCTTACCTGCTCATATCACATCTGTGGTGGGTTTTGATTGCAGGAAGGCTGCCTTCTGGCCCCACCAAACCGCTGTGGTGCTTTCTAGACAAGAGAGGATAGCAGGTGTCTCCAAGGTGGTGGTGCTTCTCCCCCTGGGAATGGGTTACCCCCCAGACTTTCAGAGATAGGAGGTGTCACTCTTCCTAAAGCCATGATTTACTGAGCTGAATGGGGTTGTTTCAAATGATAGGCAGCGATGGGCATCCAAGAGGAAAGGGCAGTTTCCACTTGACAGCCGGCTGAAGATGAGCCATTGTGTGTCTAGGTGGCCAAGAAGGCCACCAGCATCCTAGCCTGGATCAGCAATGATGTGGCCAGCAGGAGCAGGGCAGGGATTGTCTTCCTGTAGTCATCACTGAAGAGGTCCCACCTTGAGTCCTGGGTTCTGTTTTGGGCCGCTCTCTCCAAGGACACTGAGGGGCTGGAGCAGGTCCAGGAAATGACAACAAAGCTGGGGAAGGGTCTGGAGAAGAGGGCTGGGGAGGAACAGCTGAGGGAGCTGGGGGCTTAAGTGTGGAGAAGAAGAGGCTGAGAGCAGACCTCATTGCTCTCTACAGCTCCCTAAAAGGATGCTGCAGTGAGGTGAGGTTGAGCTCTTCTCCCTAGCGATAAGCCATGGGACAAGGAGAAATGGCCTCAAGTTGCAGCAGAGGAGGTTTAGGTTGGATGTAAGAAGAAGCTTCCTATTGAGAAAGGGTTCTCAAAGATTACCCAGAGAGGGGACTGAATGCCCATCCCTGGAGGTGTTAGAAATAGGCAGAGCTGTGGTGCTGAGGGCCATGGTTTAGCCCCAGCCTTGGCAGACTTAGAGACTGGTTGGACTGGATGAGCTTAAAGATCTTTTCCAACTGAAACTATGATCCTGTGATCCACAGCTGCTGCCACTCACTCCTTGAAGCCTGTAGCACTGTCCTAGAGGTTCATTCTCGATCGTTTGACATTTCACACAGACTTCGGTGCTCTTTAGATTGATGTCTTGAAGTGTGGCTTTAAAACTCAACCAGCAAATGCCTGCACTGTGAGGGATGTTCCTGCACTCGGTGTTGTGTTGTAGGAATGGTGATGGTTAAGTGGAGTACCTCTGGAATCTTGTGTTACCAGGATGCTTATGTTCCCCCTCTTAATTTTTGTGAGGAGTCATTTAGATGTGTTCCAGATTAGAGCACAAAGGAACTGCCAGCTCTAAGTGCTCAGAGGCATCCATTCCACCTGGCTCTTTAGTGGTTAGTCACAGCTACTTGGGAGCTGTGATGTCAGATCTAACACCAACCATTATCCAGGCATCCTTCCTTGGAGATGTTCCTCCAGCCCCTCTGATAGGAAGACGACACAAAGATGCTGCAGGCAGTGGAACATCTGCCTGTGAGGCCAGGCTGAGGGAGCTGGGGCTGGCAGCTTGGAGCAGAGGAGCCTGAGGACTGCCCTCAGTGCTGTGCTAAAGGTGTGCAGGGCAATATCGGGAGGCTGCAGCCAGGCTCTGCTCAGGGGTGGCCAAGGGCAGCACAAGGGGCACTGGGTGCCAGCTGGAGCAGAGGTGGTGCCAGGGGAACAGAAGGTAGAACTTTGTCCCTGTGAGGGTGCTGGAGGCCTGGAGCAGGCTGCCCAGAGAGGTTGTGGAGACTCCCCTGGAGACATTCAAAACCCTCCAGGATGTGTCTCTGTGTGCCCTGTCCTGGGTGACCCTGCCCTGCCAGGGGGATTGGACTGGATGATTTTCGGACCTCCTATAGGTCACACTTCATCCTTTCAAGCCAAGTCCCTCTGCAGAGCCTTTCTACCCTCCAGCAGATCAACAGGAGAGGCTGAGGGAGCTGGGGGTGTGCAGCCTGCAGAAGAGGAGGCTCAGGGCAGAGCTCATTGCAGTCTGCAGCTGCCTGCAGGGAGGCTGTAGCCAGGTGGGGTTGGGCTCTGCTGCCAGGCAGCCAGCGACAGAAGAAGGGGACACAGCCTCAAGCTGTGCCAGGGCAGGTCTAGGCTGGATGTGAGGAGGAAGTTGTTGTCAGAGAGAGTGATTGGCATTGGAATGGGCTGCCCAGGGAGGTGGTGGAGTGGCCGTGGCTGGAGGTGTTGAAGCCAAGCCTGGCTGGGGCACTTAGTGCCATGGTCTGGTTGGTTGGGCAGGGCTGGGTGCTAGGTTGGGCTGGCTGAGCTTGGAGGTCTCTTCCAACCTGCTTGAGTCTATGATTCTATGTTGGAGAAAGTCTAGAGGAGGACCAAAAGGATGATCCAAAGGCTGGAAGCACCTCTGCTATGAGGACAGGCTGAGGGAGCTGGGGATGTTGAGCCTGGAGAAGGGAAGACTCTTGGAGGATCTTAAAGCTGCCTTCCAATACCTGAAGGGATCTTCTAGGAGGGCTGCAGAGGGACTTTTCATGAGGGTGCCTAGAGACAGGCCAAGGGGAATGGTTTTGATCTGAAGCAGAGCAGAGGTAGACTGGATCTTAGGAAGAAGTTCTTCAGCATGAGGGTGATGGGACTCTGGAATATATTGCCCAGAGTGAATGTGGCTGCTCCCTCCCTGGAGATGTTCAAGGCCAGCTTGGATGAGGCCTGGGCTAATTGAGAGGTGTCCCTGCCCATGGCAGGGGAGTTGGAGTAGCTGATCTCTGAGTTCCCTTCCAACCAGAGCCGTTCTGTGATCCCTGTTAGTGACAATGGTGCCCATTGTATTGATGGAGTGAAGAGCTTCATTCCCTGGAGAGCTGTCCACTCTGGAAAGGAGACAATTCATGCCCTGCAGCAGCTCTGTCTTAAATTGGTAGAGGAACTGGATCTGGTTAGCTTTAATGAGAAGAACTGAGTTTCTGCAGGGTTAGCTGTTTGCCACCCACTTAATGCTGGCAGCACAAAACTCATTAGAGCTCTAGGATAGGATGAGAGGTTAAAAGCCACTGTGATACCTCTGAAGTGCTCCAGCCTGACAAAGAAATGTCACTGCCTCCTCCTTAAACACTTGTAATTAGCGTTTCCTGTTCTGCCCTGGCTCTTGGGAGCAGTCTGCTGGGAGGAGAAGCTTGCTGTGCTCTGGACTGTCAGACAAAGGTGCAGGTTTGGACATCCTTTGTTTTTCATACCTGGCTTTCCACTTCTTGGAATCACAGAATCAGTCAGGGCTGGAAGGGACCACAAGGAGCAGCCAGTTCCACCCCCCCTGCCATGCCCAGGGACACCCTACCCTAGAGCAGGCTGCACACAGCCTCAGCCAGCCTGGCCGCAAACACCTCCAGCCATGGGGCCTCAACCACCTCCCTGGGCAACCCATTCCAGCCTCTCACCACTCTCCTGCTCAACAACTTCCTCCTCACCTCCAGCCTGACTCTCCCCACCTCCAGCTTTGCTCCATTCCCCCCACTCCTGGCACTCCCTCACAGCCTCAAAAGTCCCTCCCCAGCTTTTTTGTAGGCCCCTTTCAGATCCTGGAAGGCCACAAGAAGGTCACCTGGGAGCCTCCTCTGCTCCAGCCTGCACAGCCCCAACTCTTTCAGTCTGTGCTCACAGCAGAGCTGCTGCAGCCCTCTCAGCATCCTCCTGGCCCTGCTCTGGACACTCTCCAGCATCTCCACAGCCCTCTTGTCCCAGGGGCTCCAGAGCTGGATGCAAGACTCCAGGTGGGGTCTCAGCAGAGTGCAGTTCTTCAGCTATTTACCATGAGCAATTTGCTGGGCTTCATTTCAGTGATGGGAGAGCATTTTGTGATCTCTGAAGCATTCTGCAGTGCAGCAGTGACAGTACATAAACCACAACCAGATTAGTGCTTTCTAAGTGTGTTTTATAAACCTAATTCTCTTTTTTTCCCCCCTCTTTTCCAACCCCCACCCCCTTTTAAATGAATTCCTCTTGGCAACTCAACTGAACATCATTGCTAACCTCATCTTAAAATCAAATCTGGTACCTACAAGTTTTGTATTGCTGCTTTTAAAGGAAGAATTTCCTTTTTCTTTTCTCTTTTTCCAGTGGTCTCAGCTCATCCTACTCTTTATATTTCCTCCTCCTGTTTAATTGCTTCAGTATTGCCTTGCATTTTGCTTTCACTTTTTAGTTGGGAATTGTATCATGTCCACAGTAGGAAAGAGGGATTTTTGCTGTGGAGTTGAAGGCAGAGATCTGGAGCACTGTGTTTTAATAAGGGAAGTGCATCCTGCTTCTCTTTCTTAAACCTTAGAATGGGTTTGGTTGGAAAAGACTTCTGAGGTCATTGAGTCCAACTACTAGAATCATAGAATCAGTCAGGGTTGGAAGGGACCACAAGGAGCAGCCAGTTCCAACCCCCCTGCCATGCCCAGGGACACCCTACCCTAGAGCAGGCTGCACACAGCCTCAGCCAGCCTGGCCTGAAACACCTCCAGCCATGGGGCCTCAACCACCTCCCTGGGCAACCCATTCCAGCCTCTCACCACTCTCATGCTCAACAACTTCCTCCTCACCTCCAGCCTGACTCTCCCCACCTCCAGCTTTGCTCCATTCCCCCCAGTCCTGCCACTCCCTGACAGCCTCAAAAGTCCCTCCCCAGCTTTTTTGTAGCCCCCTTCAGATCCTGGCAGGCCACAAGAAGGTCACCTGGGAGCCTCCTCTGCTCCAGCCTGCACAGCCCCAACTCTTTCAGTCTGTGCTCACAGCAGAGCTGCTGCAGCCCTCTCAGCATCTTCCTGGCCCTGCTGTAGTGCTGCTTGGGGTTGTTGTGGCCAAAGTGTAGAACCCTGCACTTGGACTTGTTCAATCTCATCCCATTGGCCTCTGCCCACCCATCCAGCCTGGCCAGGTCCCTCTGCAGGGCTCTGCTACCCTCCAACAGCTCCACAGCTGCTCCTAGCTTGGTGTCATCTGCAGAATTCCTGATGCTGGACTCAATCCCCTCGTCCAGATCGTCTCCTGTTGAGACCACCCAGACAGCTTTGGTAGCACATCGTAGAATGGCTTGAATTGGAATGGACCTTGAAGATGATCCAGTTCCAACCCCCACACAATGGGCAGGCACACCTCCCACTAAGACCAGGTTGCTCAGGGTCCCATCCAACATGGCCTTGAACCACCTCCAGGCTTGGAGCTGTTCCAGCTTCTCTGGACAACCTGTTCCAGTGTCTCACCACCCTCATGGGTGAAGATGAAGGCTTCAGCTCTGCTGACTTAGTGTATAAATAGCACAGCCTGACCTCCTCTAGTAAAAGCTGTAATGTCTTGTCTGTGCTGGTTCCTGCACTTAGTGTTTTAGGGTCCTCAGGGTGTGTCTCAGACTACTATTGATTGCTGCTTGGAGGTGCCTGTAGTTAGCATAAAATAGGAAAGTCAACTCGGGTTGTGGGCACTTAAATAGATCTCAGAGCATCCAAGGAGCTTTGGAGGGCACAGTTTGGACCCTTTGGCACAAAGCTGTGGACTGCATTCAGTAGAGTGTGGCCAGCAGGTCAAGGGAGGTTCTCCTCTCCCTCAGGAGAGGCCACATCTGGAGTATTGTGTCCAATTCTGGGCTCCCCAGTTCAAGAGGGACAGGGACTTGCTGGAGAGGATATAGTAAAGGGCTGTGAAGATGGTGAGGGGACTGGAACATCTCTCATGGGAAAGAATGAGACAGTTGGGGCTTTTCAGTCTGGAGAAGAGCAGACTGAGAGGGAATCTCCTCAGTGCTGATCACTGCTTCAAGGGTGGGTGGCAGGAGGATGGGACCAGGCTTTGTTCAGTGGTGCCCAGTGACAGCACAAAAGGTAACAGGCACAGACTTGAACATAAGGAGTTCTATCTAAGCATTAGGTGGAACTTCTTTAAGGGTGATACAGCCCTGGAGCAGGCTGCCCAGAGAGGGGGTGAAGTCTCCAGCTCTGGAGACATTCAAAACCCTCCTGGACATGTTCTTGGGTGACCTGCCCTAGATGACCCTGCCTTGGCAGGTGGGTTGGACTGGATGATCATCAGAGGTTCCTTTCCATTGTGTGATTCTGTCACTAGGATGCTCAGAGCCAAAAGCTGTAGCCCTGCCACCAGCAAGCAGCTACTGCTGTGCACCTGCAGCTCACCACATGATTAAGTTGTGGCAATTAACCAGGCAGGGACTGTACAAGCT